>VBSM01003039.1:5912829-5949018 GCA_008086735.1 Cheirogaleus medius | reverse complement strand
AAAAAAAAAGAGCCAGAGACACCTTGGAATCCTGGTTGTTAGGGATCAGAGGAGTCAGGATGGGCCTTTTGGGAAGTAAAAATGCAGTCTTCAAATGCTGTTTTCTGCCAGGTATTATAAATACGTCAACCTTCAACATTCATGAGTAGGGAGAGGATGTGGGGGCTGGGGAAGGAAAAGCAGAGGAGGAACACCGACGCATTTATTTTTCTCACTTAGCTGCTGCCCACGGCCCTTGCTCCTTTCCGATGGCCTTTTTCAGGCTGGGAAGGCAGATCCACGTTGCCTCGTACAAGAGCGCTCCCGCCCACCTACTTTCCCTGCAGCCATCCCTCCCCCGGGCTTCCCCTGCCCCTGTGGGTGTGTCGCTGGGGTGGGAGGCAGGAGACAGGAGGAGCAGACGAGGAGCAGACGTACTTTCAGAGGCACTGAGACCTGTCGCTCACACTCTCTGAATAAATCATCAGCATCACTAGCAACTTGGCTAGGAACTGAAAAAGATGAGACAAAACCTAGGAAATTATCATGTTATCCACTGTTATTTCTTTTTTAAAAATTGTAATGGGAAGGCAAACTCTTTCTGTCTAACATATGGTGCGCTGGAGACAAACTGCTTCCTTTTGGAGGAAGAGAAGCCGCCAGCCGGGCTGAGAGCTGCTGAGCCGCCATTTGGCGGGGACACTTGGCAGGTTGGGCACTTCACCAATTCCCTCAGGAGATACCATGGCCAGCAGCTCCCCCCAGCCCTCCTCAGGCCACCTCCCATACCAGTGGGCTTCTTTTGTTGGCTGAAATCATGCCACTAACTCTTGCTGCATATGGTAGAAACAGGAGGAGTGTAGGCTAATTTCCACCTCAGCATTTGTGATTAGAGAAACAAATCCACTGGTTAAATGGAAGAGTGGCTTCCCCCTTGACCTCTTTACTTTACTTATCTCCTGCCTCCTGTTGACTAATAATGCAAGGGCAGATCAGGTGATTCACAGAAATCCTGTGTGCCAGGGCTTCTTGCACGGGGAGGACGTGGTGCCAAGACAAACGCATCGTGCCCCATTCAGACCGAGAGGCAGACAACATCGCTCATTGTTTCTGTGAAACGGCAGACCTAGTGCTGTTCATGGAGATTCTTCACCGGACCTATCTCAAACCGTGTTTAGGACAAAGTGATGTGTTTTTCTGTGGTTGTACAACTTACCTTCTATCGTGCAGAATTTATTTATTTTATTTATTTATATTTTTGAAACAAGATCTTGCCCTGTTGATGGACTAGAGTGCAACGGTGCAATCACATCTTACTGAAACCTCAAATTCCTGGGCTCAAGCTATCCTCCTGCCTCAGCCTCCCAAGTAGCTGGGACTACAGGCATGCGCCACCACACCTAGCTAATTTTTCTATTTTTTGTACAGATGAGGTATCCATATGTTGCCCAGGCTGGTCTTGAACTCCTGGCCTCAAGCAATCCTGTGTCCTCAGCCTTCCAAAGCACTAGGATTATAGGTGTGAGCCACCAAGCGCAGCCCTAAGATGCAGAACTTAAAATGGCTTAAGATGTTTAATGCTTTGAGGCCAAGTAAAAATTATTTCTTTGCTTGACTCAGTTGGTTTATTCCCTTCATGAATTCGAAGGGCCACGGGACCTTGATAGTCATGGCATTTTACCCTCCTCTGTGAAATGGGGCTGGTCTCAAAATTATCCTGGTGTTCACCTTTTTCATGAAGACATTTCTTAAGAGGAAAGTACAACCATCATCATCAACTACACAAATCTTCTTGGAAATAATAATTTTCATAATGTTAAACGTCTAAAACTTCTGTTGCAATTTAAGCCAACCACACAGTTCAGGTTTCCATGTCTGATACAATATAACTTCATTTATATGTAAAACAGAGGCTGTAAGTGGCAGCCATAGCATTGAAGTGATGAGTGCAGCTCATAGACGTTTTTTGTTTTTTTTTTTTTGGCCCCAAAGATTTTGTGTCAATATTTAAAAATTGGGAGATTTTTGCCATGAAATATGCATCTTCAGCTTTTCTCAAAAAACACTATTTGTCCCTGTCTCAGTCTGTTCAGGCTGCTATAACAAAATACCTTAGACTGGGTAAATTATAAACAATAGACACTTTTTGCTTATAATTCTGGAGGCCCGGAAGTCTGATATGGAGGTATCAGCAAATTTAGTGTCTGGCAAAGGCTGGTCCTCCCAGATGGAGCCTTGTTGCTGTGTCCTTACATGGTGGAAGGGGCAAGGGAGCCCCTTAAGTCTCTTTTATAAGGATACTAATCCCCAATTATGAGGGTGGAGCTTTTATGACTTAATCGCTTCCCAAAGGCTCCACTACTTAACATGGTCACGTTGAGTATTAGATTCCAAAGTGTGAATTTGGGGGGACACCAACATTCAGACCACAGCAGTCCCCTATGGGACTCACATTTCCACCTGTCAACAATCTACTTATGCTGACCTGTGGCTCCCCCTGTAGGTGGTGCCTGCCCTCTCCAGTTCTCCCCAGTGTCCCCTTCTTACTGCTCTACCCCAAAGTCACATGCCAGTTGCTTTGTTATGTTATTTTTAAAAATTCACATTATTGTCTTTCTCAGGCAAGGAAAATATTTTTCTGTGTCCAGATCACTGTTAAAAGTGGGAAAACCAAAAGTCGAACTGCTAGAGCTCCATGTTTCTAGGGGAACACACAAAGAGATTCTAATTGTGGAAGAGAAGTTTTTTATACTTGAACTTGCTTCACTCATTCATGTTGCCCCTGGTTGCTGTGTGCATTCATGATTGCAACCCTTGTCATATCCCGTTTCCATCACCCTCCCCACCCATTTTGAAAGACCAGCTCACTCACTGCAGCTTGCACTCTGTCTCACCTCAGTCCTCTACCTCATTTCTTTTATAATGCCACGAAGAAATTGATGTTAGGCGTTTCAAGAAAGTAAGAGACCAACTAGCCAAAGGTAAGAATTAGAATTTGTCGTGGTCATCACCAAAGGGAAAAAAATAAAATTTAGAGATAATAGGAGTTGTGTTTTTTTCCCCCTATTGCTGAGTGGTTAGAGAAGCACAGTGTTTATATGTTAAAAAAATCACTATTAGGTTTGACAAAGGACATTTACTCTTCATCACCCATGGATATAATTTGCAGTTGGCATTATTTTTCTTCAGGATACATGTGTAAGATTCTATAAAGATACCCGAGATGCTGACTCTGAATACCCTTCGTTGCTACAAGAGCTTCTTATCAGAAATTTTAGGAAAATGCTGTGAGGCATAAGACAGTTTCCAAAACAAAGTCACAATACATCAAATTCAGAAGGTAGCTTTTTTCTGTTAATGAAGACCCTATAGAAGATAAGAGACTGGCACTCAGATATAATGATATTGAAGAAAGGTGGATCTTTTACCAAATTTACCGATATTTTTTCCTCAGTATTTAATGGAGCTTCAGGAAAATTCTATAAATCCCTAAGGTACTGCACATTGCCCCCTGCAATGAATCCCTGGGACATATAACCCCAGTAAATTGCACCTCAGTGAGCAAAGCATGTCAGATTTAGGAAAACCCTCTCTTGTCAGGAAGATGTGACTCACCCAGAAAGAGCCATGGGAAAAAAATATGCAGCGTTTAGGAGACATGAGCTGTAAGAAAACGAACTGTCGATGGGAGGCTAGTGTGTGTGTGTGTATTTTTCTGGACCATTTGATAGAAAGTTGCAGGTAGCATAAGACCACACCCCTAAGTAAGTTAGCACGCAGCATCTAAGAACACAGACATTCTCCTAAATAACCACAATAGCATATTGACATTCAAAAAATTTAACATTAAGATAATATTATTTAATACATAGTTCATATGCAAATTTCCAAAATTGTCCTTTATAGCTATGCATATGTGTGTATTTCCCAGATTAGGATTTATTTAAAAATCAGGGATTGAATATGAGTGTCATGTCTTTTTAATCTTTATTCCAGAACAATCACCTGCTTTCCATAACACTGATATTTTTGATGAGTTCATACCAGTGGTATTGCATCTTCTTTTATTTTTTAACATGTGTGTGTGTGTCTTTGTGTGTGTGTGTGTGTGTGTATTTTGCTTGTACTAATAGGCAGATCTGACTGTGTAAGAGCACAGGCTCTGAAAAGGGGGTGGCTTCAATTACCATCCCAGGTCCATTTATTAGCTTTGGGCTCTTAGGCAAGTTACTTAAACTCTCTGTGCCTCAGTCACATCTAAACAATGGGTATAAGTTACACGAATGTTCAGAAGGATACTAAGCACATATAAATGGTTAGATATTATTTATTTCACTATTGTTGTTATTAGAGAATACACTCCAATTCAATCTTGGAATAGGTGGGAGAGTTTTGCATGATTACTGATATCCAGTTGCAAATGATGTGAAAACAATTTATTCTCGATTTAGAATAATAATCATTATAGTAGCGTATGCTGACTTCTTATCAAAATAAAATTATGTTGTCTCTAATTATTGTATATACTGGTCCAGATTTAGGTTATGCCAACATTATATAACTAATTATAACACTGGCTAATATTATACCTAGAGGTTAATTATATGGAATTGGGAGTAGAAATATCTTGATTTGCCACCCAGCTTGGCCACTCACAAACTGTCTGAGCAAATCACGTATCTTTCTTAGCTGTCATTTTCTCACTGTTAAATGGGGATAATAATATGTATCTTAGAGACATGTTTGTAAAACTCTATATTTCTTTCCTGGCACTGAGCAAGCCTTTTAAAATATTTCCTAGAATAAACAAACAAACAAACAAACAAAAGATTCACTTATTAACTTGACTTTAATAGATAATACCAACATTTAATAAAATTACTAAAAATTATTGGACATCAGTGATTTTATTAATGACAAAATTAGCATAATTTGACTTAAATTAGCCAGACCATTCTCTTTGTTCTACATTTCTAAAGGATCTGGATCTTCTTTAGATGATTATAAATCTATATTTCAAGGAGTAACATTATTTGAAGATTTACATTAACTTGTGGAAGCTTTTTAAAATTTTATCACCATTATTTAAAAGTCGGCAAGCATTTTGAGGAGAGGCAACGCAGTATTGTAGAAAGGACATGGAGGGAGAGGACTGGCACCACTTCTAGCTATGTGGCATTGGGAAAATAACCCAAGATTTTTGCCCTTTAATTTCCTCTTTTGTGAGCTAGCATATAACACAGTGCCTAAAAACAGTGACTTCCCAATCAATGCTTGCCTGCCTGCCTTCCTTCCTTCCTTCCTTCCTTCCTTCCTTCCTTCCTTCCTTCTTTCCTTCCTTCCTTCCTTCCTCCCCCCTCCCTCCTTCCTTGCTTTTTTCTTTCCTTTCATCTTCTGTATCTTCTCCCCACCTCCCCCCATTCTCTCTTCTTGAGTCCCCGAAACAATGCTAAGTATGTAAGTTTAGACTTGGTTCAGAGAAATATTTTTTTTAAGAGATTTTTAAAGTAAGATCTCATCCACTCTCCCTAATCACTTGGGAATACTACATCCATGTCCAACACATGTCTCTGAACTTGGCAAGGATTTATGCACACCTGAGCAAAGGAAGTGCTGCATCTGCCTTTCTATAGAGCAACGTCAGGGTCTCCAGAAAACTCTCTCTCCCTCACACATTAGCCAGGCCTTGGCATTCTTTTATTAGAAAATACCACTTTTCGTTCCACAGTGAGACAAAAGGCATACCGTGCCAACCCCTTTTGTATGGCAAAGCGATGACTTTAACACTACAGTTTTCAACAGAAAACAGGCACAGGAAGCCTGAAGGGTGAAAGACCATGCAGGGAAAAGGGCTGAGGTGTCCACCCTCCTCTTCAGCAATCACCACCATCACCAAAGACCAAAGTCACTCCATTACTGTCATGATTTTACTGGGGCCACCCTGTCACATATGCTTGAGAATGTAAATGTATATTTTGTAATTTTTGGTATGTGGAGAGGTCAAAGTGACAGTTTTCAAACTTTTAAGTCTCAGGACCTTTTATGCTCTTAAAATTATTGAGAACCTCAAAGAACTTTTATGTGTGTACAATATTTACCATGTTAGAAAATAAAACTGAAAATAATTTTAAATGTTTATGTATTAATTCATCTAAAATAACAATAAAAACCCATGCATGTTAACATATAATATGTAATTCATCTTTATAAAAAATAATTATATTTTCTAAAACAAAGCAGTTGAGTGGGAAGTGGCATTGTTTTACATTTTTGCAAGTTTCTTTCATCTGGCTTAATAGCTGGATGTTCATACATGCTTCTACATTCAATCTATTGTGATTTGTCACCTTGATTAAAGTATACAAAGAAAAGCTAGCCTTACGTGAATGAATAATGAAAATGTATTTTAATATTTTAAACATTATAAGTATTTTAATAATTTATTCAGATGCTTATGGATATTCTTTGATTTCACACTGAAACTCAACAAGTAGTAGTTTCTTCAAAGCTACCTGCAATGTGGTATCTAACACTGTATCCGTGAAGCTTGGGAGTCTGTTGCATTACAATCCACTGTTTTAAATTGCATTTTGAGTGAATCTTCTATGCATGCATGATTGTGTAACATCATGCATCAATCATTTTGTAAATATTGGTTTACCGAATTATCAAGGTCTTCCAAGTAGTGACACATTTCATTATACAATGTCAAAAAAGTTGTATCTCTTAATAGCATCACACCTTCAAGTATTGGGGAACCATCAAGCCCATAGCAAAAAATTTTTTCAGTTTTGAATTTTCTCTGGAAAGCTCCAATTTTATCATTGGCGACATATGCCATCAGTTGTTTTCCTTGACCTGACATGCTTATTTTATATCTGAGATAATGTCTGTCAAATACTTGAGTCTGAATATCCATAGTTTGTCATTTTTTCTTTCATGTAAAAATGGTGTTCTCTGGGGGAAAAAAAAGCAGCTGGTTCAGTTTGCCAGTCAAATTAAACACGAGTGCTTTTCCTCCCACAGCCATTATGATTCTGCATGAGGAGAAGTATTCATGTGAACTTCCCATTTCATCACACAGTATAAAAGATTCGTACTCAAGGCTTGAGATTTCATAAAATGAATAACTTTTACTGCTTCATTAAAGGTGTTCTTAAGTGAACTGGCTCCCCTGCTGTGTACCTGTGAATATGTGTCTATAGAATACGGTGACTACCGACACAGTGTGGGCCCTGCCTGGATATATACTCATGGGCCAGCAGTTTTACCCACTATGGCTTTTGCACATGAGTGCAAACGTCAACACAGGAAGAAAAGCAAATAAAATGTTACTATTAGGAAAATCCATTTGACCTCATAGACCCAGCTCTGAAAGGGTCTCAGGGATCCCCAGAGGTCCATGGACCACACATTGAACATCATTGTGTTAAAGGATATGGATCAATTCAATTTTAATTGTTCTGGCACACTTTCTGCTAGGCTTCAGGGAGAATATTAAATTGTCTGAAAGCCAGTCCTGAGGAGCTAAAAATCTGGTTGAGAACATAGACAAATATACAACTGGGAAAACCCACACATCACACTGGGTACAATGGATGCTAAAGAGAGAGTAATAATTTTGGCTTGGGGTTTGGGGAAGGCATCTCAGAAATGGTCATTTGTGCTGGACCTTGCAAACTCCATGTGATTACCATGTTCCAAGCAGAGGCATTAGCCCATACACATATGACTGTCCGAACCTTTAGGGCATGGTAGGGAGTCTGGATTGGTTGGACTACAGGGTGCTTCAGGGTAGGTGATCATGTGAAACTGGAAAGGTAGGTGGACAGATGGTTTGTGGAGACATTGAGCCTTCAAGTGAGGCCCTGTACCCTATCCTGTCCTGGGTGGCTGGTCTGCCCACGTGGCTCTTTCCAAGTGACAGTGCAGGGATGTGTCTGCTACATCGAGAGCAAGTAATTATCTAATTATTTGCTTTGGGAAAACAGTACATTACTTGTTTTATGTTATATTGAGCAGACACATTAATTTAGTCTAAAAGTTCACAAAGCGTGGTCCCTGAGCCAGTAACATCAGCGTCACCAAAGAACATGTTAGAAATGCAAATTCTCAGGCCCCATCCCTGACCTCCTGAATCAGAAACTTGGAGAGTGGTGTCCACCGATCTGTGTCTTAACATGTTCTTCTTGTTAGGAGTCTGATATCTTCTAAAGTTTGAAAACCACTGGCCAAGAGCCTAGAGAGTGCTTCTTTAAACAGTGGTTATACCTGCATCTGAATTACCTTTGTCGGGGGGAGGGTTGCTGATTGTTTCACCTGCATATTCCTGTACCCTACCTCAGGACAAACAAATCATGAAACCTAGGAAATAAGGCCTGGGAACCTGGATGTCTGCAAGCTAGCCAGGTGAGTCTGTTTGAAGTATGAGCATCACTGCCCTAGCAGAGGCTAGACTGAAGGATAAACTCTTAATATTTTTTATTACCAAATATTGTATTTTGGAAGAAGAAATGTAGGAAATTAGGAAACCTAACTTCCATTGCAAGTAATTATCTAATTATTTGCATTTTTACAGGATCATAAGTGAACTAAGAATTCTCTATAGATCCACTCCATAGATTCGCCACACTTTTCAGAAGTCTTTTGGTATATTAATGATCTTTACAACTTGTGTTGTGTGTTGCGAGGTGGGAGCAAAGGAGGTGACTGAATAAATAAATAACTGCAAAGCACAGTAAGATCTACTGGGAGAAGACTACCAGGTAAAGATACACATTAAATTACCTAAGTGAAGTTTTATTTCCTGGGAGTTCCCAAAAGCATATAGACTTTGTTTTTCTTCAAGTGAAGCATATGTTAGGACACACCCACAACTTAATTCCCTTAAGTAGTTACTCTAATCAGATGTGTTATATTCTCAGTCTCTACAGTACACTTGAGTTAAAAAATAATTTAGCAGAAGGCTAAGTAGGCAGTAATTTGCCAAGCACTTTGTAATTATAGACTATCTTCCACAGATCTTTGGGAGGTGATGACACATACATTTAGTTTATGTACAGGAGCCTGGAATGCCAACACTAACCTAGGCCAGTTGCCCAGTACCTACTCTTGGAGACATCCTGTGCAACTGTACATAAACAGACTAGAAAGAGGGAGTGGGTCGAACAAGAAGGGCAGAGTTTAAGTAGGAGGGAATATTTGAATTTTGCATATTTTTAAACCTTTTTTAAAAAAGGAAAACAAAAATCTTTTAATATGCATTTTATATATAAACTTTATACATGCAATAGGAATAGAAGAGGCTAGTTATTCTGCAGTGATTGGCTACTGTCTTCAGTCCGAAAGTGGCTGGATTTTTGTTCTCTGTGTTTTATAAAGTGCTTTGAGATAAATGTTTCTCTGAAATCAGAAAAAAAAAACAGTACTCCAAGCTGCTGTCTCAAGTGCTAAAAAAGAAAAATGAAAAAAAAGACAATACTACATATTCAATTCCTGAGTCTTTCTCCCTGTGATATTTGCCAGAGACAATCTAAATAGAAAGTTTCTTATGATTAAACCTAAAAGAAATCCAATCTTTTTTAGAGGGAAGTTTCACATGAGCAGAACAGAACCTTCTGAAAGTTCCAGCAAACTGAATTTAATTTAGACTTTTAATTTACACTTCCTACAATATAGAGACAAGTTGTTACAGAGGTAGGGGTGAAGGAAGGAGGTCTTCAGACTTCACATCAAAGCACTTCAATCAGAAGTCTGTGCTTCTCAGAGATGGTCTCTGGTCCCCTTTGTGTTGGGACATTGGTTTCGCAGGTGCTTTTCAGAATATGAAACTACCCTACCCAGTGCTTTAGCTGATCCACAAATGTTGCAGGCACCTACAGAATGCCAGAGCTGGTGCTAGGCAGGGGAGATACTACCTAGATTCGCTGAAACTGGTTCAAGGGCGGAGCTGGATCAGAAAGCACAGCTCTTACCCTTAACCTAGACGAAAGGTCTGCCTACAACAGTTCAGAGGCACAGTCTTTCCAGGAATCATTTGGGAAGACTTGCTTGTGCATTAATCAAGGAAACCAAATTCCAGCTCATTGAGACCCTAGATCTTCTCTGTTTCAAAACTGCCCATGTTGTTAAGATAGCCTATGTTTCCCAAGTGGGAAGAAATGCTATTTCTGCTGATAGGCAATTGCAATCTCCCTGATATTCACTACTCATCTGGAAGGGACAGTTTAAATAAGCACGTGTCTGATGTTGCTTTCTTAACAAAACCTGCAGTGTTTGGATGAGTATCCCCTTAACATTTCAGACCATTATGAATACCCCACTTCAAAAAAAGCTAAAATTTACTGTGATCCTTCCATATACAAAGCACTGTGTGTGCTAGGCCCAGTGAAAGGCCCAAAGAAAAAGGGACTCTGGCCCCAATCCTTAGAAATCTCCAATTTAAAAGAGGAGGACAAAAATGTATGTAAACAATTCTAATACAAAATAGATTCTGACAGGTGCTATAGCAGAAGTGGAGAAACAATATCTCACATACATAAACATGCAAATAAAGTATGCGTACACACCCACACACACATACATCAAGGCGATTGCACATTTCTAAAGCAAATCCTATTAATTCACATTATATATCTCCAGTACTTTTATCAGAGTTTAAGTGAAGAAGAGTGAGACACGTTCTTCTAGTGGATGCCTGATTTTTTGAAGCAGATTAAAGCATATTCAGGAGATTTATTTATTATTTAAGGATACCAGAGAAGTACCATTTAAAACCCTGGTAAAATTTTATCACACACTATTATGTTCCCCAAACCCAGGTCTGAACATTTCTTGTCAACACAGATGATATAAATGCAGAAGGTAAGTGGGATTAATGAATGTGAAACATTCAGTGAAATGTAAATGAATATGAAGTAGAATCTAATGAGGTGAGTCAGATGGTGAGAGCAAGATGAATGGGAGTGAATGGAGCAAGATGAATATTTGGGGCAGTTTCTCAGGTCTCTAGGAGTGTGCCGGGGAAATTCTCTAGGCCTGAGACATTCTTAACAGCAGCAGCATCACCAAATAATCAAGAAAGGCCTCCCATTGTCCCACTGAAGTGCTATATACTAGAAATACAAAGGCAGCAAGACACAAATGACACCTGCCCTGCAGAGCCTCCAAATATATTGGGGAAATAGACTAAAATGTAATCGAAGAACAAATGACATTGATAAGAAAAGCCTCAGGAGTCTAAAGGTAGGAGAGCAAGGAGGGGTGGGTGAATGCAGTGGCTGGGAGGAGGCTTCCAGGAGGAGGTGGGATTTGAGTTGGGCCTTCACAACCAGGTAGGAATGAGACAGGTAACAGGGAGGGCCTATATTCCAGGCAGAGAAATACTACAAGTATTTTCCTCCCTACAACCTTATCTACACACATTTTGTGTCCAATTTCAGAAGGTATGATCAACCCCTTAGGACTACAGACCAAGGTTAGGATGCCCTGTTCTAGTGCTTATGAAATAGCAATATTGCATGATTGTTGAGCAAAATAGGATTCCTGTTTTGCTACTAGGGTAGGAAGCTGAACACATTACAGAGTAGTCAGGAGAAAAACTCTTCTACCACCCAAATTACTTAATTGTAAGAACTAATTACTCAAACATAAAAACACCCCTGTGTATGTGTTCCACTTCCATTCACCATTCTTTGCTTCTGAATGTTTAATTGTGCACATTTATGAGCCATGACTGTGGTTTCACTTAAAACAAAGATGGTTGCTTGCTACTATATTCTGCTACCAGATGTATCTATGTGTTTTTGTTCCTACTCTTCAAGAAATGAAACTACAGGTATTAAATAATTAAATCTCAGTATTCTATAAATAAATTGTGGCTATAAAATATCCCATGTTTTACAAAGTTATAGGGTTTCAAACACCTCTACCTAATACTCATCGACTATTAATAAACGGATGAAGTAGGTGGATATTGAGATTAAAAGATTCATTGTAAGAACTATTATTCTTATAAGAATAATATTATAATCTCTTTCTTAGCCTTGGAGAAGTCCATACATTCCCTTTTGCCATATTCTATTTGTTAGAAGTGAGTCACTTAATTAGGCCCCACATTCAAGAGGGGGGAGTTAGGCTCCACTTTTTGAAGGAAGGAGTGTCCAAAATTTTATAGACATTTTAAAGGCATTACACCATCTTTTTCTCTACCTGCTGTAAGCTACCTTATATGGTCCTTCCAGATTCAGTTCCCTTAACAAGGCTTTAGTTGATCAGGTTTCCTATCAGAACAGGTAAGTGACTTTAAATATAAAACAAGAATTGTTAATAAAAACATCCCTTATTATTTCCCCTAACACATATGTAATCCATCCTGCTTCTGGAACTTGCCATCCTCTCCAGCGGGGTCTGCCCACTCACCAAGCCCAAACACACCTGGGTCTTTCTCAGGTGTGGACATCAGGCCTTTGTCCTCACTGTTCCTTCCAGTTTGAACACCCTCTCCCTCAGCATCTTCCAGGTTCAGAATAAACTCCACTCAGACATCCTTTCAAGTTTTCTGTCAGTCTTGGGCAATACAGTAACACACAGTGTTTCTCCCTTTACTTTCATTTTTTAGCCATTCAATGGCAGTTTATTGGACTTACCTGCCAGAATCCAGGCAGGGTGCTGGGGGGTGGGCACATAAAGATGAAGTTGTTTTGAAGTTTGGCATATGTCTATCTATGGTCATGGGCACTTCTTTGAACTTGCCTTTTGAAAGATCCTTGAGGGGTCTTCTTCAATGTGCCTAGGTCACTGCTAGGTATATCCTGGATATTTGATAAACACTTAGTGAATGAATAAGCAAATGAAGATTATAAAATCAACAGATACAGCTAATTCTCTCTACTCAGAAGTGGCCATTTTGCTTTTTTCCTTTAACAAAATGACAGCTAATTTGAAGCATCTGAGAGAATTAAAACTATTTTGTCTTGAACTGTGGTTATAATACTTGAACACTAATCTGATTAAAACAACAGAAAAAGTAATAGCTTCAAATTGATAATTGATTTTCTGCTTCTTTCTTCAATCACCCTCTAATCTTATATCTGATTATTGTACTGTCATCCTGACTTGATCTATTTTGATATTTAAACCATCCCTTCATGAATTATGAATAGTTAAACAATGTAATCAATATTATAAAAAAAATCCCCTGTCTGAAATCTTTATGTGTTCCTCCATAACTCTCTGCCTGATCACTTCTGCAATTGGCTGCCAAATGCCTCTTGTTTTGATTTTCTATAGATACTTATGGAGACTAAGGAGGTAATCTTTGTAATGAAATGTTTCGTCTGGACCAGCTCTGCCTCCAAAATTGTGCACAAAAACTTAGGAACCAGTCATGTGTCTGACTCCAGGAAACCTTTTGGCCACAGGCATTTGAATCACTCTTCCTAAGAGAAAGAACAAGAGGCTGGATAAAAACTGCTTGATGCACAGCTTATGAAATACAAGAGATTCTCTGTTGGGTGGGCTTGAATTTTGTTTTTTAAAATCCATACCTGAGATGAGCATCAATAAATAGATGAAGGTGACATTATTTGACATAAGGGAAAAAAATAAAGCTAGAATGAGAGCTGGATCCTCCAGTCTACTGCATAGGGAATCTTGTTTGACACTAGATCACTGGGTTTGCTCCCTGAGACTCCTTATTGCTAAAGGAGAGAAATTGAAAATTGAGAGCTTACAATCATCAATACTTCTGAAAGAGCCATAGGCAACAACTGTGTCTTCTGATTCTCTCACTGGGAGGTGTTATATGTCTATCTTGTCCATACTTAGGTTCATCTTTTTAAAAAAGTCAACCATTCAGTTAATAAATGATTTGATACTCTCTTCATGTTCTGCCTCTACAAAAGCAACGTGGAGCTGAGTTGTTCGGCTTTCAGATGCATCATTGGAGATTTGAGTTGAGTATGGACTAAACTACTTGATTGTAGATGAGCTAAATATTAGAAATATTGTAATGTTGGCTTTAAAAACTTTAAAAAATATTCAGGATAAATTCTCATTAAAAGGGTGAAGGTAACAAAATAGTCCTTTTTGGAGGTAGAGGGAAGCACTAGAAACGTCTTCCAGAATGTAGCTTGAGAAAGACCTCCTGAAAAGTGTTGCTGTATTTATAAGAATACGTCATAATCCTTATGGACTTTCTCTTTCTTCCAAAAAGGATGGCCATTTTCCAGTGGTTATCTGTTTGGATTATCTTTTCTACCACCTGACCGGATAACCAAGGTTTGGCAATACAATGAGATGAGCACATTTGCGGGTTTCTACAACGAATCCTGCAGCCTTGTGGCATCAGGGCACCGGGCACCACTCCTCTGTTCACAGCTGGAGGAACGGAGCGCGGCCTTTTGGCAGAGACTTGCTCACTGGCGGCACCTCTGCAGTCCTAGGTGGCTCTGGCTTTTGATCTCAGGCTCCAACCATGGCTTCCTCCTCCCTGCAGAGGGATTTGGCCAGAGAGGCAATATTTCCTGGAGACACAAAACAGAGGTTCTCAAGCCTTTGCATGGAGAGAGGCACCCAAGAGATGAGAGAAATTTTACCTGCAGGTTAACCTTCCATGAGAACTTGTGGTTTAATTTTTTTTTTTTTTTATTGGCAGTAGCACAGATAGGTAATTTGAGGTGTAGTATAGCTATTACTTCATTCCCTCCTTCTTACTGATCTGGGTCACAGTGACCTTCTTGAGAATCCTCACTAAACAATATTTCATTATTTACGACATGTCATTACATTTACCCATAGACATGGGGTGATGCAGTGAGCTGAGGTTCTATGAATCCTTTGGCTCTAATAATTATTCGGTAATCATTAACTTTAATAATCTTGAAGAGAGTAGTAAAAGAATATTACAAAATAAACATACTGGGACCTGCACTTCTTGGATGTTGAGGGAGCGTCTACTCCCATCTCTGCTACTGGTTAACAGTGTGACATTGGATCTAATTCAATCTGTAAAGTTGAAATTGTAAAATTAGGGAATTGAACTAGCTGACCTCAAAAGTCTCTTCCCTACAATCTTGTGAATTTATAAATTTCCAAAAAGATTTTTTAAAATTTTGTAGCTTTTGCTTTTCATGATTATAGAAAGAATTTTTTCAATGAAGAAACTTTCCAATATTAAATTTTAATTCACCTAAATTTACCATAAAGCATTCTAACCATCACTTTTCAGAAAGGCTGTCATGAATATGAAATGAACCCCAGAAGACTGTTGCCCTCTCAGAATATTCAGGAATTAATTAAGGGAGAACACAAGTATTTAGCATAGTCTCAAGCACTTAGTAAGTTCTCAATAAATAGAAACAATTTTTATTGTCAGTATCGTTATTATTTCTCCATTCAATAAATGTCAGGGCATATACCAGCTAATGGGGATAGATTGATGTTGAACAAGACAGGCAAGTTTATTGTCTTCACTGTTACTAGTCACTGAGCCGCAGGGATTCCCCAGGCTGACCCAGGCAGTTTTAGAACCTGAAGAGCAAACATTTGTCAAAGTCAAATAAAACACACAGGCAAACTTATAAATTTAACACTTTTTATTTGTGATTCAGGGCATACACACAGACCAAGTGGGCTTTGGTATGTCTGAAGAACAAAGAAAAGGGTGGAGGTTTTATAAAAAGGAGAAATGTTACATGTTGTTTTGTAAGACAGTTCATTGGCACCAGTAAGGTTTTGGGGAGGGACAGCGGTAGCTAAACCCAGTGTTAGAGTTGCGGCACATTGTTTCAGTAGTTATTAGATAAAACTGGTTTCAGGTTCCAACAGGCAGTTTCACCAGCTTGGGCTTCTGTAAAATTTAATTATTGAAGCAATGTTGTGTGCCCTGAGTGCCTTTCCCCCTGGCCTCTTGACTCTGTTATTGTTGGATATGACAAGAATGACCCAATCTGTGCACTCAGCTTTCACATGTTCATGGCCTGAAGTTCCCTCTTCCTTTTGGATGGAGCAGGGTATGGGGTATCGAATCAAAGGTAAGAACCTTCCCTTGCTTTGATGGGCCAAAGGCACCTGGGAAGTTTCCCATGTTTCTGACCCAGATCAATCAACAAAGTACATTCCAAGCTTATGTTCATAAGCCCTTCATCTTTTTCTCTCCCTTTCAGAGTACAGTGGCACTGAACTTGCTTAAGGTTATGTGACTACTTTCCCATCAGATTGTTGATTCATATTTTTTGCCTCCTTTAAGAGGTAAGAAATAATAATGAAGGGTAGCAAGTACAGTAGTCCCCCTTTCACTTTCTGCGGTTTTGGTTGCCCTAGGTCAGCTGCTGTCTGAAAATGCCAAAAGGAGAATTCCATAAATAAACAATTCATAAGTTTTAAATTGTGCGCTGTTCTAAGTAGGGTGATGAAATCTTGTGCTGTCCTGCTCTGTCTCCACCAGGGATGTGAATACTCCCTTTGTCCAGCATTTCCATGCTGTAGACACTACCTGCCCCTTAGTCACTTAGTAACTGTCTCAGTTATCTAATTGGCAAAACATAGTATATATAGGCTTTGGTACTATTTGTGGCTTCAGGCATTCAATAGGGGTCTTGGAATGTGTTTCCTGAGAATAAGGAGGGGCTACTGTATTGATGAGAAGCCTCGTAGAGTCATACTGGTTAATTATTCTGCATTCCCTAGATACACATGATACAAAGAATAAAGTGAACTTCCCACTCCCAAATTTAGAAAAACTCTAATTTAGCCACATCAGGAACTGAAAACTTCATAGTGAGAAATCATTAATGCTTTTTCAGTGACGAAGTTGACTAGGTAAACTTGGTTCCTACTTAGGTTTTGGAAAGTTGGGAACAGAGCAAATTTGTCTTTTCTTTCCTAGTGAGATTCTTATTTAAAGTCTTTCTGGCCTCTAAAGTAAATTGATTCACACATAGTAAAACATTAGTTTTTCAGCTTCCGTTTCTTCAATGTATACATGAAAGGTGGCCACAGATGAAGGAATTCAGTTCCTAGGAGAAGCCAATTAGAATGTCCAGTCAGAGATTTAAGATTTTCTCTTGGTTGTGGACACATGGATAGGTTCCAACACATATCTGACTCTGGAATTTTCTTTGAGTCTTTATAGTCATAAACTAGGTGGAAATGGGAACTTTGAAAAAGGAAGGAAGAATTTTTTTTCCTCTTTGCTGCAAATAATGCCTATGCAAGATAAGAAAGGTAGCATCTGTGATTACATTACATGATTTAATTAACAGCAGGAAGGAACAGGAAAAGTTTTCCTCCTATTCTATAGAGATACCTAAGACACCCACAGGGATTATAAATACCTTTCCTTAAAAAGAGTAGACATAATGAGTTAAGTTATGACATGATGTTTTGGCTACCATCAAAATATCTGCACTTATTCTCTCAAAACTGCACAGCACACATCTTACTGCCATTGGCCAAACTATCCTCATGACCTTTGTACTCCTTTTGCCAAACTCTGCCCTTCTTCCAAACTCTAGGCTATTAATTAATTCTGTTGCTTTCTTGGTTCACTTGATCCCTCCTGTAAATGGGTCTCATGAATTCAAGAAGAGGCAAAGAGGGGAATTATGGTTTGAATATCTGTCCTCTCCAAAACTCAGTGACATTTAATGTTGAAACTTAATCCCCAATGTGGCAGTATTGAGAGGTGGGACCTTTAAGATGTGATGGAGTCATGGGGGCTCTACTCTAATGAATGGATTAATGAGTTGTCATGGAAGTGGGACTGATGGCTTTATATAAAGAGTAAGAGAGACCCGAGTAGCATGTTAGCATGCTCAGCCCCCTTGTCACGTGGTGCTCTGCACCACCTGGGAACTCTGCAGAGTCACCCCCCACAGAAAGAAGGCTCTCACCAAAAACAGCCCCTTGATCTTAAACTTCTCAGCCTCCATAACTATAAGAAATAAATTCCTCTTCTCTATAAATTACCCAGTTCTAGGTGTTCTGTTATAAGCAACAGAAAGCAGACTAAGGCAAATAGCTGTCACTCTGCAGGGAGTAATGGAAGAAAAGAGTTGGAGAGACATAGATGTTATCTACTGAAAATTCTTCACTTGTCTACAAGGCTGAATCAGAGGAACAAGGACAAGTATCTTTGGGGAGGAGGAAAGAGATTTATTACCTTTGCCAGCAAAGGGAGGAAAAAGCATACTATTATCTCAAAATCCAAAATTTTCCTGCATATAAGCAGAAATACAGAGCTTTTAAAGGATGGGTTTTCAGCTTCAGGAAATTACTGTGGTTAACTATTCTACTTGTCCCATATGTGCCAAAGCCAAAGCCTGTGAACTCCACCAGTCACCCACCTGAGGGGCTGGCACCACCTGGAAGTTATTTCTTTTAACAAAAGACTTAATCTGCCTTAGGGATGCAGGCCAGGCTGTAGTTCCCAAAAAAGAGTGGGGGAAGTTTTAAAGATACAGAAATCCTTTTTTTTTCTTTCCAGGCCATTCCGTGTTACACATTCCCCACTCTAAATTTTACCCTTCCATATCTATGGGAGGAGAGGCAACTACTCTGTTACATAGAAACAAGGTCCTTGAACTTAGGCAGACTTCTGCTTCTTCGCATGCCCACTTTGCTACTCATTTTGTCATTGATCATTCATTTATTGAACTTGTAGTTTGCCATGAGCTGTGGGGGACAAAAAAATGAATCAAAGAAGGTAAATAAAATATGTAACTAACACAATGCAGTATAATATAATGCATTCTTTCTGTCAAGCATTTATTTACAAACTTCTATTGAATTTCTACTATAAGCCATTTTCTGTGCTAGATGTTGGCAATACAAAAATTAAAAACATAGTTCTAACTCTTTGTCATAAAAAATATTAAAAATAGTATAGATATTGTGCCTTGGAATCTTAGCAAAGAGAGTGTAAACAATCAGAGAATGTTTTATTTTGCTTTGAATTCAGATTGCATGGTGATGATGGAAATAAGATTATGAAGAGGTGAATGCCAAAAATATGTCCAAGGCCATGTATATTAAAAATAAAAGCAAGGGCCACCATTTTTATAAAAAAATAATCTTGGTTATATTGGTTTCTCAGTAGTAGACAGAATTATTTAAAAAATTCATTAACTTTAAAGTAGCTATGGCTAATATTTATGTGATGTGCCCAAAACTATGTAAACACAAAAGACATAAGTAGAAATGAGAAGGCAACAAAAGTACTTGTAAATTTTAACAAATCCTTGTAAAATGAGACAAGTATTAAGTTTTCATAATGGCAACAAATAAGGTCTTGGAGGTGGGAGAAAATAAATGGGATCATCTACAATTAAGCCAAATATGCATATTTCTTTTTTAAAACAATTAAACATTCATTAGCAATTTAAATGATTAAACCTTCTGTAGAGGTTTTGGATATGAAGAAAACTCAAGTGATACCCTCACAGTATTCCTGTGGGGAGAGGTTCTTGAAACTCTCTTCCAAGTTTCCCATCACACTCCTGCAGGGAAGAGCCAGTTCCACTGGATCCTTCCATGAGAACTACTACTAGAACAATATCCAATTCTCACACTGTATATGTCCAGATGGAAAAAAATCCAATTAAAGAAGATGATTGTTTTGTGATACAAATCTTGTAGTTTTTTTTTTTCCTGCCCACCCAAGGATTGATAATAACAGTTCAACGTGCTTAGTCTTGCCTAGGAGCTTGCACATTGTGCTTCTGTAAATCTCTTTCTATCCAATTAGGAAACTGTGAAAGATTCAGTAGACCTGGTTCTTGGCCTCTCGCTGTCTGGACAATAGATTTGTTGGCATTAGCAATGGGAAAAGCTAATTAAGTCTTTATTTAACTCTGAGGCCAGAATGAAATTACTTTTTGATTACAGCATTATTAAGTACTTTATTATATCTTTGCACTAGAAAAATAATATTTAAACTGCTAATTTTGACCTAAATCCACAGCAAAGGAATCTCTTTCTCAAATGTAGGATATGTGTGTTTGTGTGTGTGTAATTTTGTTTTTAATTGACACATAATAATTGCACATATTTATGGGGTACAGTTGATGTTTCAGTATATGTATACATTGTGTAAAAATCAACAAGATATTTAGCATATCTATCATCTCATATATTTATCATTTCTTTGTGGTGAGAACATTTAAAATTCTCTATTTTAGGTATTTTGAAATATATAATATAAGATTGTTAACCACAGTCACCCTACTGTGCAATAAAACACCAGAATTTATTCCTCCCATCTAACTGTAACTTTGTACTCATTGATCAGTCTTTCTCTAGTACTCCTCCACTTTATCTTCCGCAGCCCTTGGTAACCATTATTCTACTCTCTGCTTCTATGAGATCAACTTCTTGGGATTCCACATAATATGAGTGAGATCATGTGATATTTGTCTTTCTGTGTCCGGCTTATTTCATTTAACATAATGTCCTCCAGGTTCCTCCATGTTGCCACAAATGACAGGCATTTATTTATTTTTATGGCTGAATAGTGTTCAATGTGTGTATATATACCACATTTTCTTTATACATTCATCCTTCGATGGACACTTAAGTTGATTCCATATCTTGGCTATTATGAATAGTGCTACAATAAACATGGGAGTGTAGATATTTCTTTGACATACTGATTTCCTTTTATTTGAATATGTAGCCAGTAGTGGGATTGCTGGATCACATGATAGTTCTATTTTTAATTTTTGAGGAACCTTCATACTATTTTCCATAATAGCTGTACTAATTTACATTCCCACCAACAATATATGAGTTCTCCTTTTTCCACATCTATACCAGCATTTGTTATTTTTTGTCTTTTTGATAATAGCTTTTCTACTTAAGGTGAGGCAATATCTCTTTGTAGTTTTAATTTGCATTTTTCTGATGATTAATAATGTTGGGTATTTTTCACATACCTGTTGGCCATTTGTATACAAGCCTTTTGCCCATTGTTAAATCAGATTATTTGCTTTTTTGCTACTGAGTTGTTTGAGTTTCTTACATAACCTGGATATTAAGCCTTTGTCAGATGCATAGTTTGAAAAGATTTTCTCTCATTCTGTTGTCTGTCTTTCCACTCTGTTGATTGTTTCCTTTGCTGTGCAGAAGCTTTTTAGTTTGATATAATTGCATTTGTCTATTTTTGTTTTTGTTGCCTATGCTTTAGGGATCTTATCCAAAAAAATTTTGCACAGACCAATGTCATGAAGTATTTCTGCTATATTTTTTCTAGTAATTTTATCATTTCTGGTCTTACATTTAAGTCTTTAATACATTTTGAGTTGATTTCTATATATGGTGTGAGACAGGAGTCTAGCTTCATTCTTCTGCATGTGGATATTCAGTTTTCCCAGCACTATTTATTGAAGAGACCGTCCTTTCTCCATTGTATATTCTTGACACCTTTGTAAAAAAGCAGTAAGCAATAAGTACTTGGATTTATTTATGTGTTCTCTATTATGTTCCATTGGTCTATGTGTCTATTTTTATGCTAATTCCATGCTGTTTTGGTTACTATAGCTTCGTAATATATTTTGAAGTCAGATAGTGTGATGGCTCCAGTTTTATTCTTTTTTGCTGAAGATTGCTTTGGTTATTCAGGGTCTTTTCTTCACTGCTGAATTCTACCAGATATTTAAAGGAAAACTAATACCATTTATACTTAAACTATTCCATAAATAAATAAATAAATAAAAGAAGAGGAATACTGCCAAACTCATTGCACAAGGCCAGCATTACCCTAATACTAAAACCAGACAGGGACACAACCAAAAAAGAGAACTACAAGCTAATTTTTATGATAAATATATATGCAAAAATCCTTAATTAAATACTAGCAACCTAAATTCAACAGCACATTAAAAATATCTTTTACCATGATCAAGTGGGAATTCATCCCAGGAATTCAAGGATGGCTCAACATATACAAATCCATAAACACGATATATCACATTAGTAGAATAAAGGACAAAAACATACAATCATTTCAATAGATGCAGAAAATTTATTTGACAAGTTCAACACCCCTTCATGATAAAAACTCTCAATAAATTAGGCATAGAAGGAATGTACCTAAACACAATAAGGCCACATATGACAAATCCACAGATAATATCATACTGAATGGAAAAAAGTTGAAAGCTTTTTTTGTTCTACCCTTGTTTTGGGGGTAGAAAAACAAGGATGTCCACTTTCACCACTTCTGGTCAACATAATATTGGTAGTGTTGGCCATAGCAGTTAGGCAAGAGAAAGAAATAAAAGGCATCCAAGTTGGAAATGAAGAAGTTGAATTGTTCCTGTTTGCAGATGACATGATATTAGATACAGAAAACTCCACTAAAAAACTATGAAGACTAACAAACAAATTCAATAAGGTTGCAGGATACAAAACCAACATAAAAAAATCAGTAGCATTTCTATATACTAACAGTGAACTATCAGGAAAAGAAATTTTAAAAATATAATTTACAATAGCTACACAAAAACCCTTAAAATACTTAGGAATAAATTTAACCAAGGAGCTGAAAGATCTCTACATTGAAACCTATAAAACATTAATGAAAGAAAGCACAGAAGACACAAATAAATGGAAAGATATTCCATTCTCATTGTTTAGAAGAATTAGTATTGATAAAATGTTCATACTGCCCAAAGTGATCTACAGATTCAATGAAATACCATAGAAATACCCATGACATTCTTCATAGAAATAGAAAAAAATATACACACACACGTCTTAGAAGCATGCTAATGAGTTTAACTGCTCTCCATCTCTTTTCTCTCTTTTTTTTCTTGATGATATGCAAGTGGTTCAAGTGACCAAATGACTATGAGAATAAGGAGAACCTGGTCTGAGGAAAACTATGATGGAAAAATTGATGTCTGCGCCCCTGAAATTGTACTTTGACTTTGAAAAATAAATGAAACAATATTCCATCCAAATTTGTTCTGGTCTTCTAGGCTTAATATAGTTGTAACTTAAAAGCACATAGAAGATAGAATTTCTACCACTCACTCAGGATATTTTGGTCCCTGAAACATCAGTGGATTCATATTGGAAAGGATCTTAGTTGACCCTTAAAGGTACATTGGGCATGGCCATTGAAATGGATACAAGATGGAAAGTCATAAAAATCATACTTTTGTCAAAATCCAATCATTTTTTAAAATCAGACTTAAATATGGGCTCCATTCTCTTCCTGTTATGATAATTTTTCTACTAAGTTGATAGATTTAGGAGTGTTCCAGAAAACTCTTAAAGGAGCTGACTACTATAGTAAGGTACCTGTTCTGATATACCTCACTTTAAGCAGATGTTATTTATGAATTCTGGATTTTAAAGAAGTGTAGAGAAGATTATTTGCTTTACAAAAGGCTCAACTTTATTACTTTATTAAACATTTGTCTCCTTTTATGTGTTAAAATATTATTCAGACTTTCAGAGTAAATCTATAGTTTAAAACTTGATTCATCAGAAACAATTAGAACTTTAAGCTTTTTTTTCTCTATAGTCTAGTTTTATAATAAGAGGCAAATAGCAAGCGGAAAAAACTGCTTATTTCAGGGATTTATTTACTTAAAGATTTGTTTACATTTACATATTCATTTACATATTTACAAAGCAGATTATTTTATGCCTAATCTTTCTCTTTTGCCTATTTCCTTCTTCCCTTCCTTGCTTTCTTCCCCCCTTCCTTTTCTGAGCTCGTAAATGCTGAACAACAGCTGTGTCCCAAGCCTGTGCTATATGCCAGTGATACAGGGGCAAATGAGGCAAGCCAGGTTCCAGGTCAGATGGTGGTTGCAGTCTGCTGGGGGTATAAATAAGCAAGCAGGGAATTCCAATTAAGTCCTGTGATGAGGAAAGTACCAAGTGCTCAGAAACTTTACTTAGATTCTGAAGTTAGGTCAGAGACATCTAAACTGAGATCTGAGGGGTCAGCAGTAGTTGTCAGCCAGGGTGGGCAGAAGAGAGTCTTCTACCTGGAAGGCACAGTGTGTGTGAGGCTCAGGTATGAAAGAGAAAAGGCAGCCTTTGAGGAATTCTAAGCACTTGGATACAATTGAGAGACAAATCTGGAGAGTTAGCCAGGGAGGGCAAAAATGGAGACCAGGAGACTAATTTATTAGAAGGCTGTTACAGTTATCTGAGCTAGAGAGGATATGACCTTGAACTGCTGTGGTGGCAGTGGAGATGGAGCATGGTAGCTGATTTCCAAAGATATATGAAAGGTTTGATCAATAGGTGGCTTTGAAGAGTAAGTGTGTGTGTGTGTGTGTGTGTGTGTGTGTGTGTCTTGGGGCTGTGGTGAGGAAGGAGAGGGAGGAGTCAAGGATGGTTGTAGAATTTTTGGTTTTGACAACTGTGATAAAATGATGATGCCTGTGATACAGAACGCAGGAGGAGGAACAGGTATAGGAGAGATTGGGAGCTTAGCTTAGTCAGAAATTAGAGTCAAAATGACTAGTAGGTGGTTGGCTGTATGGTTCTGAAATGGAGAAGAGAGATCACAGCTGGAGATCAGAATGGGAGATCACCAGAATAAAGATGATCATCAAAGCTATGCGAGTGTGATATGAGACTATAGATGCAGACTTGTGCATTCTGTTCACCACTGGGCAATAGCCATGTGTACAATGAGCTGCCAACATTCTTCTCTTCAGATTATGACCCCCCCAACCTCTGTCTGTGCCCCAGGACTTTCCACAGTGTACTGTAGGGAGGGCTGCTTTGGAGAACCTTCCAGATGCTTAAACAAACACAGAGTCCTGGCTCCTTTAGTGACCGTCTCAAGTCAAACAAAAAGCATGTTGACCCAGTTCTTCACTGAGCTTGTTCCCGAGTGCCACAGAGGTGTAGGAAGTTGTGGAAAGAGTCAAACTCTTTAAATCCAAGTTGTTTTAAAAGCTGTCGCTTTCCCTGTGCATGGTCACATCAGTCATGTTCAGATATCAGGGTTTACACTGGAGGGAGAAGGTAAGATTATCTTTGCCTCCAAGTCCATGTAGAATTGTTTGTTCTTTTCTATAGAATTCCTCTATCATGGTGTAGCAAGCTTTGGTGCAAAGTACCAGACTTTTAATTTTAAACTCAACATCAATTTGTTCTAGAAAAAAGCTAATGGCACATGTGCATGTGTATGACAGTGAGTCTCTGTGTTTGAGAAGGTGGAGGAAGGGCATAGTACTTGCTAACTATAAAACCAACCATGTTTATATAGAATGGTAAATAAAATTGCCCACCTTTACTTTTTGAAAAATCTATATGCTCTCTAAGAAAACGCAAAACTATTGAAAGGAAGAAAATGACTGATTAGAAACACTGCTGAAAATATCCACCAGAAGGAAGGGCGGTCATCTGCTTTCAATCAAGTTTCTGGACAAATTGCAGGCAAATTGTACAGTGATTCCCTTGGGACTTTTGTCCAAACCAGTATTTGGAAATTCATCTTGGGGAAAATGGCTTTAAAATAAGGTGAGTACTAAGGAAAGCCTATATACCGTGTTTCCTTGAAAATAAGACAGGGTCTTATATTTATTTTTCCTTAAGAAGATACCCTAGGGCTTATTTTCAGGGGATGTGTTATTTTTTTTAAGTACGCTACAACAATCTACATTTATTCAAATATAGTTAAGTCGTCTTCTTCTGGAACGTCATCATAACTCTCCAAACCCCGAATTCCATCCTGAATTTCTTGTGACTCTATTTCCTTTAGAACCATTGGCCCCAATCTCTCATGTCGAGCAATAGAGCTCTCATGGGGCAGATGAGAAGGGCTGCTCGTCTTCTTTACCGCTCCACGATGAAATGCATGGTTTGTGCAGATACTCTGCATAGCCACGCCCATCACTAGGTCTTATTTTCGGAGTAGGGCTTATATTGCGCAAATGCTTAGAAATCCTGCTAGGACTTATTTTATGGGTAGGTCTTATTTTCGGGGAAACATGGTAATTCAGGTTGGTAAAATAAGTATTCAGAAAGATACACAGTTAAATAAATTGGAAGGGAATAACTAAAACCAAACAAGAATTTAACAACAACAACAACAAAAATGGGAAAAAATGGGCTATGCCAGAAAATGGTCAAGAAACTAGGATTCTGCTTGCATTATCGTAAACATTGCCAATGAAATTATATTATCTGCTGAATACCTATATAAAAAGCAGTATATATACCCCTCAATAAAACACTAGGAAGAGTGACAAATATGTGGTCAAAACCTTCCAAAGAGCCCAGATGAAAGGTACTGTACACAAAACATTTTTATTGTTTAACATAATCATGACTAAAAGCCCAGCAATATCACAGAAATGCATCTTCCCACCTGAAGGAACTTGAACTTCAAAGAAAGGGAGGCAAGTACTGAGCATAACTGACACATCCCATAGTTTTCTCTCTACAGGTTTTCTCAATGACTATGAATTTCTTTTAACAACTCCTGAATTCGAAGCTATTAAAGAATATTTTCTTCTTTTTTAAATGCATTTGTTCTAAATCATACCACAGGATTCAACTTTTTCCTTTGGTTCTCTATGCAGCAACAGCACATTTTGGAGCTGTTGATGAAATGCACTGTATTGCCCAGTCCATCCTCAAGCATATCCAAGGCATTCAGATTTTATGTGGGGATAACAAACAGTGGAATACAACACAGAGTTCAAGACACCTTAGTGTGGACCTAGAGTATTAACTCAAACTTGCAATTTGGCCAACTGTAGGATTGTAACCTGGAATCAAGGATGGACGTTTGCCCACCTGGTACTTAAGCACAAAATGATTATCAGCCATAACCTTGACCACTGCTGGAGCATGTTAATAATGTTCCTCAAGGGCAGGTATTTGTGTTGAGTAATGTTCTTAGTTTAGTGTTCAAATAAGAAGGGAGTATTCTTATAAGAGGAGTGTACACAGAGGAGTGGAGAAATCAAAGAGAATATGCCACCAAAGAGGACACAGGTAGAAAATATTTAAGCTAGTTAGAGACAGAGAGCTACAGCATCATGTGAACATTCTCATTAATTAGTAAAGGCAGTAAACAGCCATTTTCCAGAATGAATTAGGGGAAAACAAAACCTTCTGCAGAAATTAGTGATAAACACTCTGAATGTACAAAGTTAAAGAAGTGTGGGTAATTTTAAAGTCCCTGAAGGAAGAAGCGGATGTCTCCACAAAATGACATGGGAGGCCTGCAAGAAGGTTGAGGATAGCCAGAGGACAGGCTCTTCTCTGAGACACAGAGGATACAGGGCATCACCAGATTCGTAGAGGAAAGGAGAGTAAATTGACATAAAATGTATTTATATTTTTATGAATTGCTGTTTATAAATGTGGCTCGCAATAGAGAGTGTGGTACAGGCATTCTCACAAATCTGTTAAGATCCTGTTTAAATACAAGGACACATGAACTGGGTATTCCTTAACCAACTATTCAAAAGAAATTATTGTGGCCAGTGGGGAAAGAAGCAGGCGAAGAACACCCTACGAAATTCAGTGCCAACGAAGGATGCTTCTGACTGAAAGAGCTATGCATTTCAGAAAGATCCCTCTTCTCTTCTCTCTTCTCATCTGTAAAACAACTATGGAAAATAATACCCACCTTGTGTGGATATTGTGAAGATCAAGTGAGACAATGCACATAAAGCTTACCAAACAGTGAGCACTCAAATGTTTGCTATGATTATTTACTCCCACCCTCTCATACATGTGTGCATTCTTATGCATAGACACACAGACTATTAATATGTATAACCCAGTTTTTTTAGAAAAAGAAAATATGGTTCAGTGCAAAAGCAGTGTTTAATGGGTTTTGAAAGAAGGAATCATTTTTCTTTTCCCAACATAGGGCAGCTCGAATTATCTTATTTCGATGATTCATATCTATATCTATATCTATATATATATAAAGATGACAAACTGGCTATGGTTTTTTGTTTCCATTTTTAAGAGAAAGTTACTACCTTTGAATGGTCTCTGATTAATTTATGGCAAATGTGTTTTTATTCCCTTAATATGTATTTTCATTTACAGTGATTCTATTTCATGCCAAACTAACTACATATAAAAAATAAACATCCCTGTAAGAGAATTCACCTGTAAGATTCATATCCTGGTTATGTTAGCATTAATAAAACATTTTCCAGAGCATGTTACTCACATTACACATAACCTTTAAAAGGCTATGCCCATTGGTAGTGAGAGAACTTAGTAGCAATTCCTGTTGGAATCAGTATGAAGATGTTTTGCATTCCTCAGGTTGTCTTCTGGTGTTTTACCCTGTTATCTTCTGGGTAAAATGTTTTCTTTGCCTTTTAATAATTTAGTACAGTAGAGTCTTCCTTCACTGCTTTTCACTGAGACATATCTATATTTTGTAACATTCCATCTTCTATGACTCTCTACCAAATATTAATATAAAGTCAGGTTACATTAATGATTAATAAACAATTACAATCCATATTCTCACCACTAAAAAGTTTGGTAAAAGGGGTTGAGGGATAGGGTGGCTGTTTTGTCCTAACATGTTGCTTCCTTATTCATTCCCTTTAACAGCGAGAACTGTTCAGTGGCTGCTCAAGACATACAAAGTTAATGGCTTTAGCATTATTACTGACAGCACAATATTTCTACCCAGCATACTTCACCTGTCTTGTACAAATACCTGCTGGCAATGAAGAGTTTGAAAAGGTTGCTGGCAGCAGTTGCCAAGTGTGATCAAAAGAACAGCCCGAAGTCGCTACTCAGGGACAATGATTTGAAGTGTGCCCCAGTACAAAAGCCAAAGCAGTCTGGAGGTGGCTGGCACTTTAATGCATGTGTAATCGTATGGCATTAAATTACCCCAGCACTTGGCTTGTATGAAAGGCAGCAGAGGAAGACTTAGTTCAGAGCCTTTGCCTGACTTTTCAGTTGGGTAAGAAAATCGGCCAGTTTACTTAATTTAAAGGTACAGCAGGTGGTAGAAAAAGTTTACCAGTAAAATCAGCATCCCTAAGATGATGATTGATTCAGCTTATGATTGACTTATTTGTCGTTTCTCACTGTGAGTTTCACAGTTTTCTGCCTTTTTTCAAGATAACTACAAATTTAACAATGTTTAATTAACAGAGCATTACCTGCCTATGGTGTACATACGCACAGGTGCCTGGGCATAAAGAGGGTTTGAATCCTTCTAGTGAAACAAAGACTTTTTTGATTCTTGTTCCAAACTCTACAGAACCTTGCTTAAGCAAAAGCGAATGGAGATAAACACTATAATGAGCCGCTTTAACTCACAAGGAGAGATCACTGTCAGCTTTCGTTGTTAAATATAAAGGTGTTCTAAGGAAACATTGTCATAATATACTAAAATAATGATGACAATGAATGTTTATTGATTTCTCATTAAGATTCAGAAGGGATGCTAAGCATCTCAATACTCTGAATTATTTAAACATTAAAAAACATCCATGGTGGGAATACTTTTAATGTCCTCATTTTACATATGAGGAAGCTAAGGCAGAGAAGGAAGACAAAGTTATACCACCTAAACACTCCAGAGAAAGCTCTAGATGGCTATGTAGCATGGCTACACAGGTAACCATGCCCTAGCGGGGAATATCTTGGGTTAAATCTTGCTTAACAGCCACAGAAATTGTTAAGGATAATGCAATACCTGTATTTTCTAAACGTCCAAGTGAGTCATCATCCCTTGATGTTATGGTTGAGGGAACAAGGATTCATTACCCTCCAGATTTACAAGTAATAGATATTCACACACAGCTTCTTTATCAAAGAGGAAAAATAGTGAAGAAAAAAGAACAAAGGACTGAGAGTCATGACATCTGGATTTTAGACTTTTTCTACTTGTTATTAATAATTATCTGCATTTGGGCATGTTTACATCATCATTTCTGACCTCAGTTTCTGTTACTTTGGATGGGACAAGAGTAATCATGATTGCATTTATATTTGGCAGCAGAGGTTACATGAACTATCTTCCACTTCTAAAAGGTTTTTGCAGGAATTTGGGAACATGAGAATTTAGCAAGCTTAACCTATGGAGTTTGTTCAATTCTGACCACATTAGACTTCAGATTCTCAAGGGCAAGTTCTATGGCTGCTTGATTAGTTTTTGGCAACATACACAAGACAGCCTTTTTAAATAATGCTATTGGATAATGAAAAATAAATTGTGGAGTAGAGGGCAGTAGATAATAAATGAAACTGTGGTTTGTGGCATTGTACAACAGGCGGTACATGAGAGTGATCCTTCAGAAAAGGGCAACAAATGAGATGAGCTCTTCAATTGCCTCAGCTTACTTCCTAGAGAGTTTCCAGGTCACAGGGCAGGACCCAAAGAGAGCCAGCAGTCTTTTCAAGTTGAGGAGAAAGAATCATGAATTTAGGGGGACCAAGATGGCTAGAATTTGTAGGCAAATTACCAGAGAGAAGAGCTTCAAGGAGGGGAAGGGTGTGAGGAGTGCTGCTTTAGAGATGGGCGGAGTGTTACACTTAAGTCTTCAATTGAGTGTTAGTGCATGCATGTGAGGAAACTATCAGGAAGGCAGAAAGAACCCCAGGAAAGGAGGAGGAGGAATAATTGCTGTAGCTTCTACCACTTATAAGGACACATGTCATTGGTTTTAGGGCTCATCCAGATAATCTAGGAAAATCTCATCTCAAAGCTTTCCTGGACTTACTGATGAGGAAACCAGAAGGAAGACCGTGGGTGGGTTGGTCATCTACAAGCCAAGGAGAGAAATCTGAGTTAATAGCGTCCAGCAGGGGAAAATACCCTGACCTTTCTCTCCTCCTGCCCTTGAATTTCTTGCTCACATTGTCTAAACCCAACAAGTAGCTGAGGGTAAAGGCACTTATGCAGTCCTTAGAGGCTGGGCCCCAGAGCCCAGTTAAGGGAGAGATAGGCAGACAGTAGATCTAGAGGGCAAAAAGGGAATAAAGAGCCCTTCTCCATTTCTTCATGTGCTGAGAAGTTTTATTATGAATGGATTTTCATTTTATTGAATGCTTTTTTTGCATCTATTGAAAAATAACTGCATGTTTTCTCTTTAATGCAGTGAACTGCAAATAATTAGTTTCCTGTTATCCTAGGATAAATCCAGCATGGTCATAAATTATTACCTTTTATACTTACTGCTGGTTTTGATGTGCTGACCTTTCATATAGGATTTTCCCATCTGTATTCATGAGAGAGATTGGCCTTGTAAATTTCTTTCTTGTACTTCTCTTCATTGAACTTCATGACAAGGTTAGGTTGGCCTCATAAAATGATTTGGGGGATTTTTCCCTTTTTCTCTCTTATTATCAGGAAGAATTTGTGTAAGCCTGAAATTATCTGTCTTTTGAATGATAGGATTTCTCAGTAAAACTATGTGGGCCTAGTAATTTTGTATGTGTGTGTGAGAGAAGATTTTACTTACTGATTCAATTTCTTTAATGGTTGTAGAAATATTTCTTTTTAAAAATTTTAATTAATTGTATTTTTTCACAGAATTTATCCTTTTCAGCCAAAGTTTTCTAGTACATTGACAAGGAGTCATTCACTGTGTTCTTTTATTTTCAGTTAATCTTTGCAGTATCTCTTGCTATGTTTCCTGGTTCATTCTTAATATCGTTTACTTATGCTTAATCTTTCTTTTTTTCTCTCTTGATTAATATTTCAAAGTTTGTCTCTTTTATTGGACTTTTCAAAGATTCAATTTCTGGCTTTGCTGATATCTCTGTTGTATCTGTGTTTTTTATTTCACTAATTTCTGCTCTTATATTTAATTTTTCCTTCCTTATTTCTTTGGGTATATTCCTCTGTTTTTTTCCCCTCAAAACTCTTTAATGAGATGTTTATAACTCATTAATTTTGAGACTTTCTAATGTAAACACATAAAGCTATAAATTTATCTGTCCAAATGCAGCTTCAGCTTTCAAGAACACATTTTCATATGTATGTGGTATTTCTATTATTTGCTCTTATTTTTTAAAATTCCACTAGGACTTTATTTTTATATGAGTTGAATAGAATTATGTGTATATACTTTAAATTTCCAACTAAATATTATTATTTTCTTAGTTAATTTTTTGTTATTGATTTTTAATTTAACTGCCTTGTGGCCAGAAAATATAATCTTTGGAATAGCCAATCTGTAAAATTTGTTAACACTAGCTTTATGGTCTAACATACAGCTAATTTTTGTAAGGTTCCATATATGCTTAAGAACAATGTGTATTCTCCAGTTATTGGGCATAATGAATCTATTAGTTAAACTTTTAAATTGTGCTGTTCAATAATCTATATCTTATTGATTTTTTGTCTACTTGATTGTTTGATTACTAATATTAGTGTATTCAAATATCTTATTATGTTTGTGAATTTGTCAGTATCCCTTTCTAGTTTAGTAAGATTTTACTTTACATATTTCGAGTTAATATTCTTAGGTACCGTGTTTCCCCCAAAATAAGACCTACCCATAAAATAAGCCCTAGCAGGATTTCTAAGCATTTGCGCAATATAAGCCCTACCCCAAAATAAGACCTAGTGATGGGCGTGGCTATGCAGCGTATCTGCACAACCCATGCATTTCGTCATGGAGCAGTAAAGAAGATGAGTAGCCCTTCTCATCTGCCCTATCGTGACAGCTACTATCCCAGAGGTGACCGGAAAGGTGCCGGCAGCCCCACTGACAAGGTCAGCTCCTCTTGTCAGGTCCCTGCCATCCTGTGCATGCTGCAAGCCGAGGCTTTGAGGGGAAAACAACACATCCCCTGAAAATAAGCCCTAGGGTGTCTTCTTGAGAAAAAATAAATACAAGATCCTGTCTTATTTTCGGGGAAACACGGTATATACAAATGTAGAAATTTTAATATATCATGTTTTAGTGAGTGTCTTTATTCCTGGTAATATTTTTTGGCCTTGAATTCTACTATATCTAATCATTCCATTATTTAGTACTTGGTAATTTTTTCCATCCTTTGACTTTCAATATTTCTGTTTCCTTAAGTGATAGATATGTCTCCTATGAATAACATGTAGCTGGATTTCTGAAACCATTCACTGAAATACAATATACACACAGAAATATGCATAAATCATGAACACATCATTTGGTGCAATTTTACGAACTGGACTCAGTTCCAGTTCAAGATCTAAGTTGTATAACCAACACTTGGATCAAGAGAGAAGACCTCACTACCGCCCCAGGTGCCTCCTTCTCCTTTCTAGTCACATCTTCCTCTTGGGAAGAAGGGAATGATGGGATTTGTCAGTGAAACACCCTCTTCTCCTTCCTCACTCCTCTTCCCCCAACCAATCTTACCTCTAACCTCCTGAATTAGTTTTGCCTGTTTGTGTGCTCCATGTAAATGGAATCACAACTATGCTCTCTTTTGTGTCTACCTTTTTTCACTCGACATGATGTTTAAGAGATTCACCTGTATTGTCGCATGTTATTGCAGATTGTTCCTTCTCATTACTGTATAGGATTCTATTGTATACAATATACCACAATTAATTTCTCTATTTCACTGTGGCATGGGGGTTTGAGAAATTTCCAGTTTTTAGCTATTTTGGATATGCTTCTTAACAAGGTATATGACTTTCTGTGAAGTAGCACTTCTGTTGGGAGCTAATTCATATAATTTCTTCTGAATACTTACATATTTGGGTTAATTCCTACCATCTTACCAGGCGCCTTCTATTTGCATCACTGTGTCTTTTTATATGTTTTTTCTTCTTCCTTCCTTATCTCATTTTCAATTGAAATTTTCTCCCCATTTTCTTTCTTCTGCTTGTCTGCGATTTATATGTTGATATCATCCTGAAACTATCTCCCCACTCCCCGGTCCATGGAAATATTGTCTTCTATGAAAATGGTCACTGGTGCTAAAAAAGTTGGGGAGTGCTGCTATATTTACTCTTTTTGTGGTCACTCTGGCTATTTTAACATAAATAACTAATATAATAAAGTGTATCCTTACCTTTTTCTTGAATAATATCATATAAGGGCAAACTCTGATCGTCTCCCCATGCAATTTATAAGCTCTGTTTCTATTAACAGTGTAAGCTCTTGCTGTCCGGTAGTTTCATTCTGGTCTATTTTTTATCAGACATTTTTCTTATTTTGTGTTATGTCAATAATTGCTTCATATTATACACATATTTACCAATATCTTTGCTTATTGTTCCTTTCTTTTTTGTATCACAGAACTTCTGTCTAGCATAATTTCCTTGTGCTTAAAGTACATTCCTTAAATTTTCTATTAAGAGGTCTTTCAGCATTGAGTTCCCTGGATTTATGATTGGGTGAAACTGATTTAATTTCCCTTCATTTTTGAAAGTTATATTGGTCTCGTTCTTGTTTAACAAGAATTTTTTTTTCTCAAAAGATTAAATATATGTATTTCTACTGTTTTCTCTGACTTTTATTATTCCTCTTGAGTGTAAGCTAACATTGTGAATCATTGTCAGTGAGCTGTTGGTTATCTCTGCCTATGCTCTCTCTCTCTTTGGTATTCCGCAGTTTCACTACGATGTGTCAAAGGGTAGATTTTTGTGTGATTATCCTGTTTGAGCATCAATTCTATTTTGTGTGCTTCTAATCTCCCTTTCGTATATTCCTGAGCTGCATTCTGATAATTACCAGAATGGATCATTATTTAGATTTATCTTCATATTTACCAATTCTTTCTTCAGATGTGTCCAATCTGCTGTTTTATCCAGTGTTGAATTTCAGTTACATGTTTTATTCTAATAGTTCTATTTAGCTCCTCATATTTAATCTTAAAGTCTACAATATCTTGCTCCCCACTTATATTTCAAACCATTCTTTTGGTTTTTTTAAATATAATAACATAATTTTATGCTTTATGTTGGATATTTAAAATATTTAAGGTTTTTGAGGTCTGCTTCTATTAACAGTTATTTTGTCTGGAATTCAACCATTATGACTTTTTTGTGCTTTGTGAATTTTGGTTGTGGGTTGCTCATGTTCCTTGGATTTTTGTCTCTGGTACTTCTTTGAGTACTAGTCCAAATTAAGTTCTTTCTAAGATTATTTGTATTTGTTTCTATCAATCACCCTGGCAGTATATTCCATCAATCAGGTTACTAACATGCCCCAAATTTCAGTTGCTTAACACAACAAAGGTTGATTTCTTGCTCCTGCAAAGTCTGTTGTAAATTCAGGGAACTCTATCGGGCATGTGATTTCCATCCAAGCCCTTTGAGTTTCTAACATCTTGTAGTTGCTTTATCTGGAACATGTGTCCTCTTTGGTCAACATTGTTGGGGAAGAGAGAGCTCGAACGTGTCTTACCAGTTCTGCTATTATTCTGCCCAGAAGTAACTTGTGTCTCTTGTACCCATAGCCAGTTTTTAAGAATTAGTCACCTTACTCAATTGCAAGGGAGCTGGGAAATGTGATAAAGCCCTTGGAATATTGGGTGAACACCATTGTCTCTGCCAAAATTAAATCTATCAGCACTTAAATTCTCCACTGGAATCTTTTGGATCATAAAATATGAATGAATTCAAAACAAAATTTGTGTGAAATTCATCTTGAGAAAAATTAGTTCTAATGGGAGATTATTTTTCTTCATCTGGTACCCAGATTGAGACAAACATGTTCCCACACTGTCCTCTTTTGCATGTCTACATTTATTTCTTGTTTGACGTAACACTGAAAGTGTCACCCTTTGAGGTTCCAGGTTTGTGGGGAACTCTCTTCTTAGACTTCCTAGAGATCTTCTATTTTCTATACCCTGTACACTGTGCAGGTACCCAAGCCCAAGGGGAAGCCAAAAGTCTCCAGGGTTTGGCAGAAACCCTCAGGGAAAAGCTAACTTTGCCTTACCTACATATCCACCAGCAGTCCTCCTTATACTTTGCTTGTAAGATCACCTCACTCCTTACTTTTGGTGACAGCTCAGCAATGCATTTAAAATGATGCTTTTAATTTTCCCCCAGCATTTAAGTTGTTTCCATCAAGAGGGTTACTCAGGGTGTCCAATCTGCCACATTACAGGAAATGGGAATTTACTTGGAATTTATAATTATTTAAGGTTTTCTTAGTCATATATTATTTAATTTGTACCTATAATGGCCCATTAGCTAAAGTCAGGAAGAATTATATATATTAAAGTTGAAATAAATAGCACTGTTGGGCATCTACCCAAAAGAGCATAAGTCACTCTATTATAAAG
>VBSM01003039.1:5888361-5900271 GCA_008086735.1 Cheirogaleus medius | reverse complement strand
ATTGTTGCAAAAGGTATTAATTCATCATTTTTATGGCTGAGTAGTACTCCATGGCATACATATACCCCATTTTATTAATCCATTTATGAATTGATGGGTACTTGGCTTGTTTCCACATCTTTGCACTTGTGAGTTGTGCTGCAATAAACATACTAGTGCAGATGTGTTTTTGATAAAATGTCTTTTTTTCCTTTGGGTAAATACCCACATTTTCATATGAACCAATAATGGGCAGCCAGGAGGAATGACTTGTCCAAGGTCACTTAGATTTTAGAACTGGGACTAAAACCTCCACCTTTTAATTTTGAGTCTTCTCCTTCTATTTTTTCCTGTCTATTACCCCCTTGTCTCTCCAAAAAATTCTATTGAATTTACGAGTTAACACCAACTCTTTCAGGATGGGAAGTGGAGATACAAGGATTTTGGCTAGGAGGTGGGAATGAACATTCCTGATGGACTAATACTTTCAACTTGTGCGGCAACTTCCGGCTCGTGCTGTACATGACAGGGTCTGGCAGGTGGGAGGGGACAGGGAAAGGCCTTGTAGCATAATTCCACACAATTGAAGTATACTCGCATCTGAAGTTGAGCTTCCATTGCTTTAGTCTTTGTGAGGCTTCTCTCTCTATCTCCTCAGGGACAAGCTCTTTGGCTTCATGACTTTCACTCACTCCCTGTCCCCAACAGCCCTCCTGTCACGCTTCCACTCTGCACTAGGTCCACTTTTAACTTCGCTGCTTCGTGGCTGTGTTTCCCTTCAGTTCTCACATCATCTCTGTGCTTCAACATTTCCTCCACTTGCAGACTGAAGTGATTCGTTTTCTGATCTTTGCAGGTTTGTTATGGCTGTGAAGTGAGTTAACACATGAAAACTTTTGAGAAGAATGTCTGACATATAACAGTATGATAAGCATTCCCTAAAGAGAGGCTATTTTTTCCTTATTATTATTCCACTTGTTTTCTTATCTTTCACTTGTTCTGCCAAGTTTTATTTTTAGACTGTGCTCATTTAACAAACTCTCACCACCTCCTGTCACTGAACTCTCCACTCCACTTGGAATGTCCCCTCTTAGGTTCACTGACTCTTGTAGACCTGACCCAACTGGGGGCAAGCTGCTTTTCCAAGAGGTCCTTCACCCCACCAGGAAAGAGAAAGCAGGCGGCTTTGAGATATTATTTCGAATATTCACTTATACATCCCCTCTCCCAAAATCTGTGTTTTATAATAGTTGCTTTGAAGAAGCTACTTTATTCAACACTGTTATAGTCATGAAAGTAAATTTTAGCCATTTTTTGAAATTTTCAGAGTTTATAGAATATTTATTTCTAAAATCCATAAAAGTATAAATCCTAGAATAAAACAAAGTGTAAATTTGAGGGAAAAACAAAAGACATTCAGAGAAAAATTTGATAGTAAGGAAATAATCAAAGTGAATAATAACCTTTTTAGTTAAAAAGTCTTTAGATAGCAAGTACTCACAAAGAGTCCCTTCAGATATTCATCATAGTTGGGAAGACAGACTGTCAGTTATCCTAACAATCTATGAAATAATAAACATTTTTGAAAAATCTTCATGAAAACTATGTCTTTAATATACAGGTAAAATAGGGATAAAAGAAAGAAATTTATGATTTGGGGTACATATGAGGAAAAAAGAATTCAAAAAGCTAAAGCACATGCTGAGTATATGTAGTTAAATAATATATTATAGATTACAGCAATGTTATTTTCATTAGTCCTGCTTTGCCAACCTATATGTTATTGAAAACGGGACAAATGTTCTAAGTGTATTGCTTGAGGCTGATTTGGAGAGGACTTTGTGTGCGTCGTCTACCACACGAGAGCTTCAATTGAAGACCAGAATAAAAATGGCATGGTTTACAATTTCATCACATTTATTTTCAAAAGCAATGTAATTTCCTTTTCTAAACTGCAAAGCAAAACAAAACAAAATGGTGCTAGTCATTGCCAAAACACTTTTGCCACCCTTTTTAAACTCTTGATTGCTAGCAACATTTTAGATTCCTAATTAATGTCCAGAAAAAAAATATAGACCACCATGTCAAAGAATAAATGGTTTTATATGATATAAAAACATTATAGGCCAGGTGCAGTGGCTCATACCTGTCATCCCAGTGCTTTGGGAGGCCAAGGCAGAAGGATCGCTTGAGGCTAGGAGTTTGAGACCAGTCTGGGCAATATATCCAGGCCCCTACTCCACGAAAAAAAAAAATTAGCCTAGCATGGTAATGCACACCTGTAATCCAAGCTACTCAGGAGGCTGAGGCAGGAGGATCACTTAAGCCCAGGAGTTGGAGGTTACAGTGAGCTGTGATCATGTCACTGTACTCTAGCCTGACAACAAAGTGAGATCCTGTCTCAAAAAAAAAAGCATTATAACCAACGTGAATGAGAAGTTTGTTAAGTGTGCCCAGATAGAAGTTTAAAAAGAAAACAAAAGATTATGAAAAATGAAACTCAAGAGAGGCTTGAAAGAGGAAACCCAGTACTTGGTATGTCATTGCAAAGTTGGAGCTGGACCAGTCTGCCAAAGGGGAAATTTTAAGACGGTTGAAGCGTAGGTGTTTTTTAAGTAACAAGGCACAAAGGCTGTATCTATTAAGCACTCTGTGGTTGTTATACCATTTAGTGATTTCCACTTTCTTGATTGATTTCCTGAGTATAAAAATCCATGCTTCAGTACAATAGAGATGAGCATAGTGACCAAATCCTTTGATTCGACTGTCAGGCCAACTGGAACATTAAAGTAATTCTGTGCTCTGGACACATTTTATCAAGTTTCTTGTGGGTTTTATTTCAGTTTTGTGGAATAGTTTGTTTAGAAATTGTAATAGACTTTATTTCAAGCCAATTATTAATCTGCTCCACTGGACAAAATCATGGGTTACTTTAGTAACAAAAATGTCTTAATCTTTTTTTCTGAGAAGGTTATAATTTACCCTGGAGGAAGTCTAGTCAGTGTGGACTCAAACCACACTGTCTGTTTGAATTCGGCTCCACGCTCGTTTCTTTGTGAGTTGGATAGTGAATCTCGCAGAGCTTCACTTTTCTCATAGCACGAGCCTTGGTGATTAAATAGGATGATACTTGCAAAGCAATAACCCAGTGCCCGGCATGCAGTAAACGCCCCATAAATGTCACTTGAGTGGATGATGAAGTGAGACCCTTCAACAACTGCTCAGCAGTGCCCTGTACTTCTCTTACAAAAACGCTCATCACAGGTATTACAATTGCTTTCTTAACTGTCTCCTTTCACAGACTGTAGGCTGTGGAGGTGAGGGCTTGTAGGTCTTGTTTCGTGATTGATCATCAATCGATCCCAGCACCTACCATAATGCTTGGCATGTAGTAGACTCTAATAAATAGTCTTCAATAAATGGATAATAGTTAAAGGGTGAGTTTAGGGAGGAAGACTTTGATTTGAATATTAAAACAAACCAACTGGGAAGTTGGCATTTAGATTTTATAAAGATTTTTCATTTCTCAAATACAGTTTTTCCAATTACCTACCAATTCACAGCAGAGGGAGAAAGGGACAACTTTGGTGTGAAGCTGGAGCTGGGGCAGTTGTCAAGGCATCTGGGTGGGAGGCCTGGTTTTGGCACTTACTTATTGTGGGGTTCTGAGATAGTCACCCCATCTCTTTGAGATACACGTCACTTAGTTGTAAAATGGGCATAAGAAATTAGAGCTAATTAATAGGAGAGTGCTTTGCAAAGTTTGTGTGTGTGTGTGTATTTTTTAATTTTTTTTTTTTTTTTACAAAGGTAGGGGATAGTTAGTAAAGGGAAGTATGGAAAAGTGAAAACAGTTAAGTACTGATTGACTTCCATGAATGGGATACAATCCTCCAGTAGTAACCAGTCTCTGCTTCATTCTAAAACTTAGTCCTGTTGTGACCCCAATACATAGTCATCCATTGAGAAACTTGCAAACCTCAAAAAAAAAAGGCTCTCTAAGCCTAAAACCCATCTAGATATTCCCAAATTGGGGAATATTCAGATTCAGACTACTGTGGAGGACAGCTGACGGTCATCTACAGCCTCCACCGATCCATCTTGTATTCACATAACGGGTCCACGGTGCAGATGCCACCTCATGCTTCTAGACATTCTCTCCACTGGGGAGCTCCACGCCCATGGCAAGATACCCAGAAGTGAACAGGCCTATTTGTTCCCCCACTCACAGTTGCTTTCAGCAAGACAGACAGACAGACTGTCTCCTTAGCTGCACTTCTCTCCAGTGATGTGTACCTTAGGACAAAAAACAGTCACTGATTTTAAAGTTTATGACTATTATCCTAACATCTTGAGGCCATGTTATAAATTGAACATGAGAAGATGAAAAGGGAAAATCTTAATTAGAATTCAAAGTTCTAGGTAAAATAAGAAGTGTTCTAGACAACATAAACATTTTAATACTATTCTCCTTGACAATTAATTTCACAGAATTTGTTCTTTGCATGATCTACAAGCAAAAGTATAGACCACTCACATAGCTAATAGTATACAAAGGTCACACAGGAAGCAGATGAGAGATGTAAAATAGGTGTTTTGTAAAAACAAACAATATTAAATTATTTAACACTTGACAGTAACCCTCTTAAATGTCCAATTGAAGGAATGATATCACATTGACACACATAACAGTACATTTGGGGAAAGTAATTAAAACGATAACTATCTTGAAATGCCAAATAAGCTACAGCAATCTAATAAACTCACTATTTCATTATGGTTCTTTGTATAAGCTCTGACAAGAGCACTTTGCTTTAAACAAGTGAAGAAAACTCTTTCACCCTCTGGTAAGAAATCCCTTAGAGATGGAATTTAAAATACAAATCACAGTCTCCCTACTGGATGGCTAAAGCATATAATTTTCCTCCTTAGGTGTGTGGATTTAAAACAGCTGCCAAGCCTACTTAATTATGGGCCCTCAGAGTCAAAATAGAAATGACAGATTTTCATTTTGATAGCAACCACACTGCATGTTTATTTAGCCAGTGTGGGTAATTATTCCAGTCCTTATTTGAACATTTTCTCTGGAATTGCTTGCATATTGTTAATAAAGGCTGTGATCTCAATACTCAGCACTTCAGGGTCTCTTTTTTCTCCCCATTTCTTTGTGTGTGTGCGTGATGAGTCTTTTTTCTGAATCTAAAAAGTGACTTCTCACCAACTAGTACACAAACACTGAGTCCATCTCCAAAGAAAGATACGTATTAAAATGTTGATGGAAAACCATTTTTATGTTTGAGGGCAGAGGTCTGAAAGCAAAATGTCTTGGTAATCAACTCAGGGGGTCACTTTTATGGCCAACATTTCTCACTCTAGTTTTTTAGTCCTTTATTGTGCAGCTCTGAATCTAAAGCGATGGTTCTAGAAGGACACCATTAATTTAGTAAAGATAAGGGATGGAGGTGCCCCCCTGCTGTCTGCACGTCTGTGGGATTGGCTTTCAGAGCAAGGAATAAGGCAGAACTTTAAGCTCTTAAATGAGAACCTATACAAATAACTTTTTATTATGCCATAACACTTAACTATTTCGGAAGTATTTTCATTTTATTTATCTTGTTGGAGCATCACAGTGATAATTTACATAGGTAGGAAAGACATTCTGATTTCTATTTTAACTGATGAAGAAACTGAGTCTTAGGGATGGTAAGTGTGTCGTTCAAATTAAACACCCCTAGCACAGCGGGTGCTAGACTTCAGGGCTCAGAACTCCTAGTGCAGAATGCTTTTCAGTATGGCCATTGCTTCTGGCATCTTAGGCAGATGGAACAGCACCTAGGAGCTATCAGAAAAAGGGAGGATCAGGACAGCCTGTTTTAGGGTTGCCAGACAAAATACAGGATACCCAATTAAATTTGAGTTTCAGATAAACATTTTTTAACATGGTATGTCCCGTGACATATTTGGAGCATATATTGAAATGATTCATTGTTTATCTGAAATTCAAATTTAAGTGGTTATCCTATATTTTTATTTGTTGAATCTGACAGCTGCAGATTGGGCAACTCAGGTTAAAAAGCTAACAATGCCAACAACTTGCAATACAACTGATAGATGGAATTACGTCCCCCATGAAAGATATGCTGGAGTCCTAACTCCCACTACGTTAGGATGTGAACTCATTTGAAAATAGGGTCTGTACAGAGGTGATCAAGTTAAAGTGAGGTTGTTAGAGTGGGCCTAATCTAATCTGACTGGTGTCCTTATAGAAAGGGAGAGTTTACAGCAGGACAGACATGCACAAAGGAAGAAGATGTAAAGACACACAGAAAGAACACGAACCATGTGATTGGAGTGATGTGTCTACAAGCCAATGGTCACCAACAATTGCCAGAAAACACCAGAAACTAGAGGTCAAGGCAGGGTTCTCTCCTAAAACCATCAGAGAGAGCATGGCTCTGACTTTGAACTTCGAGCCTGCCTCCAAAACTTTGAGACAATACATTTCTGTTATTTTAAGCCACACAGTATTGTTCATTATGGCAGCCTAGGAAACCAATGCACCTAATAATAAGGTGGCATACAATTGGCTATCTTACTTTCTTATTCTTATGGGGCAGCAATTTTGAGATGCATCGTGGTCATATTACTGTGTATCTTATCACCTGGAAACCTATTTGAATGTTGCAAAGACCCATGCTGCCTGCTAAGCACTGCAGTCATGCTGAATCACTGTGATTTTACTTTATTGCTACGTCCCAGGTCTTCCTGAATCCTCCTGTTCTCCTCCCTCTCCATGCCCCAATGTGAATCGTTCCTCTCCCATTTGAGAATCTCAACTATGTGTCACAGCACAGTGTGTGAATGATTCACCAGAGATTCATCCGGAATTGATCTGAACCTTGGTCACAAATCTGACCAAAAAGCTTCCCCCAAATTCTATCTAGTTTTCTAAATATTTGATATCTTGGAATGGCATAATCAGTGCTGTAAGTGGACGTGCAATGTGGCAGCAGAAAGAAACAGGGATCGAGGTATGTCTGGTTTAAAGACACCCATTCTGTGCAGCTTTGCTTCTGCTCTGCTGTGAGGCCAGACAGTCTGATTTCAAAAGGTGAGCAAATTACACCACCAGCTGCCCCAGCAGCCAAGTAATGACTTGGATTGCTTTGTTCATTAGAAGATCATTTCTTGTTTTCCTCTCCAGTGAAGCTTAATGGAGAGGGAGCTTCGCTTGAGCTTAGCACATGGAAAGAAACAATACAGGCATAGTCACCTTCCCTGGCCCTTGCCTTCCTGTCACCTTAGAATCACAGGATGACAAACATGAAAACAACATTTTATTAAATCTATACACACAAGCTGAGGACTAGGAACATTTTAATGCTAGAAGTTGGCTAAGTGCCACAGAGTCAGCCCTTCTATTATTAACTTGGAAGCCATATGAGATTTGCTCAGCGGCGGCAAGCTCCCTTGGCAGGTGTGCAACCTCTCACCTTCCTGCCGGGCCTCTGTGAGCTCACAGCCCAGGCCCTTGCTTTTGCATTTTCTATTCCGTCTGCTTGTTCTGCTGGTCTGCAGCTCTTCCTCCTCATTCTGGTCTCAGCTCAAATGTCACTATGTCAGGGAACTTTCTCAACTTCTCTCACCCTCCTTTCTTTTTCTATAGCTCTCTCTTTATTACCCTGTCTTTTCTCTTTGTTACACTTCTACAATTCTCATTTGTATATTTGCTACATGCTTGTTGTTGTCTCTATGCACTGGAATGGGAAGCTCCATGAAGGCACCTAGCTGCCCATCCATACATGTTTGTTGAATGAATAAATGAATGCTTACTAGCTCTATGACTATGGTCAATATTCAGTTGTCTCATCTGTAAAATTAGGACAAAAGTGCCTGATAGGAATATTACAATAATTAAATGACATAATGATTCCAAAGGCAAGAACTTGTATCCTTTGTTTTGATTTTTATAAGAGCTTTTGAAACTAAGTACTAAAATGCCACCTCCATCTTACAAAAGGAGAACGAAAGTTCAGAGAGGCAAATTAATCTGCCAAAGACCACAGAGCTGGTAAATGTTAGAACCAGTATTTGAACCAAAGGTTCTAGATTCCAAAGCCCTTAAGCTGTTTTTCCAAACTTCAAACAAGCTATATAGACAAACTTGATATAAGAAATCTCAAGGATGTTCAAATATGGATTCTGGTTCCTCTATCTTGGTTCCTGTCCAATCTAAGTTTTGTCTTAGTAGAAAAAATTTGGGGACTGGACAAAATGAGAACCATCCCAGAACCTGGGATCAGCACATTTATGAGGAAAAGGGAACAGAAAAAATAGCAAGCTTTGTTTTATGAAACACATGTTTATGGGCTCATACGTAAACATACATTTTGGAATTTTGCAAAGCCTGCCAGATTTGAGTGAGTTAGGAGGAGGATGTAGGTAAAAAAGAAAAGAGTACTAGGCAATTTTGGAAGATGTGATGTGCTGACTAAAAGCCCATCCTAGTAAAAGCCAGAAATCAATGACATGAAGCCACATTAGTGAGTATCTGGGAGTGAGTGAGAAAGAAGTCAAAGTGACTTTCTCCTCCCACTGCTTTCTAATGTTGAAAGACATTCAACAATGAAAGTCACTCAGTGTTTCTGAGTTGGAGAGTTAGATGGTAATGACGATCGTTCAATGGCATACACAAACATGCACACACATATATAAATAAATTTGTTTCATCAAATAAAACTTGCTTATTTTCACTTTTCCCCTTTCATATATATATGTATGTGTGTGTGTGTGTGTGTCCTCTTCTTATGCTTTTAAAATCTGTCATTGAAACAGAGTGAAGGCTAGAATAATAGACATAGAAGCAGCAGGAGACAGGGGAAAAGAATATTGATAGATTAGCTGACAAGACCGAGATATACATTTCTGGCTTTTAAAGATTTTGTCCCCTTCTTAGTTAATATTTTCATTTTTGAAACATTTCAGTCTCCTTAAAAAATTAACATAGCACATGTTTTAGTGGGAAATAAATAAAGGTCTAGAAAGCACTTTGCAAGTCATTAAGTGCCATGCAAATAGTAAACATTAAATCATGTTAATAGCTTTAAGAATCCTGTCTGGCCTGCAATGAGCTAAAATAACAGTGCTATGGAACTAGGGAGGGCTAAAAATTTTGACAAAATGAAATGTGTGTGATTTTGTAGAGCTTTGGCCATATTCTAAAGCTGAGAGAAAACACTACCTTTTGATCTCTATCTGAAACCAAACATTTGTTGAAGATTCTTATTCTTGGCAAAGAACCTTCATTGGGCTTTTAAAGGGCTAATATGGAGAATTAATACACATTCTCTACCATCAACTAAAACTTTGATTACATTAATTTTGATATTTAAATACAAAGGAATAGAGAACAACAGATTAAATTTTCTCTACCATAAGCTACCTAGAAAATAAAGGAAAAGTTCAGTCTAAAGATAATAAAATTAAGCATTTTCTTGTTTAAAAAAATTGATTACTCCTCTTCAGTTTTAGAGCAGGAAAATAAACTCCATAAGCCTGTGGTATTAATATTAAATACTTTGTGAGCTGTTTTGGAAGAAGCACATTGGGTTTCATTTATTCATTCATTCACTCACATTCTATCAGTCTTTGAACCCTGCTGTGTTTCAAAAAGGCCAAGCCCATACAATGAGCTATGTCTTTGATATCTATGATGAGGAAAGGTGCCTTTTCTCATTATTCACACTGCCCTCCTTGCTGTGCCTCGAATGTACCAGGCATGCTCCCACCTTAGAGCTTTTGCACTTGCAAAATGTGCGTCCTCTTCCTGGAAATCCACACGGCTCCCTTACTCGTCTGTAAGTCATTCCTTGGAAAACAGTGAAAAAATTTCCATGCTTCCTCAAGTCAGGCCATAGTTTCATTAACTTCCCAAACACCTCTCCTGCTTTCTTTGTTTCGTAGTACATCACATCATTTAACATATCAAGTATTTCACTTTAAAAAAAAATTGTTTAAATTCCAAGGACTATTATCTGGTTTGTTCACTGCCGGTTTCCTTTGGACCAAGTACCATGTCTAGAACATTAATATTTGTCCAATGAATGAATGAATGAAAGTGTAAAATATATTCTATATTATTGTGAAATTATCAAACTGTGATATTAGCAGTCACAATGGGATTGGAGCAGAGGCTCAGAGATCAACAGTATTTAATAGGAAACATCTTAGAGGACAAGTTTCTGCACAATAAGGCATCTATTTTTAGCTTTTCGAGCAAGCAAGATTCTGCTTATAAGAAGGGCCTAGAATCTCCTCCCTTTGTCTGTGTACACGGAAGGAGTCCTGTCCAACCAGAGAGAATACTCAGATTAGACAGAGAGGAGTCCAATTATAGGGCCACAGCATTGTGTGGCCATTTCCAGAGTTGATGATCAAACACTAAGACCTTTCAGTGATCAATTAAAAAAAAAAAAAAGAAGCCAAGATCCCATACCTGCTAGCCAGGCTGCTCAAAGCCAGAGCCACATGAGACACTCACGAGAAGGATTGGACTATGCCAAGACTATCTCCTTAGCTGCCCTTGTCTCCATCTAAGATTGTGAAAGACCTAGTGGGCCAGACTCAGGAGTCTGGATTTGTTTCTGAAGGCTTTGAATTCCATTGGAGGTTTGGAGCAGGCTAACCACAAGGACACCACTGCAGAGCTCTGATCAATTTAAGGATATCACAGCTCTCTCTAGTGCTATCCTGTTACATTTTTCTTTCTGAGCAAATCAGGTCTTAAAGATTTGGTAAGTTATTTATAACATAAATCCTGTTACAAGTTTTACAACTGGTGAGAGCAAAGCTCTGGGGTACTTTTTCCCTCCTGATTTCATGCCAATGGCTGATATCCTGTTATTAATGGGGATAGATTTGTCATGGAGAAAAAACAAAGATAATTAGATTGTGTGGACCAGACAGTCCTGATGGAGTTAGGATTCAGGTGCTCAGAGTGGGCAAGTAAAGACTGGGCTATCTCAGAACTATTTCTGTAGCTGCCCTGGTAAACAACCGTTCCTTTGTTAAGAAGAACTAAAGACTGATATAGCATCCTTTGAAGGTTTGTAATTTTGGTATTTTAAGGTCTTAATACCTACTTTACAGACTTATGTGATATTTAATTTAAGATCTTACCATGGGGGCTGGCCCTTACTGCGGCTACTATTGTATTAGCGGCATCCCCTCTCACTACTCCTTATAGAATTCTGTCCTTGTGAGTTTTTTCTCTATTTGAGTGTGCCACATGCTACACAAGCAAGGTAAAAAAAATACATGGTTTATATAGAAAGGGGAAATTTTTGAAAAAATTTGTCACCAATTAGTTTTACAAAGTTCTACCAGGTCAGTGTATTCCCTAAAATTCTTCCAGTCCACAATGCAGGGAAGTCCCTCTGCCCACAAGACAGTCTACACTGACCTTCAGGGCATGGATCCAAATATGTGGCTTGCTTAAAATGAATGTGTTTTAGTCTCAATGACTCTCTCTAAGGTTTGAAATGTCTACACTGCTCTTAAAACCATGGTTGTGGCATTTCTCCTCCCTGCACCAGACTGAGGGATGGCTCTTCTGATCCTGCTGGCGTTGGATAGTCCCTTCCCATGGGGTACACACCTGGCTCATTACCATGGTGGCCCCTCACCCACCATGTGGTCAGCCCTGAGTTTGATGCTCCAATCAGTTCTGGATTCCTTTCCAAGCAACGCCAAAAGATGTGGTAGATAGAATAATGCCCACCCCCCTTTCCCAAATATTCATGTCCTCATCCCTAGAACAAGTGAATGCTACCTTGTATGGCAAAAGATGGCAGATGTTAAGTTAAGGATCTTAAAACAGGGAGATTATTCTGGATTATCCCAGGTGGGTCCTAAATATAATCACAAGTGCCC
>VBSM01003039.1:5870588-5888261 GCA_008086735.1 Cheirogaleus medius | reverse complement strand
TGTGTTTTTGGTTAAAATCCATGGTTTTTAGTTCAATAGAGTTGGTTTGAATGGAATCTGAAATGGAAGGCGGATGAAAACATCCACAGGGTACAGAGTCAGCAGGGGCTTCTGCAGTGGTAACCCCTTGAATGTGTTGGGCCTGAGGCATCTAACTGTTAAATAACTCTAAACTCCCAGTTTCAACAAAACAAGATTCAATCACTACAGCTGTCATGCATTTCGCACACTTTGGGATAGAACTCTAGAAACATTCTGAGATGAACATCTGCCTCTTCAGGAATTGGCAACATAAACAAGGTGCTATGCAGGAACACGAAAGAGTAGCGTGACGATCCGTTGACAAGTAAAGACAAGGAAGGCACAGAGTCCTGGCATCTGATTGAAGTAATGAGGTTAAAAGAATCTTCTAGCAAGAAAAGAAAAATGTGGGTCATGTCCATTCAAGTTTCCTCCTGCTCATAGAACACTTTCCCAATAGGGATAACCCATCAGGGGGAAGTGTAACAAGGCCAAGAGCCAGAAACTGGCTCATAGCATCATTACTTAAGTATATGTTTCAGTCTTCAACTTGAACTGTGTGTGTAACTCCACGATGTGAGCAACTTGAAAGGTAGCTCTCTGGAGTCTAGTGTAAGTCAGCCCAACAACACTCATCTCTTCCCTCCTATAAGTCTCTCAATAACCCTGTAAGTACTTACCATCTCCAATTTATAGCTGAGATTACTCATGTTTGGGGAGCTTAAGTAATTTGTCCAAGGTAGTCACAACACTTAGGAAGTAATAGAATTGGGATTCAAACCCAGGCAGCCCAATTCCAGATGCCATAGCTTGATCACTATCCTCTAATTCCACTGCTCTTGGGGAAAAATTTAAACACCAGCTGTTGTAAGAACAGGTCTAAACATTAAAAAAATTGCTCACTAGGATAAATCACATACATTAAATACAGGAGCAAGACACATAAAGAGTCCTCTAAAATCTCCCCCCCCCACTCCATTTAAAGGTTACAATTTAATGGACAGCATGCAGCAGGAAAGAATGCAGTCTGCTTATGTCAACGAATATCATCCCAGTAAGTGCTCAGGATTCTTAACAGCAGCATCTAAATATAGCAGCTTGATACTAATAGATAACTTATTGAACATCCTAAGAATAAGCTATTGTGCCAAAAACTTTACATGGATTAATATATTAAGTACTCATAACAATCCCTGTGAAGTAGGCATTCTTATTATACCCCTTTTACAGATGAGGAACTTGAGGTATATAACTCATACAGGCATAGCTTGGATTTGAGCCTCATAGGCTGGCTCTAATCTATATGCTGGACCACTACACTGCACTCCCTTTTAAGAATCTTGAATGCTATTTATTTTACCTATAAATGCCATTGGCAACTGTTTTCACAGCCTAACTGCATACTCAATATTTACATCTGTGTATATAGCTCTTCACAATATTTGCAAAGAAGTTTCACACAACATATGTTATTTGATATAACATCCCTTTAAGGAAGGCAGAGATGTTGCCGGAGTCCCAGTTTCACAGAGGAGGAAAATAGAAAGCCAGACAGCTAAAGTCATTTGCCTGAGGTTACCCAGTTGAACAAAAGCAAGAATGAGAATTAGAAACCAAGACAAATGGAAGTGGTGAAAGCAATATAGCAGTTGTTTGGACCTCATATTTGTCTAGTTTTTAGAGCAAGCTCTTAGCTGTCATATCCTAAATCAGGGTACTGCTTCATTGCCAAAACCTGAGCAAGAGATCAGTACACAGGATTGGTTGCAGAGACCCATTATATATAAAAAAAGCCTGGATCTAAGTTAAGAGCATACTCTGTGAGTGACTCACAGATGTATGAAGAAAAGGTGGGTATGTTTACTGGTTTGGTTTCTAGTTCTTTTCTAACTAGGGAAGTGTTTTCCAAATTTCATATACCTACCCACCTTTGTGATGTTTGCATTATTAAAATATCACCTATGCTAGTTTATGTAATATATATTTTCAGTAGACTCAATAATTTTATTTAGCCTAAGCAATAAAATCTGAAATTACAGGTTTGATATGTGAGTTACATTTTTTTCAAATATGCATGAAAATAAACATAAAAGGACAACCTGAAGCCATGTCTCGAGGAATAAGGGAAAGTGTGAGGTGGACCCAGTAAAGAAGAGCTCGGTGGTAGAGGAATGGACCAATGAACTTGAAGTTTTTGGCATCTTGTTATGCTCTTAATGTTTATTTGCCCAGACATTAATAAGCAAATCTTTCTTTCCTCATGAAAAAGTTTAATGAGATGGGGGAGAAGCTTTATTTTTGGACCACTTAATATAGAAATATGGTGGGAATTCATTACAATAATCAGGAGCAGGCCGTCCAGAGGGGTAAAATGCTCCACAGACACAAAACTGATCCTTAGTTGAAGGTAAGGGGGATTTAGATTTTGCAAATCCTTTTCTGTTCTGGTGGCGTGGGGTTGGGGTCTGGCTGATGAATTTTCGGAGTGGTGTTGGCCTTTTCCATGGGTATTTGAGGGCCATGATATAACTCTCTGCTACACTTCCCTTCCATCTTCCATCTCACGTTAAAGACCCTCATTTGAATTCTAGACACAGAAACTGCAACACATACACGAGCAGGAGATTCCCAGAATGTAAATTTTGAAACTAGCATTCTGGGTCTATCAGCTAATATATTCACAGAGTTGCCCTATATTCATCATTTGCATGTATATACATTATCTATGTGTGTACACATGTATAGAGTGTCATTTTCAAGGAATGAAACCACATGATCTAATTTAGTTTAATCATTGTAATAACCTCCTATCATTGATATTATCATCCCTGTTTTGAAAATGGAAAAAGAAATTTTATAACTTTCTTGCTAGAAAATTGTAGAATTACCATATGAACCTAGATCTCTAAAACTGATTTAAAGATGGCCACAAAATCTTCTCTGTTTCTTCCATTGAAGGGTGCAGTCGAATTCCCCTTCCTTGGATTTGAGCTAGACTTAGTGACTTACTGATGAATAGTAGAAGTGGAAATTACGTTCTGGAATTTTTAAGTCTCAGTCATAAAAAGGCTTTGGAGCTTCTTCTTGGGCCTGTGGACAAATATGCTCTTAGGATATCCCCTCTTGGAAGTCAGCTACCATACTTTGAGGAAACCCAATTGGCCCCATAGAGAGGCTCATAGGAAGCTTGAGGTCCCCAGCTGGTAATCCTGGCTGAGCACCCCACCTCCCTAAAAGCCAGTAACAAATAGACAGTAACGTCATGGATTCATCCTCTACAGCTAGTTCAGTTGAGCCTTCAGATGACTGTAGCCCTAACTGATATCTGACTGCGATCACATGAGAGATGCTAAATATAAAAACATTTTTTCTTTATCTTTGTTCTCTGTAATTTCTTGGGGCCGCTCTAAAAGTGCAGCCTGGCTCTTAGGCACAGAGTATGAGAAAACATTATGAACTATGGAAAAATACAGCTAAATCGGCATCGGCCACCTCCACGCTACCAGTTTTGCCAGAAGAAAGGTATCTTTGTTGTGTGTGAGTGTGTGTGTGTGTGTATTTGTGTGTGCACATGCACTACGTTATATGCATCATAGTCAGCAGCACAGTCATTATGTCAGCAAGTGTGTTCTCTGTTATAATCACCTAAGGCAGAGGTGGAGAATCGTCAGCTCACTGGATATGTCTGTCTTGGACTCAATATATCTAGTAGGCTGATCTCAAATCCAACCCTAGAGATTAATATTATCTTGCTTATTGTTTTTTGACATGTTAAATATTAATAATTCCCATACCTAAGGGCTAGATCATTAAGACTAGAGCATCTGAAGGGTAAGGGCTAACGTTAGAGAACTGAGAACAATGTTTAAACTGCTTATTTGAAATGACAGAAAATAAAGAGAACACATTTTCTAAAGCCACAGCCCAAATGAAGGGCAGAGTATGGTGAAAGCAGTTTAGTAACATCTAATAAATGCTCACTCACCTCCGTCTTGTCCAACATCTTTATAATTTCCTTTGTGTATGTCTCCTTTTCCTTCTGGTGTGTCTCTCTAACCAATTTTCATACCCTATCTCATCCTTGGTCTCTTAATATTTCCCCCGTGTTTTTTGCCCTTTCCATTTTTCTTTCTCTTTTTTTTGCCGATTTTCCTTTTCTTTTATTAAAATTGAAAGTCTGAAACAACATTCTAAAGCCCTACATTTTGGACAGAGCAGCGGTAGCCTCCACCACCCTCACTGTGCATTTCTTTCTTCCCATGACAGACACCAGGGCCCAGAGAAGCTCAGGGGCCTGGGGACTCAGAGCTGGGGGAACGGACATCCGCCACCCAAAAACACCCACATTAATAACCTGCTGGAATCCCACGCAACTTGAGGGCTTCGCTTGTTAAAAGCTCCCTTCCCTCAGAGGCTACTTTAGGGAAGATATTAGGTGCTTTGCTTATGACTAAGCTCCCCAGGGAAATGGCTTGAGGCCACACGCCACCTGTCCACTCACCCAGTGCCCAGCAAGCAACACTGCAACCAGGGGCTGCTCAGCTCCCTGGGGTCCTGCCCTCCCTTCTCTTCAGGGTGGGGTTGAGACAGGGAACTCGCAGGTACTGCATAGGTACTGCTTTGGGCATAGGTATTGCCTTGGGTATTGCTGCAGCATTACTTGAGTCATGAAGTCTCAAAACAAAGTTTCAAATTGCCCTAATCAAAACAGGGTGGAGGCAGGGCAAGTTCCAACTGGTTAGAACCAAGATGGTGGAAGAACATCACTCCTTTATGAATATTCCTCCCTTTGTTTAGCCCACTGCTTAAATAGAAGGGCAACAGGAACCAAGGGGACCAGTTCTCTTCTGCAGCGAGGGCCAGCCTCTACTCTGTTTGTGGAGTAGAAGACTTTTTATAGTTTCTGAATAAATCTTGCTTTCACTTTATACTGTCAGCTCCCTCCTGAATTCTTTCTCACACAAAGCCAAGGACCCACTTGGACCTCAAGTGGCTCCCAGCATTGGGAGTTACTTTCCTGTGTCACGGTTACCTGGAGGATAACAGTACAAGAGACTTCCAGCCCAGCCATAGGAAACCCAACCTGAACACTGCACAGAGACCCTAAGGGTAGGTGGGCTACAGGTCTGGAATCAGGCAAATCTAGGTTGGAATACTGGCTCCAAGAGGAAGTCTCTTCACCTTCTCTGGGCCACAATTTCTTCATCTGTACTCACCTCTGAAGGCTGTTATGTGAGAGAATGTGTTAAGTACTTAAACAATGCCCGGGGTGCTGGTATTACTCTAAATGGTGGCATTTTGGTGAGTCCATCACCCTGAAGGTTTCCATGCAGGTCAGTTGCTGGGGATGGGACCGAGTGCCAGATGTGCTCCAGGCCCCAGTTTGCTGCAGCATCATGTGGCTGCACGACCTGGGGCTCCCCCAGGTCCTCTGCCAGAGCTGACCAGGAGACCCCCTCTTGCCAAACAACTTACATCTCTGGGCCTCAGTTTCTTTATCTTTCAAAGCAAAGGCAAACAGTTCACAAAATGATTATCAAGGGCTGCAAGTCCCCTGGTAATCTCTCAAGGGTAGGGAGGCCTTGTGTGTGTTCAGGGGTATGTGTGAGCAAAGGTATCAAAACAGGCACAGGAGGAGAGGCACCGTGGCAGAGGGGCATCTCTAGTGAATGGGCTGCTACCTTTTCCTCAGGTTGGGCATGATCATAGGCCACAGGATGCTAGAGCCAGAGGCACCAAAGGCCACAGCGTCAGCACCTACTTTCCAGACCAAGCACAGTCCAACTAGGTAACATGCGGGGGGTGGGGGGAAAGACACTGAATTTGCAGCAGAGTCTGGGCTGAAACCCAGGTATCTAGACAGGTTTAGGAAATATCTTACAAGTTTTATGAAATGCAGTGCTTAGTTCTGGTTTAAACTTGCTCACTGACTACTTTGGAGAACCAAATCTAGCTTATGAATCATAAACTAGATAATCTATTATGATAATCTAGTCTATGGTCCAGAAATACTAGGGTTGCAAATTCCTGCAATTCAACTTCATGATCTAGCACTAGTGCTGCAGGAGAGGCTCAGAGACCTGGGGACACTGGGTAGCACCACCCTGCAGAGGGTGGTGAGAAAAGAGGACTTGGGTGTCATGTCAACTTCTGTGGCAGCAGCTGCCCTGGGGGTCTGTAAGGACAGGGTGCTTGAGGCCCACCAGCCTGTGTGAAGGGTGAAGGAGCACGCAGGTGGCAGTGAGTGTCTCAAGGGAGGCTCATCTGGCATCGCTGATGGGAGTCCAGGTGCCACTCAGGAGGCTCTCCTGCTCTCCCTCCTCCACCAGGGGCTGGCCCAGGGACAGGCAGGCCAGCAGCAGGTGGTGCAGCCCATTATAGAGGGTGGCACCCATGAGAAGGATGGGGAAGCCGAGGATTTGCAACATGTGGAAGGCCTCCCAGCCCAGCGTCAGGCTCAGTGCCCAGATGACGACAGTGTGCAAGCTGTCCAGCACCATGTGGGTGGGTGGTGCTCAGCTCCTTGGTGACGCTGATGCCTGCAACGTTGAAGAAGGCAATGCTGCTGATGTTGCCCACCAGCGTCAGGGTGATGAGTGGCTGCCAGCCCACCTGGCAGAAGGCGTGCAGGGCATCCTCCAGCGTCCTGTGAGGGTTTTCGCTAAAGAAGCTGACGGGCATGTTGTACATGGGCACCAGCAGCAAGGAGAGGTCAGCAAGGAGAGATCAGCAAGCCAAAGAGGCCCTCAGTGCCGCTGCCCATAGTGGGTGCATGTTGTGTTTGTAGATAAACCTCCTCTAGCACCATCTGAATGGAGACGATAATCTGAGTCATGATGATCAACAGGTCCCCTGTGATCACTTTGCTGAGCTTGTGCTGATCATCCTGCATGCTCAGGAGGTCAGCCAGGCCTACAGCCACCAGCTCTGCGATGGTGGCCAGGATGCCCAGCTATTGTCTCAGCACCAGCCTCAAGCCCTGGAAGGCCACCTAGACACCTGTGAATATGACCTCTGTGCCCCACAGCATCTGGAAACTGGAGACACTGGTCTTGTTCAGAGCCACGTACACGAGGCTAGTCCCCGTCATGTCACACAGGGCTGGGGGCAGGAAGAGAAGGGGTTGAAGGGCTGCTGGTCATCTGCATTGGAGTCTGACTGCCCTGCAGCTCTGCACCAGAGGAGGGAGAAGGTGGCCAGGTGGGAGAACTTTCCTGGGAACATGCCCACTGCCTGGAAGAAGGGATGCTGGCAGCTGTGTTCCTTGCTCCCTCTGCGGCCCTGGGTCCTGACGTTGTCTGCCCACTTTGCCGAGAGCGTGTTGATGGAGCTGGTAACGAGCATGAGCCTGGCCAGGAACAGCTGGTACTTAGTCCAGGCCCTGCGGCGGGCACAGGGGCTCACTCCAGCCGGCTGTCCTTTCCACTTCTCATCTAACCCAGTGGCAATATACAAGCAGCTGCAGTATTTTTTACATGTTTATAGTATTTACTGAATGACTATTTTTCTAGTTCTTAATTATCTCAAAAAGAAATATAAAATCACCTAACTAAATTACATTACTATTTACTTCTGTCTGATAATGCTGATATGATACTTTATTTTTGCTTCAGGCCTGCTATTGATATAATGTTTTAGACTAAATACCATAACTTCTTTAGAAAGAGAATGAACTTCATTAATTGTTATTAATTAGAGAAAGGATGGTTTTGAAATAGTGAAAAGCCTCAATTAAATATATGTGTATTTTTTTCATGAAGTTTTGAATTTTTTATCATAAGAAGAGAAAATTGCAGGCTATGTCACTTTGTAAGGTCTTTAGAGACCTAATTTATAGAAATAATAATGTGCATTAGGGTATGAGATAAAGTATAAAAAGCAAAAATTTGCTCACCAGAAACTTCCCCCAAATATTTCTCATGAGAAATGCATTCAAAGTGAAAGAACTATGCTCTTCAGCATAGACTTAATGTGTTAGGAAATTGGGAGGAAAGCCAGGGAGCACTGAGCTTCTGGGTCCTCCAGCTGTCCTAGAGTGACCCCATATGGCCTTCAAGTGTGAACAGAACACAAGAAGTTACTTGCAGCAGGAGGTGGGGCCTGCAGAATGAAAAATGTCTACCTCTTTGACATGAATGGGAAAATAAAAGACAAATTGGTGAAAGAAACCACCACTTACAGAGACTAAAGCCTGTAAAGGAAGCCAAGGCAGATACAAATATGGGAAGATAATAGGAAGGCCTAATGCTCATGATGTGAGCTAAATTTCATGTTTTACAGCCCAGCAACCCATCTGCAATGACCTATCTGCCCCAAGGGAGGAAGACCTTAAGACAGCCCTTCAAATAGACTCTTTTCCTCTCAGTATTAAAAAGGCTGGTTTTAATGTGAATATTGTCTTGCATTTGAGCTTTTTTTTTTTTTAATAAGAAAGAAATGGATTTTTCAGCCAAACCCCACTAATTTATACCACAAAATTCAGATAATTTCTGAGTGTGGATTTATCTTTTTACTATGAACAAAGACATTTCAATGAATGGTCATCACAAAAACAAAATTAGATGGATAATTAAATCACCAAATGAAAAAACTGGCTTCCTTTATATTCAAAGAATTGCCACGAGGCAAACAAAAACAATCTCAATCTTATATCCTCTGTACATGCTCAATAAGTATTCGTTAAATTAAATTTGCCAAAATGTATATAATCCATGTGAGCTGCACACAGAAATGGAGAAAAACCCTTAGGGTGCATTATTGCACATGGAGCATGAGACCCTGTTATACCCTGAAAAATACTCTCTGAATATTCAGGAAGTTTGTTTTCTTTTTCTAAGGATTTAAAGCTTCATTTGTGGTACATTCAAGAGAACCATTTCCTATCCTGTGATTTAGAATGTACTTCAGGGAAGTTGTCATTAGGAAGTCAAACAAATCAGCAAGTGGTTATAATGAAGAAATCATGAATAATAATAATAATCTGCAAACTCAAAATGTTTAAAACTATATTTGTTATGCCCTCCCCAGCTCCTCTTCCAAATTCGGCCCTTGCACTAAGCCCACCATTCTAACTGGCCAGAGAGCTGCAAGTCTCCTAATGAGCTTCTTGATTTATACACAGTTAATCATGAAACTCCTTTGTTCCTTAGTTTTATCTATCTATGTCGATTTCCATGATTTAGAGCCTTATTCTCTTATATCTGGATGCTTCAGACAGATTCCTTTAGTCCAGGCTCATCTCAGTAAATCAAATCTCCCTCCTGCTTGGAATCCTACATACAAGTGAGGCCGGTCACCGTCTTTTTCTATAAATACTTCATGCTTCTTCCTTATTCTGCAACTTACATCATTTTGTTTCCAGAAAAACTCAACCTTTTCCAACTCCATTTACCTCTCCTTCAAAGACATACTCAAGTCCCACCTGCCTTCCTGATCCCTCTAACTCATACATCTTCTTTGGCTTCCCTTTTCCACAGATTTTAGTTCTTTACTGTAGTCCAACTCAGAAGGCTTTATATTGCCTGGTGTGGACTACTTAGTTTCTTAAAGTGAACTTAAGTTTCTTGAAAGCCTTTCCCAATCACACCTTCTACCTCCAATTTAGTTTAGTCCCCAAATTGTATGTCCCTACTGCACCCCATGCTTCGTCACACTTGCAATTGCTTGTCTGTTTCCTTGCTGGGCCATGAACTTCTTTGTGGCGGCAGTCTCACCCATCCACACTGTGTACCATTGTGTCCCAAGGGCCATTGTGTCCCTCGGTGCCTGGCACACACAGTTGCCTGGGAAACATCTTTTTGACTTATTATTAATCTGAAGGCAAGGATCATGTTTTCAGGTTTTTTGTTTTGTATTCTCCCAAACAGTTGTTAATGTACAAACTTAAAAATGATAAAACCTTATGTTCTATTAATAACATGGGAATGTTATGTTATTAATGGACAGTTGGGTTTATTCTTCATGGAAATGGGGTAGGGGTGGTGTTCAAGCTCACTTTAAGAAGGAAATTGTAAACATTAGTTAAAAAAAATCTCAGCAAACCACAAAGAAAAACAAGCCAACAAACCCTGAGGGGCCTTGACTCATTGGAGGTAGGGCCCGAGCCTGCCCAAGCCTGGAAGGGCAAAGGCAGATATTGATGACCCCTCCCTCCTGTAACTTCCAGGAAGGAACATGTTCTCCTGAACCTTAGCTGAGCACACAGTCTTAGGGGAAGGGTGAGGCCAGGCTGTGACCACTACAATGAGAACTTATAAATCTGTCCAGCATCTATGACTTTAAAGTCACTGTTAACCCTTCTGGGCCTGAAATCCATTACTCAAAATACTAGCCCAAGGGGCAGCAGCACCTCATTTGTGGCTGGAATCCTTTAGCCACCCCTAGTCCTGGGGTCAGTTTTTCTTCTTGGCATTCACCCTAATAAAGCAGCCTGGGTGCAAGATGAGTCAACATCCCAGATCTGCTTCCTGTGCAAAACCTGAGTTTCTGTGTCTCTTTAATTAAAATGATTTATAGTTCTTTATTCCATTTATAGTCTCTTTGTTAACCCAAATCTCTGGAAACTCATTCTACAGTCCCTGGTGTAGAACTATTTGATGCAAACTCTGCGTGCATGTATGGGGAGGAAAGAGGAGAGGAGCCAACTTCTTGAGATCCTTCTACATGTCTGTCTTTTTTTCATTCTCTTCAGGCTTTCTAAACTGACGAGCAGGAGCTCTTAATGTGGATGGGCTTGAAGATGATTGGATATCTGTGTATACAACTACCTAAAATTTTGTGGTTAGGCTGTCTACATCTTTCACTGGATTCTCAAAGGAGACAATGATCCCAAAAGAATAGTAACTTCTGCTCTGTAGGTTTATATGCTATCTTCAGGCCCCATTCCTTGCTAACATTCTTTTCTCATCTTTTCTTGATGATCGAAGTATTCGCTCTTAGCAACAAAACCTATGCTTTGGTACCTGATGTGAAATTGGGTCATTCATTTGTTCAACAGATAAAGAGTGCATACTATGTGCTAGGCATTTTTCTTGGCACTGGAGATATAAGACAAAATGGATATAAGACACTTTATTTACCAAATGTTTATTCTGTGGAAAGCACTTTGCTAAGTGATTATCTCCTTTAGTTCTCAAAACAAACCTGTGAAATAAGTACTATTATTATATTAACTTTATAAATGAAAAAACTGAGGCATTAACTAAATCTTGGTTCTCACAGTTCTTAAGTAATGGCCCCAGGAGCTGGAGGCTTCTCTTCAAGTTACCTCTTGAGATAATTTAAGGGATACAATGTAAGTCTGAAATCAACCAAGCCTGAGAACCCCAGTCCATGAGAATGATCAACTATTTACTGGCAAGGCCAGTTACCATATTTTTCTACAAAGACATCATGCTTCTTCTTTACGTGGCATCTTATATCATTTTGTTCCCAGGTGAGTTGTGGGATTTGGGTATAGAAGGCCTCATTTATGAGACTCAGTGTCCTGTAGAGAAATTGTGAACATGTCAGTTTGGGTCACTTTTCCTCTCTATCCTTACATTCATAAATGACCTGATCACTTATCAATTCTTTTTCATTTTTTTCACCTCCTCACGTCAGTTTTGTCTTTACTTACAGGAGGATAACAAATCCTCTTAGCATAACAACAACTGATTAAATTAGCAGCAGTATTTTTAGTCAAGCTTCATTAAAGTCTCAACATAAAGCCAGACTGTATTAGTTATAACATCCGAGCAATACTGCAAACTCCTCTTTCATTTCATTTTAATTAAATATACTTACAATTGTCTCTGTTCACCCAGGAACGATCTCTTTTGCAGTTTAGTCATCAAGCCACTTGCTTGAATGTCCGTGTGTTCAAATAAGCTTTAACTCTCACTTACTATAACTGCCTGTAAGGAAGTTTCTTCTTTCCCCTTCTTCTCCTCCTCCTTCTCTTCCTCCTTCCTCTCCTTTTCGGCCCATTTGTATGTTTCTTCCTATTGCTTCCAGAGATTCAAAATTTTGTATACTTATTGATTGATTAGATTTCTTTAGATCCATAAAAAATTTTTTTAAAAAAATAAGCATCATTTTCTTTGACAGTGTTTTACCAAAAGTCATCTGAGAAGTCTGGTGATTTGAAAATTAGACAAAGAGTTAGGATCTAAAACTGGGGATGTCCCATGTGGTAGCTACTAGCCTCACTGGGCTATAAAATACTTGACATGTGGAGAGTGCCACATGATAACATTTTGGATATATTTGGTTCCATTAAAATTAATTTTATCCATTTATTTGTTGCCCTTTTTTATGTAGCTAGCAAAAAATATATAATTATGTATGTGGTTTACATTATATTTCTATTGAACGGTGCTGATCTACAGAGATCAATTTCTTATCTATAACCATATATTGCAGAGCAAAAGAATGCCAACCTGATAAGAATGCTGAAGACTTGATTTTTTTGCCCAATGTTTCCCCTATTAAAATGGATACATCTTTTAGTATTGAGCTCCTGAGACAGAACCAGTAACAGAGAGCCAATTCCAGACTGTCAAAAGGAATTTCTAATCACTTATGGACTATGATCACATCGCAAATCCATATTAGAAATCATATGTGTCCACAGAGCTAATGTCCCCTCAATGCACTGTTCATGAACATGTATCAATAGAACACCAATCCACAAACCAAAACTCATGTACAGTTTCCTTGTGTCCTAGAAAATTGAGTCTTTGACCATATCTAGGATTTTTCTCACTCATAGACAACTGTACATGAGCTTGTACACATCAGGTTAGAATAGGTGTAATATTCTAATACTAGGTACATTATGCATATACCACACATTGTGTACATGTACACACTCTCACTCACACACACACACACACACACCACACATTAACTAGAAAAATTAGGTATTCCTGACTAATCAATAGACATTCATTGGTTCCCTATTGTATGCCTAGCACTGCCCTAGGGATCTGGGCTTGTACGATGGCCTTTGCTCTGAAAGAGCTTCTAAGTGGCTTGGATTCTATGTTCCATTTACATCAATGCCCAAATGAAAGGTACCTTCCTGACCCTTCCCTGTGCCTCACTTCTAAGCTGACCTGGCTCCCCTTGTGCCCTAGCTTGGGGAAAGAAAGACAGACAAATGGCCATTGGACAAACCAAAGAAACTTCAGAAATTATAGGCTTTGGTCCAACAATGGCATCACAGGTAGCATAAAACTCTTCTTGGACTAACATCCTAGGAGTCATTATAGGCCAGTGTTCAAGAGCCAATGTTCTGAACATTGGTTCCACTTTTTACTAGTTGGGTGATCTTTAGCATGTTATTTTCCTAATCTCAAACTTAGTTTCTTTATTGTAAAATGAAGATAACTATAATTCTTACCTTTTACAATTGCTGTAAGGATGAAATAATATAGTGCCTATTAATGCCTTAGTTTAGCATCGTTGACTTTAAGAAAACAACAGAAATTCAGCTATATCACTGTTTTGCCCAGACTTGGCTTCACTACAAGGTCATCATCACCAAGTAATCATATTAAAATTCACATTGCATTGCAGGGGTTGCCTTTTGAAAAGTTTTCTTTTACCTGTGAAATATGGGGTTCTTTACCGTCTATATTCATTCTCCCTGTCCTTTAAAAATAAGTACAGATTATATCATTGAATTTATGGTTAGGTAATTCTCTTAAGAACACTGTTAATGCAAAGCTAATGGCTTATTACTTTATTGATTTGAACAATTGATTTGAATATTATAAAGAATTCCCTCTGAACACACAATTGTAGTGCCTCTGTTACATTCTTAAAAAACAAGTACCAAATATTCCATGGTTCTGTGTGACTGTATGTGCTTAAGCATCACACAGTGAATAAACACTCTAGGGTACCCATCAGTATTGTACAATGTTGTGACTTTGTTCTGAGTTCAGGTGTAGATAGATAGGTAGATAGATACAGATATAGATATAGATATAGATACACATATATTATAGAGAAAAGGTCTCACTCTGTCACCCAGGCTGGAGTGCAGTTGTGTGATCACAGCTCACTCACTGCAGCCTCAAACTTCCAGCATCAAACGAACCTTTCACCTCAGCCTGCTGAGTAGCTGGGATTACAGGTGCACACCACCATGCCCAGCTAATTAAAAAAATTATTTTTGTAGAGATGGAGTTGGGTCTTGCTATATTACCCAGGCTGGTCTCAAATTCCTGGCTCAAGCAATCCTCCTGCCTCAGCCTCCCAAAGTGCTGGTATTATAGGTGTGAGCCACCATACTCAGCTAGAGTTCAGGTATATTTTTTATTATGACAAAGATATTAAGGATTTTAAGATATCTAAGCTGTCCTCCCCCTGCCCATGACCTATTCTTCTAGTTTCTTATTGTCTCTTTTAGATGATAGGGAAAATTATTAGGATGTACTTGTGGTAAAGTGAAACAGGAAAAAAGGTACCAGTAATTAGTCCTTTTTTAAAACAAGAATTTACCAGATTAACCTCCTCTAAAGTTACATTAGGATTTATTTAAGCCAATGGTTGCCATAAGAGAACTTGACTAGTCAATATGTATATACTTTACACTATAAATAATTTGGTACACGCAAACACACATGTAAACACTTAAGACAAATAGCCGTGTTTATCTAACACTAAGTTTCCATGATCTACTTCCTTGGCTGGACTCTTTTTACCTATCTTTTTCTGCATCAGAAAAAGAAGTGATCCCAACTAAGACGTTTAAAACAAAATTATATGCTATGTCATGTTTTCCCAGTTGGATACTTTGCAGCTAGGACATTCTTTTTCATTCTAGGTGTAGTAGTCAGAAAGATGACTCTAGAATTATTCTAAATTTAGTTGGGCAGTCATTTCTCTAACAGATGTTTTTATATGATCTTTCTGCTAACCAGTGAGATCTCATTAGACTATTGTCGCTAAAAGCCATATGGTTGTGTTGGGTGGTTTTCAAATAAACCAGTAATATCTAAACATCAAATTGGGTTCCCTTGCAATAACATTATTTCCTAAGAGGGTTTATGATTGTTTTGATGGTTACTATAACCAATAGGGAATTGTTTACAGCTTTTTAGAATCACCCCACCCAGCAGGCTTCCCCTGCTTGGGGGTCGAGTTAGGAGACTTTGCCATTTCCCAGGGCATCTGGGTGCAGAATATTTTGAAGGAGGAGAGTGAAACGTGAGGAAGCAAATCCTTGACATTAGAAAACACAGCTTCATTTGGCAAGATGACATTTCTCTGTTGCTCCTTTCCATCATTGTTTCTCTGCAATGTTGAAAATGTCAGGAAGGGGCCAAGGACCTGGATCATACAGTGAGTGTGCAAGGTGCCACAGAAAGATGGAGCTGCCATGGTGTCAGCAGCAGAGATATGATTTTTGCCATTTCCTGGTGTGGATTTCAAATGTCTGTGTTACATGCCATCCAGCAGAAGACCGTGGCATAGCAGCCTCCAAGTGGACTATCAAACAGAGCCAGGAGTTAGTTCGCTCCTCCTGCTACAGCACTGAGATCTGTGAGCCTGTTGACCAATCTTGCCACCAGATATGCTCCATGTGGCCAAGTTATATCCCATCTTTTGCCCCAGAATGTACAATGTCCCTTTTTAGTCTAGGGGGCTTGAAACATTACTGGCTCTGTTTGGTGAGCAGCAGGCTGGCACAGAAATCACGGAGATGGAACAGAGCAACAGCAGAGGGTACTAGGCTGAGTAACTGCCAAGTCACGGAATCAGCCAGATGTGACCTGATCCTCTTGCCAGCCAGTGTCATGCTACCCAAAAAGCACAAAACCCAAGTGTCCAAAGCACGAACCTGTGCTGGAAAGAGTCCAACAGCCATCATTTGAGGGAAAGTGGGGAAGAGAGCCAGATATTAAAGGAATGATAAAGGGTATATCCCATAGCAGATACCTGCCCATGTGCAGAGAAATCAGAGAAAAATTAAATAGAAATACATGCTGAAAGTGTACAAATGACAAATTACAACAGTAACAGAAGTAAGCCAACAGACTCCTCAATTATTTAGAGCCCCAGGTCCATTCTTTCTTTTCTGCTTCGTTCTAGGATGAGCCACTTACTTGGGTAGCTTTTAGGATTCAGAGGTATAAACCTTTGACTCCTAACTCCCTTTGTCTGGATTGATTTCAGTCCATTTCTACATCTTTCATGTTTGTTCTTTGATACGTTTTTCAGGACACCATCCTAGTTCATCTACCTGGACTCCACATGTGGCTTGTTATTGCTCCTTAGAATTGACACCTTATGGGGCCTAAAGTCTAAACTCAGCTTCATCTTTGAGCCCAGGACACCCTCATGCCTCCTCTGTCCACTGGACTTGGATCTGGCTGTCTTGCCTCTACACTTCACTGTTATTCATGCTTCCTTTCTGTCCTGCCCTGACCCACTGGTGCACCTCACTGAGGTCGAATTCGCCTGGGTCATCTCCCTTGATAATCTTACATCATTCTCACTGACCTAATGTAGGTTCCCAGAGGCATACCCTGGAAACATGATGCAAGTGTCGATGGTTTATCTGGGAGATATTATCAGGAAAAAGCAATGGGAGAAGACAGCAATGGGAAGTGTTAGAGGAAGCAAAAAAAGAGGAACCATCAGTAAAATTCCCACTTTGGGCAACTGGACCTGGACTTTACCAAGGAACTCTGGGAGACAGTATAGAACATACACTAAAGTGTCATCCCACCCACAGGAGCTGGGATATTTACCCATCGACTCCCCTCTGACATTTTTTGAGGGATTTTCCAAAGGGTGATTATTCTCCAGTGCTTCTGGTTTGCCTCACATGTAGGTTGAACAGACTCTGGTGGGCAAAGGAAATCTTCAAGCAAATCTTCAAGCTGCTGGAAGTTGAAAGTTGATTTTCTACATGGAAATGGTAAGTACTAAGGGGAATGGTAAATCCCTGCCAGTCTCCAACCATGGACCACACTTGTTATCTGCTTCTTTCCCTCAGAATCGATCAAATTTCACCTTCTAGCCATACAATCCTCTGTTTCCAGCTCTGGCTTTGATGTCAACTCCAGTTGCATACTCATACTTCCCAGACTCATATTCCTGATATTTTACTAAGTGCTAAAGATTCTAAGATGAATGAGTCATGGTTCCTTCTTTAAACAGTTAGCAAACTGTTTAGAGGTTAAAATGGTCTCCTTTGCACATCTACCTGTCAAAAGAATCCCACTTCCCAGTTTCCTTTACGTATACTGTACTCATGTCCCTAAGACACTCAGGTTCATTACTATGACTTCAATATCTGCTTGTTAAAACCATCTTCTTCAAGTACTCTCCCTTTCAATGTACCAATAGTCACACAGTGAATAATTTCATTCATTTCATTCTTTCTTTCATTCCTGATGTTTATACCTTGGTTTGTTTCTTTCCATTCCTACTGCTGCCATCCAAGCAGGCTCTCATCATGTCATTATGTCAATGTCCAGTGTCAGCTTCTTTATTTAGAGACAGGGTCTCACTATGCCACCCAAACTGGAGTACAAGGGTATGTATCATCATAGCTCACTGCAACCTCAAACTCCTGGGCTCAAGCCATGCTCCTGCCTCAGTCTCCCAAGTACCTGGGAGTACAGGCATGCAGCACCACACCTAGCTAATTTT
>VBSM01003039.1:5850237-5870457 GCA_008086735.1 Cheirogaleus medius | reverse complement strand
TTTTTTTTTTTTAATAGCTCCAGTTAACAACCCTATCTCTCCATCTTTTAAACCCCTACCTCAAAATAAAATGTATTCCCCACACCATGATTACGTGATGAATCTTTCTAAAACATGTCTTTTTCTGCCAAAATGCCTTTCAGTTCCTTAGTGTTTTATGAAGCCTCAAGACCCTCTCTGATTTTTCCGAACTCTGCCTCTATTATCTTCTGTACAAGCCAAATAATCTACCCCACGTCTCCTGAGCAAAGCATGTTCATTCAGCTTTCATACCCATCACTCACACCACTTTCCCAACTTGTATGACCTTCTTCTCTTCCCTGCACCAAATCCCCTACCCAGACTTTAGGATGCAACTCAGATCCCTCTTCCCTGGAAGCTTCTGATCACTCTGAATCATGCTAATCCTTCTTAACAGAGTCTGTTATTGCCTCTATTGATCATTTGACATTTTGTCATTCTCTACAATTTGTGACATTATTTGAATATAATTTATTATATTTATTTTAGTAATCATAATAGCTGTTATCAAACTCATGCCAAGATTCTATAAAATGTTATCTTTTTAAATTTCATAACAATACTATTAGGTAACTATTATTTTTCCCTATTTTAAAATGAACAAACTGAGCATCAGAAAGTATAGGAACTAGCTCAAGAAAAGACAGGTAGAACTTTTCAGAATTAGAATTTGAAACCAGATCCACCTAACTCCTAACAGCTACAGTATCTTCCTAATAAAATTATAAATTCATTAATAACAAGAATCAATCTTATTTCTTCTTTATAGGTAATGCTTTATAGGTAGTAGGAGTTTAACCAAGTTATTTATTAGATTTTGGGGGAATTTTCTTTAATGACTTTGAAAAGCATTGCAAGGGACCTAGCTACAGTTTGTTTTATTTTGTCTACATAGTTCAAGAAAAAGCTAATGACTAAAATAATTGGCTCTGCCCATGTTTGGTGAATCTGCTAGTCTTTCAATTTTATGAAATCATGAACAGTGTGTGATTGCTCATTAAGATACTTCTGTGCCTACCACAAAAATTGTTTTTTGAATGATTAAGTATTTCAGGGTCAATATGCCCATATGACTTATCTTAAACAAAAATTTTTAGAATATGAGTCATGCCATGTCATAAAGACATGATATGGTCTTAAAGGAATTATAAAAACTCGTAGAACCTAACAACTTAGAGCAGAGAAAACAGGATGTCCTCTTTGCCCTCAGCATTTGGCTTGGACTGGGCTGATGCCTTAGCAAAAGACATCCATCGTTACTTACTCCCAATTTATAACATTCTTTGTGAGCAGAAATAACTCATTCTGCCTTACTTTGAATGAAATAATCTAACATTTATTTCTCATTTCCTGGTGACAGCCATGTCAAATAACCTTCTTCCTGTTTGTTTTCCTTCAAATGTCAGTACCTGAACTGATGATACGAATAGACTGATCAGTGACAATTTGTGCCTGTTTATGTCAGAGCTTCTTAAATTGGTGCCCATAGGTGGTCTCCAAAGGTCCTATGAAATCTTTAATGTAGTCTACAAGTTGTTGGATGCATATACATTTATTTTCTGAGGAGAAGCCTTTATGTCTTCACAAGATTCCCAAAAAGTTTCATGACTTCAAAGCAGGTTAAGCATTACTGCTCAATGTAAACTAGTAAGTTATAATCTTGCATATTAATTACTTACTAATCAAAGCTCTAATTTGTAAATATTTTTCATATGTCTCACATTCCTGGAATAGTGCTAGGTCTAATGAGAGATGCCAAAACCTGCAAATACATTTCTTGTCAGTTTGATTAGCAAGATGATTTCCTTTGGGTTAGCCTTGTTTTGGGTTAGTTGGCAATTAAATGTCTGGTCTATATTATTTTTTATTCTATCTGAAGAACATAATTCCTTTTTTTCTCTATTGCAGAATTTTACTTTCATTATCACTCAGTAGCAGTGCATTTGTTCAAGTGTTATAACTACATTACAGTAAAGAACCATTGTAAGTGTTACCACCTATAGCCCAGAAATGTATTTCTTTTCTTTTTCTATGTTAAGGATAGGACTAGAAAGAAAGATTTTTATCACAATTTCAACAACATCCCATTTCCAAGTTTACCACCTTACTATCCAAACCTTAATTTTTATTCTTCTCTTCTTCTTTTTTTCTCCTTTCTTTAAATGCTAAAACAAAAATTCTTAACTCTAAAATAATATAGAATTTAACTTTATGATTATCATCCTTAGGGATATCATCATTATTTTATAACTTGATTAAAGTATATGGATTTTTATGTAAACATTTCCATGTTAAAAAATAATGAAAATAAAAGAACTGACCTGTCACAGATAATCTATTATCATGAAACCTCTCATTTCAGTATGTTGTAGCAGAAAAAATAGGCAGAATAAGTAATTTGAGTAAGTAAGGAGATATTCTGTCTCCATTCCCAATGACACAAAAGGAGATCAGCAAGAAAGTCTGGATTTGGTTTGTGCTCAGACAGCTCTTTCCTTTGAAAAACATGTCAAATTGAGAAAAACTTAAGAATTTTGTGGCCTGACTGTCTCAGAAAATATTTAAGATCTCAAATCAGTTCACCTTGTGCCCTTTGGTGGATTAGACACTAGATAAACATGCTAATTAATATCTCCTTGTTGATTTCCAAAAATGTCTATCAATGTTTCTAAAACTATTATTGTTGCTGATTAAAAAAAAGTCCAAAATTTCCTTGTTACTGAAAAAAAAATCAAAGTCTTTTTGAATATTTACCAAGTTAAAGAAACTGATTATTAAAAATAACCTATTTTCTGTTTCTTGAACCTAGTTTCTGTAGGTGAATTTTTGCCCACATACCAACTAAGCCTCTCAATCTCCCATGGAGTAAAAGTCCCAGGAAGAATGACTAATGTGTGTCTGATCAAAGCTGACTGGCTATAACTCTTAGCTGCAGGCAGACTGGTATAACAGAAAGACATGGGCTTAGGAGCTATAAGGCTTGACCTGATTCCCAGTGTCACCATCTAGTAGTTATGTAAGCTTGGAGAAGTTACTCATCCTCTCTGACCCTCAATTTTTCAACAGGAAAATTTGAACAATAAAATGAACCTCTCTAGATTTTTTTTAATGGTTAAAAATAATACATGTAAATGGTTTACAGTGTGAAATTGTGTTATGGGCTGAATTGCATCCCCCTAGAAATGTTGAAATCCTAAACCTTAGTGACTCAGAATGTGACTATATTTGGAGATAGGGCCTTTAAAGATGTCATTAAAGTAAAACGAAGCCATATGAGTGGCCCTGATACGATCTGACTGGTGTCCTTATTAGAAGAGATTAGGGCACAGACATGTGTGTAGAGGAAAGAACATGTGACGGCATGACCAGAAAGAGGTCATCTGCAGGCCAAGGAGAGAGACCTCAGAAGAAATCTTGCTGACAATCTTGCTGACACCTTGATCTAGGACTTCTCGCCTCCAGAACTGTGAGAAAATAAATTTCTGTTGCTTAAGCCACCCAGTCTGTGACATTTTGTTATGACAGCCCTAAAGACTCATAACAGACCCTTGATGGATGAGATTATTGTTAGTTTCTCCATGGAGACACCCAGCTACAAGTGTCTAAGCGGGGTAAAAAGGGCTGGCTTGTAGTTGATGATGAGTAACCATCCACTGAATGAATTAAAGAGCATAGCAAAGTATGAGTCCTTGAAATATCCCCAGCCAGCATGCCACGGTACTAAAAATTCCCAGCTCATTTAGGTTAAAGCACTGAAGGGTTCTTTTTACATGCACATTAAGTTATTATCCTCCATTAATGTCTTTAGACAAATAATTTAGAAGATTATACCTAATCTTAGAGACTGGGATCTTGAGAACATAGTATCTAGAGTAAGTAAGTTTTCAAAGGGGGTGGGGAGAAGGAAAGCAGTAGGACACAGGGAACTGTAGGTGGAGAAACTTCCTCCCAGAGTCACCAAAGTCACACCAAAGAGACGTGCCCATGTGTGGTCACTGAGTCGGAGGAGGGCACCAACAGCAGGGCGGTGCTGATAAAGTGGCGCTGAAGACAAATTGTCTCAAACTGTAGATTTCCTTCCATCCTGTAGATGAGATTTGCTTATTTGTAGGAGCTGCCATCTCTGTGTGTTCTCTCACACATTTCCCCTGCAGAATCAGAACAGCCATGCAGGACTATGCATTTATATTCATATTCAGATGCTGAAGGTCAAATGATATCTCAGCTTGGCTACCATTAAGGTGAAGAGCGGAAGGATGCGTTTATAGAAGGTTGAGAAGAGAATTGAAAAAGAGAATGAAGGAATAAAGTGAAAATCTGATGGCATATGGAGTCTACCCACAAGATAATAGAGACAAAGGAAATCTTAAATTCAGAAAAAAGCATAGACTCAGAAAACTCAAAATATGTTTTAAAAGCCTGTTATCCATTTCTTACCAATGTTCAAGTCAAATCCTCATCAGTGCAACACACCTCAGTGAGGACTAGTTAATTGCTATGTTCCTTCATGAACTTTAATCATCCTGTGATTTAGAGGCAGCTAAAACTAAATGAACAGAAGAAAAATAGAATGGGAAAAAATTAAAGCAAGTGAATCAAATAAATCCTACTGAAAGCAGACAACTTTTATTTGACTGTAAGTCAACACTGATGCCAAACCAGTTAGTCAGTTTTGTTAGGTTGTTAAAAAATAGTCAAATCTGAAATTTTAAACTGGAAGAAAACTTATAAACTTCACCTTCCTCATTTACAAAATGATGAGGCTGGAGTAGATGACCATACTATCCATTTCATCCATAGTATATCTGTTATTTTATAACATTTTCTTTAAATTTTTCTACCTATTGGATATTAGCAGATTGTAATAGCCTATTGAAGATAAAATGAAATGATATGAAGCTTGTAATTATCAAAAGGACTCTATGCTAAATCAGATAATTTTCTAAATATTAAGTCCAATGTTCTCCATTTGGCTTTTGTTTTTCATAAGACCAGCCCAGAATTTAGTTGTGAAGTCATTTATTGGACTATGACTTCTTTTAAATTGAGTGTACCAAATCTAAGTTTCATTTAAAATTTTCTCTTTGTTGCCCATTTTATGACAGTTCCAACATATTCACCAACAACACCTTCTTAATCTGGTACAAACCATGGAACCAAAGAAGTCATGAGGCAAACAACATTGATCCACCTGACAGAAAAATTTTCCACTCCAGTAAAAATATCTGAGATGCTGCTTCATCTGAGATGATAAAAAGAAAAGACTCGGCAATAGTACATACGTGATTGCAAAATACCTGTGACAAAATATATCTAAAACATTCAAAGATAATAACTTGCTTTAAAAATGAACAGCAAAACAAAAACATGCTTTAGATCTTAGGGTTAGTCAAATAAAAACAACAAAACACATGAACCCACTACAGCACTATAGTCAATGGAGAGTAAAACTTCAGTTCTTGAGTTTTGTTGGAAATGAAGATAGGACAGTTAGTGGCTTTAAATTAATGCTTGAGATGACTCCATGGCACCAGAGATGAAGAACCATTTCAATTAAACTTAGTTTGCAAGTTTCTTGAGTAGAAGAGCCTTCATCTCTGTATTTTCAGTGGCATTTAACATAATACACAATAGGCACTTTATATGCGTTATATTGAATACATGAATGAAAGAGCTACTCTTGTGAATTTGAACAGGTCAGAAGCATCAGGAATGTATTTACCTAAAGTTGATTTATAAAAAATAATTTTCCTTGGGGAGTTCTTATCTTATACTGGCCTGGAATGGAAACACCAGTAGAACAAAATGAATTAAAAATGGACTTGACAAAAAAGTTCAAATGCAACTAAAATAGCATTAAAAGCTTAATATTTTTAGCTTTTTGATATGAAACATGCTGTGAAGTGTACAACAGTTCAAGTAAGCAACATGAGTTAAATAATATACAGTTGGAGAACCCATATGGTTTATTACACATTTGCGTGTGAGATTAAGCAACCATATATAATGTATCTGTGAACAGCTAGTAAAGCTTCACTGAAAGAGGAATTGCTCATGTCCTCCTTACGAATGGGTTGCTCAGCCTTGGCTCTTCAGTTCATGCTTTTGAGCTTAAGAAGGTTGAAAAAGCGGCTTTGATGGCTATAGTTTATTAGCCCAGTTTTAGGAAGGAAGTATTCAGGGAAGTCATAAGGCATCGCAGACCAGGTGTAGATTGAATTACGATTTGTTTCTTCCTACTGCAACCTTAGTATGACATATTAATTTGAAAGATGATACTCTTCTTTATTACCATCCTGCATGAGAGGAAAAATATTCAACAAAACAGATTAAAATTATTTTCCAGGTCCCCTAGGGTTTCCAATCCATGTCATTGAAAGGAAATCTACGTATTTTACTTCTCTACTAAATGTTTAATTATCACAACAATCACAACATGTACACTATATGCTCTGCTTTTGTAACAATGCTCATGGGTAATTGAAATCAACAATCTACTTTAAGAATACCATGTTATTCAATCCATGAAACTAGAATAAAGATTTACTTGTTTGAATAATCCAAGTATGACATTTAAATCAGGTACATTATGCACATTTTCCCCTCCCTGCAGAGGGGCACGTGCAGGAAGAACAGACAGATCTTGTTGCTCCCTGATAAGGTCAGAGAAGCTTAGCTAGAATGTAGTGATGCTAAAAGCTCATTGGTTTTGCCTATGGAGTGCAAAGCTGTTACCATGACTACAAAGCTGCAGTTGCTACGGCATCCACTGGCTCATTCAATGTCAAGGCTTTCAGGTGGCCCGGCACAAAAGCTATTACTTTATGTGGTTTTCAAGAAGTCTTTGAATAGTAGTACATAGCTAAAATAATTTCAGGTAAACAAAGTTTCCTACACTTTTCCATGTAGACAAAACGCTATCTATCCTTCAATGTGGAAGTAAATGATTGCAAACAAATCTATTTCTCCTAATTATATTATCAGAGAAATATTAAAGGGAGAAAAGTATGTACAATCAGTATTAAGTACTGCTTTACTTTCCATTTACTTAATGTAAATGTAAATGTAATGGAGAATTATTAAATTACTTCACAAAAATCTGTAAAGCATTTAGATTGGCAAGCCGAAAACAGCCAACTCACTTGTAAGAAATGACAGTGTTATAAAGCTGGAAAACACAGAGTCACAGAATGTACCAGAAGGGGCAACTCATCCACACACTTACCTCTAAAATAGCTAGCATCAATTAATTATGGGTCTATTCCAGGATTAAATCCAACCTTTTGGGTGTTAAAGTCATATAATAATATGCATGAATACTATTTTCTCTGTGTGTCTGTGTGTGTGTGTATCTGTGTGTGTGTGTGAGAGAGAGAGAGAGAGAGAGAGAGAGAGAGAGAGAGAGAGAGAGAGAGAGACAAAGGTATAGATACCTTAGACACCTTCTTGGGATATTAACTTTTAGGTCAGTTGCATTGTTTTACTACATTGGCCCTGTATCTAATGCTCTCCCCTTCCTTGAGGTTGCATAGCAAGCCCTCACCAAGACTCTGGGTCTAATGCTGCTTCCAAGTGATATTGAACTTGTGCTTTAGTTTGTGGAGAGGTAGTGTTAGGGTGAGGTGAAAGAGAGAGAATACTAGCTAACACTTGAGTCTTTACTATTTGTCAGATGCTGTGCTAAGCACTTAACACACATTACTTCATTTAGTACTTAAACCCTTACCAGAAGATAAGTAATCTTATTTTCATATTATATATAAGGAACCAGACAAGTTAAGTACAAGGTCATATAGTAAGTGCTTGCTCTGAGATTGAAATCTATGCATGTATAATACCAAGCCTGTTCCTTCCTCTACTTTGTTGTGCTGCCTCAGGAATGTTGTCTGAACCATTGATGTTTACCTCTATTAAATAGGGCTTGAAAATGAATGATGGAAGAGTTCACAGCATCACAGTGAAACACTTGGAAGGGCCTTTAAAGATCTTCTAATCCAACCCCGGATGTCTGAATCGTCTATAACCTCTACATAAACCCCAGTTATCATGTTAACCAGACAGCACTCCCCTGCTAACCAGGACCTCTCTTATGGCAAACACTAGTGTTAGAAATTTATTCATTTTATTGAGCCTGTCTCCCAGCTGGTGGTGGGATCTGACAAACAGCCACACTCATCCTAGTTGGCTAAACCTGGGCAAGGCTGAGCCTGTTGTATTCAGTGTGTAGTACATAGGCCTGGGCATGGCTGAGGCAAGTAGAGAGGAGGCTCTTGGGAATAACACTGTCCAGAACTATGAAGGGTCTAAGATTTCACCCTACTTGCAAGCAAATATTAGTAAGTTAGCTGGCCACAGTTTCTTAGATGCTGGCAGAAAACAAGAGACTCTTGGTTCAGAGATAAGAGATAGTTTATTATTCACCACAATAGCAGTAGCCACAGTATGAGCATTTTTGCCCATTCCCACAGAGCAATGTAAAAAGGGTCAGGTGACACCTGCACATGCTTGTGTTATAGGAGAAAAACTACAAGTTTAGGGAATCCAGTGTTTTATAATTGGCAGTAAAGTTTATCTGAACTTAGCCCTAGAGGGAGATCTAGGACTCCCTCTAGGGAGTCTGGAACATGGTCTTGGACTTGGACTTGGAAGATAGTCTGGAACAAAGGCACCTGGTATTTCTGCTTGCAAGACATGCAGAAACAAGAAAAACCATGAGGAATTATCTTTCAAAAAATACTTCCTTTACTCTACATAATATAGTTATAATATGACCTAGGAACATGAACTTTTCATTTTTTGGGGATTGGCTATACCATATTGCTTCTTCGTGATGAATCACTACTGACCAAATCTTCTTGTTTTCTAGCATAGCTGCTACAGCTGTACCATATCACTGCAAACTTTACTTGTGTAATTATATTTTTTTAAAAAAATTAAAATGTAGGCCTTTACATTCATTTCTAATAATCTTTTTCAGAAGAGTAGAGGAACCAGTGTCCTAGTCCAAGCTGAACTACGGTGATAAACTTCTAACTGGGTTCTTCCCATCCCAGTTACCTCTCTTGAATCAGTCTCTAAACCAGCAGTGAGGGTTATATTTTAACTATGCAGATCTTATTATGTCTTTATTTTTGACTTCCAATTTTTATAAAATAAAACCATTTTATAATTTCCCTTTGTTTTGGGTATAAAACTTAAGTTTTATAGCAGGGCTCATAGGGCCCTGTCTACATTCCGTCCTCACCTTAAAACACTCTTCTTCCTCTTTCTACTCCTGCCATAAAATTACTGGGGGGAGATTCATTAAACATGCCATGCCTTAGAGCCTTCACACTTGGAGTTCTCTGTGCCCAGAATACCTTTTCCTCATTACTACCCTTTAGCTGAACTCATTTCTATTCTAACTTTCAGATTTCAGCCTCAAAATTATTATTTCTTCATGGAAACCTTTCCTGACACTTATATACCAAATTGCTTCCTTATGTTATATACAATTCTCTGCCCTTTTTCACAGAACACACATTTGTAAATAATGTCAGTCTTTCCTTTTAAACTCCATGAGGGCAAGGCTATTATGACTCCATCACCCAATGCAATGCCCATGACAATGCTCAACAAATATGTGCTAACTGACTTAAAATAAAGTGTGAAGCTTATTTGGGAAGGACAAATTTTCCAGTTTACCTCAAGTATAAGTTCATGGGATGAAATAGTGGGTGATAAGTTTAGGGTTATAGTAGTTTCTATACTCTTCCAAGCAAGACTGAGGCATTTATATATGATTCAGTGGACAAGGGGTAGCCAGTGTAGGATTCTGAGGTCGGGTGTGACAAGGTCAACCAGGAGTGTATTCACATGGCTTTCACCTTAGAGCCAAGGACAGCCCAGCCAGGCACAGTGTGTTTGTCTGTCTTGTCCCCATTACCACACCAGCTCTCCAGAGTCACGGCTATTGGTGCTTCCAAACACAGCCTTGTTCCTGCATTTGGGATTCAGAATTTCTCTATACGTGATTGACAAATTCAAATTCAATGTTACCAGACAACACAGAGTTGTAAAATTTTTAGTTCTCCTGATGACAGCATGATTTTACTGCCAACTTCGGCTGGAATAAGAAAAACTGACTGAAAAATAACTCTAGGAAATGTCCTAAAAAGTACCTAGCCTCCTTTGGGCACAGCTCAGCTTTTGTACAGGGAACAAAAACAGAGAAAAACCAACAGCAGCATTACTTCCCTTGTTTTCTACTTAAAAAAAAAATCATCATTATCCTATAAAAGTCAGCTGCTCTGAAATCAGAAATGCTCTAAAATCAAAATCAGAAATGACACTGTAAATGAAGTGTGAAAGCAAAGGGAGGAAGGTTGTGTTTCTTAGTTTTGAAGCTTTTTTTTCCCCCCTGTCAAACAAATAGTTTATGAGCAAGTGTCTGGTCTCTAAGCATATCTTTCCTTGAAAAATCTAGGCCCTTGTGGAATTATGACTCAGTAATGATCCATACATGCTCAACAAGCAGCTGCAGACACTTCTTTTCTGGACATTGACAGGTGTTTATTGTTAAGTATCTCATTATTTGCCATAAACACTTAACTAACATAAAGTAATGAGGAGAATTAATGCTCTTTTGGAGAGTTTTGTGAAATCAATTAAAATGCATACTACTCGTTAGCTAAATGTATCAATCAGAAAAACTATAAACTAATTTGGGGTAACAGTGGGACATTTTCATTAAGATATGAGTTTTGAAATCTGGAAAGAAATCCTGGCTTTGTCATCTGCTAGCTGTGTGACCTTGGGCACCTTGGCTAAGTTATTATTGAATAACTTGACCTAGGACAAACACATGTAAGTACTTATGATGTGCCAGATACTTTACCCTGAAGCAAGTACTACATATTACTGGCCACAATTTGCACATGAGAAACTGAGGCAGAGAGATTCAGTAACTTACCCAAGACCATACAACTACTATCTATGATTGATAAAGGAATAGATGTTAATAAAAAAGGAGACTTTTTAATGAAAAATTTTGGAGTATTCTGAAATAAACAAAGTTGAGTATGTTTCTTTACCAAGTACATACTTCTAAGTCTGTGAAAAGTTTTTTTTTCTTTTATTGGTGCATAGATAGAATATACAGGCTGTTTTACACTCCTATCTAGAACTTCCAGTACTCATTGACTATGATTATTCTACTGTTAACTGATTTGAAGATCACTGAAAAAGATAGAAATAAAATACAATTTGGTTAGTTTGGGGGATTCTTCCTCCAGTTCAGAATCTCTTAACATACTACCGACCTGCCCAGGCACTGATTTTATTCTTCTTTGTTCACTTTAATCCTCTGAAAAAGGGCTAGCACATTTTAGATGTCAGCCTGCCTTTTTCTATTTTTACCACAGGGTTATTATATACCATTTATTTGTACTAATTATTGGTTTTATATCCTTTCTTTCACATTTTATGAGTGTAATTCATTTTCCTAATCAGATAGACATATATTAAATGACCACAGATGATAAGTTCTTTGTTAAGTACTACAGATACAAATACTGAATGCAGACATTTAGGCAATATTGGAGAAAAGATGACCACCAATAAAAAACTCAAGCTGAACAGCCATAGAGTTAGGAGGAAAACCAGATATTTTTATTGTCATAAAAGTCAAAGGAAAAGGTTTTTAATGAATTTAGCAGGAAAAGCTGGTTTCTGTGAGTTAGTTGACTAGTGAATGTAGAAAAGAAAGAAAACAGAAGGAGTATAGTCTGCCTTTTAGGATATTTACATGTGAAAAGTAGAATCCAAGATGGTAGCTTTTAGGATAGGTGAAATCAAAGAAGGATGAGCTGTTGTCTGTCTTGTGTGTGTGCATTTAACATGAAACTTGAGTGTCTATAAAAACAGTTTGTCTTTAACTCTATAACCTTTCTTATATTAAATAAGATCCTGTAGAGATTTCCACTTCCAAGTAGGACACAGCAGGTCATGACAAGTCATCATTCTCTATAACATCAACTGGAAGAGCCAGATAAACTGGAAAAAATTCATATTTTTAAAACCTTCAGAGAGCTGTGGAAGTAATGAGGTCGAGAAGAACTAAAATTCCCAAGAGGACAGACCATTCAATTTTGATCTGAGGGTCAGATTTTAATTTTCCTGTGACTATCTGCTGTTTCTGGGCATGGAGTAGAGGTTGAATACTGGGGCTTGGTCCAGGCAGAGGACCATTGCTGGGAGAAAAAGAAACTAACAAAACTTTTAGACAGTTGCACAGGGTTACCGTGATAATATTGGAGAGCTGAAGGTTCTCGAACATATGGCTGGTTGCCTACACAGACATTTGTTTAAGTTTGAAGCTGCATGGGAGGCCAAAGGGTTAGGGCCAGAGCTTCTGGAAAGCATAGTGAAATTTCCTGCAGTCTCCCAAAGCAATGACCCCTATGAGGGGATGCCTGAACAAAATCTGCAGAATTTCAGGGAAGCATCAAAGACCACCAGATTGTCAATAGAAGTCCTGGAATACTATGTATATATATCCTAGGATCATGGTAAACTAGAAGAAGACGACTGAGTTTTTCCCAAAACTGTAACCCTGCCCTGAGCCAGCTCAGTCCCTGATTAGATTATGTCGATTATATCTCTGCTCTATCTGCCCATGGGGGGAAAGACTGAATGCTCTCTGGGGAAGATAATATCATCTGGAAGCTCTATAGTTCTTTTGTTCTCAGTGTCTGAAATAAAATAAAAATTACTTGACACAAGTTAGGCAAGACCATCTGGTTAACAACCAATAGAAAAAAAATAGACAATAGAAGCAGACCCAAGATGATTTGGAACTTGAAGTTAGCAGACAAGGACTTTAAAATAACTATGATTAATATGTTCAAAAGCACAGAGGAAAAAATGGAGAAAATATAAGAAAAGATGAATTTCACAGAGTTGAAACCTAGAATCAAATGCACATTCTAGAACTAAAAAATACAGTGCCTAAAATTAAGAATTTAGTAAATGAATTTATTAATAGATTGGAAGACTAGATTAGTAAACTGGATAGTAGATTAGTAGAAAATGCCCAATTAAGTACATAGAGAGAGAAAATAAGTAGAAGAAAGATGGACAAAAGTGCAAGAATCATGTGAGGCACACTCAAAATTCTAACATTTCTATAATTGGGTTCACAAAAGGAAGAAAGATATAGACTGAGGCAGAAGCAATTTTTTAACAAATAATAGTAGAGAGTTTTCTATAACTGATGAAAGATCTCAGATCACAGAAGCTTAGAGAAACTCATGCAGGAAAAATGCAAAGAAACTCAAACACAGGCACATCATAGTTGAGCTGGCTGAAAATCAGATCCAGAGAGATTCTTAAAAGTGACAGAGAAAAAAGACAACTTAACCTTCAAAGAAACCACAATAATACTGATAGTTGATGACCCACCAGAAGCGATGATAAGCCAGACATATTTAAAATGAATATGATTTATTTAATTGACATATTTAAAGCACTGAAAGAAATGCCAATCTTGATTTCTTGACTCAGTAACTTCTAAGTTATTTTGTCATCAATAGACTGACTAAAGAAACAAAAATGATAAAAGGAATCGTCTAGGCAGAAGGAAAATGAGCCTATATGAAGATAGAAATGTCAGTGGGAAGAAAGAGCATGAGAGGCAGCAAATATATGGGGTAAATGTAAATGAAATTGACCGTATAAAACAGTATTATATTTCATGGTGATTAAAATACATACTGCATTAAAATGCATGGCAATCATGACACAGATGGCAGGGAGATGGAAAGTAAATTTAAAGTATTGTAAGTTTGTAGCCTTATGAAGGAAGTGATAAAAATAATAATTTGCATTTTTGTCAAGGAGGCATGAGTTCTACTCTGAAATTGTGTTTCCTAAAGCCCAGCGAACATGGCTGACTATATCCCATGTTAGCTTCTTTTGATGTTATTCAATTACTATATTGTCACTTTCTTCCAAGCATCTTTCCACTTCCATATCCTCTATAAGTTTTTCTTGGCCAGAGTTAAGGTCAGAGTAGACCTAAGTCTCATTATTTCCTCTGTCTTCTGGGTGGTCAACTTTCAACAAGTCAAGAATTTGTAGGATTCATTGCCTTTTAGAACAAGACAACCAGCTGGTGTCTAGATGTTCACCTCATCATCGTTCAATATGTTACCTCTATAATGTGGACCACTAAAGTCTTTTATCTGGCTGGATGGCTTGTGGTAATACTCCTTCAATTATTTCACTCATTTACTTTTCTACTTTTATCCTCAACTCAGCATGCTTCCCCTGCACATTGCAGATCTAAGGAGCCAGCATATTTTACTTACTTCTATTCATTTCCCCCTCGATTCAATCTATTTCTTTTGAACAAGGAATAAACATCCTTTCAGGGACATGTTCTCATTCCATTCCACCAGGTCCATAAGATAGTGATGATCTTCTGTTTATGTTTATTTGTTGAAATCGATATTCTTTAAATTTGCGGACTAGTCATTACTTTGTCCAGCCCATCTTTTCATCTGTGTCATTTTCTATAAATTTCAAACCATTTCCTTCTCTCTCAATATTGATGTAGATAAAGTACAGACTTGATCCAGATTGCCTTGTTTCAAATATCCCAGCTCCAGTAACAGCTAGGTAATTACTGCTGTTTTTCTTAACTTCTCGGACTATGTTTCTCTTCATCTTTAAAATGACAATGAAGATAATAATAATAGCTATTCTTATTTGGGATTTGGGAGATTTTGTTTGAATCAATATAAATAGAACACTTAATTAGTTGTGCCAAACTGCTAATAAATATTGGCTTTTGTTCTTATTCCTTCTTTATTATTTCTTTTCTTTGCTGCCCTGCCTTATGGTTTTGGGCAATGATATTTTAATTTCCCTCACATTTAAGTTTAGCAATTTTTCCAGTCTCTGGCTAATTTTAACAAAATATTTTTTTCGTATTAATCCAAAAATTTCTATCTCTGTGCATGTCTTCCACTTGTCACTCTACTTCTGCTTTTAAAGTTAGAAAACAGTTTTTCCCACATACAAGCTCCTCCAAAGACACCTGTTTTATCCCCTGTAAGTGATGTCTTCTGTAAATTAATTGTCTTCGTTTCATTTCTCCCTTCCTGCCAGAAACATTTCTACACCTGTCCTATCACATTCTTGTCTGGCAGGGAAGGTGACTTGAATCAGCAATGCCGATCTTCTTAGGACAATACACTTGATCCTTGAACAAGGGGTTTAAACTGTGCAAGTCTCTTTATACGTGAATTTTCTTCCCCTCTGCCACCACTCGTTTTTTCCCTCCTCAGCCTACTCAATGTGAAGACTAAGAGGATGAAAACCTTTATGATGATTGACTTCCACTTAATAAATAGTAAGTATATTTTCTCTTCCTTATGGTTTTCTCACTAACATTTTTTCTCTAGCTTACCCCATTGTAAGAATACAATATATAATACATACCACATACAAAATCTGTGTTAATCAACTGTTTGATGTTGGTAAAGCTTCTGGTCAACAGTAGGCCATTAGTAGTAGTTAAATTTGGGGGGATATGGAGATTTTCCACTGCATAGGTTTGGAGCCCTTAACCTCCACCCTCACTTGTTCAAAGGTCAATTGTACTTTGTATTCAAATGCCACAGACCTTCAATGTACTGTGTTCTTGATTTAAGAAATTACTTATCACCCCTAACATATACAAGCAGCCTAGCTTTGAAGAGCTAAAAATTAAACTATAGGTGATAGGAAGAATGTTAGGAGGCATCCTGATTAGCCAAGGATGAGCTTGGGCCTTACTAGGTAGTAAATTTAGCAGGGGTAGGAGCTCTAAAAAGAAGTCAGGGCAGTGGAGTGCCACATGAGGGTACAAAGCTGGAGAGGAAGGGATAGTGCGGCCAAAATGGGAAAACAGCATAAAATGAGGTTAGGGACAGAAGACAGATATTATCTTCCCATACCAGCCAGGAATTAGCCTCGGTACACACAGCTACATTGGGGGAAAAAATGCAAGTGATTGGTTTATTTAGTTAATACTTAAAAAACTATGATTTAAATATTTGGGTTTGGTTTGGCAAATTGAAAACACTCTAACAAAACACTTTTATGCCTAGAAGTTTAATATGTCTGAAGGGTTTTGATACTTTTGTATTTCTGTTAATGGAATAAAAAAAGCCAAACACCATAAAATCATTTTAAAGGGATTTATTCTGAGCCAAATTTGGGGACCGTGACTCAGAGCCATGCCCAAGAGGCCTTGAGCAAGTGGATTCAGTGTGGCTGGGTTACAGTTTGGTTTTATACATTTCAGGGAGACAGGGGTTACAGATAAAGTCATAAATCAATACGTGGGAGGTATACATTGGTTTGGCCCGAAAAGGTGGGCCATCTTGAAGCGGGGGCTTACAGGTTATAGGTAGGTTTAAAGATTTTTTGACTTGTAATTGGTTGAAGACATGAAGCTTTGTCTAAAGGCTTGGAATATTTTAAGATAAAGAGCTGTTAATCAGAGACTAGCTACTGGACATATATTTGCTGTGTAAATCGAGGACCTGCAGGTTTGTCTTGCATATCCTTAGGCCTATTAATGGGTTACAAAGGATGTCCCCAGGAAGGGAGAGGAGCATGATGAGGCATATCTGACCTCCCTCCCTGTGTCAGCCAATTTAGTTTTAGGATATCCCTTTGGCCAAGAGGGGGTCCATTCAGTCAGCCGGTGGGGGTAGGGGGGAGCCTTAAGATTTTTATTTTAGTTCACATTTCTATTACCAACACAGTTTCTTAGAAAACCCCTTGATGTCAAGTAGGTCTTTCTATATGACTCCTGAGAGTATTTGTTGTTTTTTCTGAGAAACAGGAAGTTACTTTCTTTGAAGAAAGTAAATCAGAATGCTAAAAGGTACTTGTTTTTGGGTCATGACTTCGACCCCCAGGTAAAACAGAGGACTCTATCACCCATTATCTTCTAATGTACAAAGCCAGCCCAGATAGCAAATGCAGGGCTGCTTTCCTTCTGGCCTCAGGCAGTAAGAGATTACTTCAGTTCTAATAGGAGCTGCTCTGCTGAGAGGCTGGCTGAGTCTTGCCTTGAGGAACAATTCAGGAGTTATTCAATTGATTTTCCTATCTCAACTCCCCCACTTTCAAAATTACATAACTTATAAACCATAACAATATAAAACAAGAGTATTTACTCACACAAACATACATACACACACTGCAGGCTGAGTATCCCTTATCCGAAATGCTTGGAATGAGAAGTGTTTTGGAATTTGGATTTTTAAATTTTATTTTGGAATATCTGCATATATGTAATGATGTATCTTAGGGATTGGACCCAAGTCTAAACACAAAATTCATTTATGTTTCATATATACCCTATATACATAGCCTGAAGGCAATTGTATATAATATTTTAAATAATTTTATACAATATTTTAAATAATTTTGTACATAAAACCAAGTTTTGACTGTATTTTGACTTCCACTCATCACATCAGGTCAGATGTGGAATTTTACACTTTGTGGCATTATGTTGGCACTCAAAAAGTTTTGGATTTTGGAGCATTTTGGATTTTTGGATTAAGGATGCTCAACCTGTATCCTTTTGTGTCATAGGAGGGAACTACATATTCTTTAATCTTTAATATCCATTTGTGGTGGAGGATATAGGAAGAGGCTTATTCATATTCTTTGTACACAGTGTTGTTTGGCCATGCAGCTAGCTGGGGAGAGAGTACACAGTAGCCATCAGATTCTCAGAGGGGTCTTTGAAACTTTATTAGACAGAATAAACCAGGAAGGCTGCAGTAACAAATGCAATCTAGAATATCAGTGACTTAGCATATCAATATTTTATTTCTTCCTTGTGAGTATATGTGCAATGCAGTTTGATTGGAGGTAGGACAAAGAAGGAGAGCTCTATTTCTCACATGGCCACTCAGGGCTCCAGGCTAACAGAAGCTCCACCATCTGGATCCTGGCCTTCTGGGTTACTACTGCAGGGGAAAAAATAGCATGGAGATCTCACACTTGTTCTTCTAGGCTTCTTCCCACAAGGGATACATATACATACCTCTTGCACTTACTTTAATTTGTTAGCAACAACTAGTCACGTGGCCCCACCTAACTATAATAGAGCTGGGGAGTATAATGTTTTGTATGTCTAGAAAGAGAAAACCAGACATTGGTTTTGCAAGAGGAATTTCTATAATGGTCCCTAAGGAGACCTGGGTTATAATAGGTATTTATCCAATAATCTTATGAAAAATTATTGCCTCCATTGGTAGCTGGAACTCTAAAGGGCAGAGGCAACATTAGCTATATACGAGTGATAAATAAATATGTAAAGGATCTGGAATTCAGTTATAGAGGTCTTGGGTGGAGTTTTGTTTCCTAGTAATATTTGTACTTGTAAACTGAGAAAAGAGAGGACAGAACACAGAAGTTCAGCACAGAGAGCACTAACCATCATCTTTGGTCGCATAATTCCATTTAGGAAGATGAAAATGTTTTCAATAATGTATAAGCATTTTAGTATAAAGACAATTTCAATCTTTGGACATAAAAGCATTAAATGATTTGAATCACAGCAGAAATAGATTGTTGACATGTGGTAAGTGCTTTAAAATTTCACTTATATCATTTTGGAATTAAAGCGGAGTTGAGTGCACCAGGAGAGTGGACTTTCAGGTCCACACCGAAAGGCATTCCAGTTCTGAATGTTGTATGTGCTAATAATTACTATTATTATCTGGTAAAAATCAAGGCTAAGATCATTACAACTTTGTAGTAAGAGGAGAACTTTTTTGCCCAGATTCATTCTCCACACAGTCTCCAGAGTTATCTCACCACCTTCCTCTACTGCTCAAAAGCTCTTCGTTCCCTGTCAAGTGCAGAATGAAGTGCAAACTCTCTAGTACACACTCCAGAGTCCGAGGCCATGTCACCCCTGCCTATTTCAATTTAAGCCTTGATCATAACCGCTCCTTAATTCCATTATCTTGTAGCCCCTAACTTCTTTATCCAGGCTGTCATCCACTGACTTTGAGTATTTTACATGTAATTAGTAAGCACCATGGAGGAAAATAATTAGCAAAAAACATTAGAATATTCCAGTTACAACCCTGCTACCAAAGATAAACTTTTGTTTTACTGCAATATGTTTTCTTATTTGAAGTAAAAACAAATAAAGAAAAAAATTTCTTGCTTGAATTTTCACAGATGCATTTGGATCTCACATTCCATTTTGTAAAAGCAGAAATGTAGGCCAATAATTAAAGACCTGGGTCTTTTATAAGATTTTTTTTCCAGTTCTGAATGTTATACATGCTAACAATAAATGAAATTCAAAAGTATACTAGTAATAACATATTCATGTTATTATATATAGTATAATAATATTGACCCAGGAAAGTAATTCCCAATGTTGGAAATCACTTGAAGTCCAAGTGGGTCCTTGGCTTTATGCAAGAAAGAATTCAGGAGTCAGGTAACAGTGTAAAGTGAAAATGAGTTTTATTCAAGAAGTATGGAAAATCTACTCCACAGAGTAAAGGCTAGTTCTCCCTGAGGAGGAGAAGCGGCCCCGTGGTTCCTTTAATCCCTCCATTTAAGCAATAGCTTACTTATAGGCTAAACAAGGGGAGAAATATTCATGTTATTTCTTGGAAAGTGGTGGTGTTACTTAGAATGAGGGTGACGCCCTCCATTTGACTAAATATAGTCAAACTTGAAGTGTCATGGCGTCAGGTGCATGATGGGAGTGAGAGGCTTCCTTAGAAACTTTTATGGTAATTAAGGTATAATGAACCTATATGGTCAATATGTGGTCAATTTCTCCACCATCTTGGTTCTAACCAGTTTGCTTGTCCTGCCCCTCATCCTATTTTGATCAGGGTGGTTCAAAACGTTGTTCTGGAACTTCCTGATTCAGTAAAGCAATGCCTACACAATTAAGCAATGCCTAAAGTAATGCCTAAAGCAGTGCCTGCCCATTGCCTATCTCAATATACTAATATGATTAGTAATAATTTAATAATCCTCTCTCAATCCCCTCCATACCCACCCCTTTAGGTAATCAGTATAAATAATCCACCATTATTCCTCATCTTTCTCCACATTCATGTTACCAAATTATGTCAATGTATCAATAAGACCTTTTTTTTTTTTTTTTTTTTT
>VBSM01003039.1:5736454-5850137 GCA_008086735.1 Cheirogaleus medius | reverse complement strand
GAGGGGACAAACTGTAACGTATAGTGTCCTGTGTTGTTTCTGTTATGTTTCCTGTGATAGTTGTGGTTGCCCTTATCTTGTTATTGTTATCGTATGTTCTCAGTAGCCCATGTGTTTGTTGCTTGCTTTCATATTTCTCTGCTCAGGTCTCACTTTCCTTAGGCTAATATTCTGTGACACTTGCGGATACCCTTGTCTTGCAATGTGTATTCTGACTCTGTTTCCTATTTGTTTACATGGCCTGTTCCATACTTCCTCTGCTCATGTCTCACTTTCCTACCTACGCTAACAACACAATCAGCAGTGTCCTCTTCTACAGCCTGGAATAGCATCCTCAGAGTACCTCCATATCGCATATCCACTCAAGGCCTGCTCTGCCTCAGACTTGACATTCAGCTTCAAATCTGGCATCTCCCATTCTGTGCCATCCCAGGCAATTTAGCTAGACCATGCCTAGTCATGTCCAAGATTGTTACCATAGTTCTTTTAGCATTTATATGGTCACCATTACTCCTTAGAGGCAGGGACTATCTCTTGCCCATTTATATATATATATATCCCCTTATCTCTCCTGTGATGATGGATTTTTTGTGTCAACATGATTAGATCATAGGGTGCTCATATTTAGCTAACTATTATTTCTGGGTGTGTCTGTGAGGGTGTTTCTGGATGAGATTAGCATTTAAATGGGTCAACTAGGTCAAGGAGATGGTCTTCCCCAATGTGGGAGGATGTCATCTAATCCCTTGAGATCCTAAATACAATAAAAAGGGGAAGAAAGGGAGAATTCATGCTCATTCTCTCTCTCTCTCTCTTTCTCTGCCTGACTGAATTGGAACATTAGTCTTCTGCCTTCAGACTGGGATTTACACCACTAGAACTCATAGTTCTCAGACATTCAAAACTTGAACTGGGGCTACACCACCAGCTTTCCTGGGTATCCAGCTTGCAAATGGCAGGTTGTGGGGCTTCTTAGCCTCCATAATCTCACACACACATGAGATTTATTTTGTATACACACACACACACACACACACATATATATATGTATTCTCCTATTGGTTCTTTTTCTCTGGGAAGTTCTGATTAATACATCCCTTTAAACACATTAGTAGTTCCTAACGTGATATTTATTGAATTGAATTGCCAAATTGAAAGCAAAATCAGCAGCAAGAACACACGCGCACAATTATTGTACACACACACATTGATGCACGCATTGTACTAAGAATGGTTCCTACTGTTTCTCTTGCCTCCCTTTCTCGCTACTGCCCAAAGAGAATTAAAAAAAAAATTTTTTTTGGAAAAATATAAATTTGCAAATAAATCTAAGTTTTATAAAGAATTTTTCTAAGTCACAAAATGTTTTACAGAGTCTTATTGCAATGAGCATGAATGGTATAAAGAAGGATCAAATTTATGACGTGGATTGCATTTTCAAGTTTAGGGAAATATGCAGTTGCTTACGGGCTGGTTTGCTTTGAGTAGAATCTATTTTCTTTCAGACAGTAGCTTTAGGAGCCTATGTTGACACTGTCTGGGAAATTCAGAAACGTAAGTGCTGTTCAGACTTGCTCTCGTTGACCAGAGCAGACAGCCCGCAAGTCTTTGTTCTCAAAGGACAGTACACTGCATTGCACTCATTATCCCAAAGCTGCCTGGCAGAGGTTATAAAAATATATTTTGCAAGAAAGTTTCCAAGCCATTCAATTGTATAAATTACCTTGATATCTTGCTCTCTACTGAAGAAAAGAACATTTTTTCCCCCATAAAGTAGATTGTCTTTTCATTTCTACTTTTATTTGTTTGCTGGTTTAATTTTTGAAGAGGTATTAAATTCACCTGTCAAAAATTTAAAAATATACGTAGAATGAAACAACTCTTCAATCTCAATCCTCCATCCACCCTCTTCCCCACCTCCACCAAAGATAAAACAGGTTAGCATCTTTGTTACTTTCTTGCCTATCCTTCAGGAGTCTTTCTATGTATATACAAATGAATATGAATTTATATTTTAATTTCTACCTGTTTTAAAGAAAAAAGAGGCCAGACTTGGGTAGACCATCAGTGTCTTTTAGCCCAGTACTTTCCCAGTTTTAGTGATTAAAGTCCCTCATCTGTGGAAACTTCTTAGCTCTGAGCAAACCAGGATGATTGGCCACTTGAGTGGTCTTTTAGACATTGTCTGACACTAATATACTTGGAGATATTTTCATCTCAGTACTTAAATCTTCCTCATTTCTTTCTTATGTCAGCATAAATATATAGATGCATCACCATATAGTTAAGTATTCTCCTGTTGATAGATATTTCAGGGTTTTGGGGGACAGGCAGTTAAGCTTCTGCTATAACAAACAGTGCTGCAATGAGTAAGTCTCTACATAAATATGCAAATATGTCTTTAAGTTATATTCTCAGAAGTCGAATTGTTGAAGAAAAGGGAAAATGCATCTGCTCAGATATTGCCAAATGATCATCTAGAGGAGCTATGCCAATTGGCACCCCACAGAAGTGCATGAGAGTGCTTCTTTGCCTATAGTCGTGCCAAGAGATACCATTTTCATTTATCAAATTGGCAAAAATCCAGAAGTTTGACACACCATATGATTTCCAGAACTTTTAACTTTCATTCATTTTTTTTAATAATTGAAGTTTTGCTTTATTTGATAGAGAACTTATTATAACTTCCTTTTCTGAGAACTTTTTCTATCTCCTACCTATTTTTTTCTATTGAGTTTTTTCTTTATAAGAAATATAGTGTATGTACCAAGGCAATTTACTCTTCATATTGTGAGTTTCAAATATTTTTCTCAGTTTATAATATGTTTTGACTTTCTTAAATGAAGGATTTTTTTAAAAAAACTTTTATGCAGTCAAACTTATCTACCTTTTTTTATGGTTTACAGGTTTTGAATCATTGGAAGTCTATGTTTACTTCAAGTTTACAAGGGAATGTTCTCATTTTTTTTCTTTGGTATATGATGGTTTTATTTTTTATAATTTAATCTCTGATCCATTTAGCATTTATTTTTGTGAATGGTGGGGTATAGTTCTAACTTAGTTATTTTTTTACAGATGGCTACCTAGTTATCTCAGCACAATTAATTAAATCATCCAACTTCCCTCACTGATTTGAAATGTCATGATAATCATGTACTAAATTTCTGGATGTGTTCGGGTCCTTTTCTAAAGTTACTTTCTGTTCCATTGGTCTGCTTATCTATTTGTGTGGTATTATATTGTTTTGCTTATTGAAACTTTATGATATATTTTAATATATGGTAAGGCTATTCGTATCATTACAACTTTGTTTTTCCAGACTTTTCATGGATTTTATTTTTATATGAATATTGAAAACAGCTAGGTACATAAAAAGATCAATAGTATGTTTATCAAGATTCTACTACATTTATACATTTAACATAGGGATAATTGAAATTTTTATGATATTGAATCATTTTATCTTTAATTTATCAAATTTTAAATCTTAATTTGTGGCTTTTGTAACCTTTTTAGGTTTTCTTTATATATATCTTGTTATGAATATATGAATTGTTAAGTTTATTCCTGAAGATTTTACCTTGATTCTATTATGATTATAGAAACAGGGTATGGTTATAATTATGTATGTAAATATTCATAGCTATTATTCATATTACATACAGTAGCCCAAAATAAGACACAACCAAAATTTCCACCCCAGTGGGATGAAGAAATAAATTGTGGTAGAGTCACATAATTGAATGGTATACAGCACTGACTGAAAATGAATGGACAACAGCAACATATTACAACATGAATAAATAAATCTCACAAACATAATATAGTCCAAAAGAAGCTTTATGATTTCAATTACATAGGTTCAATAGCAGTCAATATTAAACTTTTGCATTTAGGGATTACTTTATAATAGTAAAAGCAAAGAATCGATTATCACATAATTCAGAATATTGGTTATATTTAAGAAGCAGCAAGAAAATTGTAATTAGAAATGGATGTGCAGAGGGCTTCTGGGTTGCTGGCAATGTTCCATTACTGACTAGAGGATGGGTCCATACATAAGAGTTTGTTTTTTAAAATAATTTGTTGTTTTATGCATTTTGTATGTATGAATAGAGTGGTTTACTCACAGGTACTTATAGTTATAATAGAAACATTTAGATTTACATATGTTCTATTTTTCTTTGTTTGGGTTATTTTTTCTTTGCATTTATTTCCTTTTATTTTGTGTGGCAATATGGATGGAGAATAATTAAAATTAATATTTTATTCTCTTATAGTTGCTTTTAATTTTGCCAAATATATGGTTAAACCAAACCTATTTCTATAATTTTTAATAAACTGTTACTTTTCATTTTTCTCCTCTATAAAGCAATAAGGAATTTGGCAAGGATTTACCTTGCTCTGTCTTCTCAATGCTTTTTTGTGTCCTAGTATTACTCATTTAATATGGAGTTATGAGTCAGCTCATACTCTGCATTTTTTTAAACCATAAAATTTTTATTTCAGAAGTGGTCCTGGTTGCTTGCATTCAGTGTCATAACCAGACTGAAGCAGACCTTTTTGGTGGCTTAACAACCTACCCTTTTGAATCTGCCTTCCTTTTCTCTTACATTCTTCTGTGTGTTTCCCAACATCCCTAATAAAAATACTTGCACTCAAATCCTTGCTTTGGGGTCTACTTCTGGGAAAACTCAAATCTAAACATAGATTTAGAAAAAATTATTTGTACTTAACTATATATATTGAATTTCTTTCAATATTCACCAGTAGACTTTAAATAAAACAATTGTTTAAAAACCATTTCCACATTCCTGATGTCTTGATTTTGGTTAATTTCTTAGTAAGACAGATTACATTTCAAATAGTGCTCCCCCACACTCACTTCCCAAAAGAATATATGAATAGCTAAATTGTTTTGTTACTTGATGATGTTTGAATACATTTCTCTTGCTTTGGCAGACAAATTAACTAGGGATTGAGGAGACTGCATTTTCCCACAAATATCCAAAAATCATATTCTAGAATGATCTTCCATCTTTTAGTGTTGACAGTCATCTAAAGTCAACATGCTTTCTGTTCTTTTGTAGGCAACCTGTTTACTTTATTTTATTGTACTTGGATAGGCATAGGATTTTTTTCTTTACCCTTAAAATATAACATTCCCAATGTGCATTTAAGTCTCATTCTATTTCCATTCATTTTTTAAATGGAACTGTGTGTGGCTTTTCTTTTTCTTTTTTAATCTTAAAAAATTTTTTACATGGACAGTGAAGTTTATGGTAATTTCTACTCTGCTACTCTCTCTTTACCCATTGATTCCACAATTCTTTTTGGAGAAATGGTTAATTTATATTTATTTCAATGAGAATTTGAAAGGTTTTTCAAGACAGACCGATCTGCCACAGTGCTGGGTTCATGGTGTGTGGCCACGCAGTTCCACAGGGCCCTGCACTTGGAAGGACCCAGCATAGGGTTTAGGGCTCTGGTGTCACCCTCTAGAAATTGTTACTTTTACCTTTGAATTTGTGTTTTAGAAGTGAAGTCCAATGGGATCCTGGAGCACACGCCGGCCAGCAGCTTGTAGCCTCCGCCCACCAGTGGTCCTGCCTCTTGCTTCTCCCCACCCTCCACTCCAGGCCGCCCACTCCCACGGCCCCACCCAGCGACAGAGGTCGCCCTCCATTCCCCTGGGGCCTCTTTCCCCGTGAGCTCCCTGGAGGGAGGTGGGGTGGACCCTTACGCTTTGCCCAGTTTCTTCAAACGGGGCCCTGGGAGTCTGGGAGGGTCCGCAATTGCCCCTGGAGTATCCCCGTGCCTGAGAGGACAAGGTCTTCACAGCAAAGAAAAAATACATGCAAGTGGAGAGAGAGGGGCGGCAGAAGAATGGAAAATACATTTTGTCCTTTTTTTTTTTAAAACAAGGACCACCCTTCCCCCCCACACACACACACATTTTCATTTTGCGCTGGGTCCCACAAATTACCCCACTGGCTATATTTGGCCATCACGTAAATTAGAACCGCGATCCTAAATCGACTCTTACAGAAAGTCCTCCCTGGACCATACCCACTGACGGTGCCCAGCTCTGCCTCCCTCTGTACCGTGGCGTCTTACCCACTTGACTAGTTTGCTTCTTTCTAACACCTGTCACTCTTGTTCCTCCTGGAGATTGTGTGAATTGGGTACGTTTCTTCCTTTTCTGTTCTTCCCTCCATCCTCTTTCACGTGTCTATACACAGAAAGCACTCTCTCTTAATGAAAGAATCAAAGAGGAAAGAGGAAAGAGGAAAGGAATAAATGAAGGTATAAATGAAAGAAGCAAGCAGGGTTCTCCGACACTGGGATTGTCTTTGGCATGTTATTTATTGTTTCTCAGTGTTTATGGTAGATTTTTTTCAATAAGGCCAGGAGAAATTTATTTAGTATGCCTTCAAAAACTTGAGAGGCTGAAGCAGGAGAATCGCTCAAGCCCAGGAGTTGGAGGCTACAGTGAGCTGTGAGGATGCCACTGCACTCCAGCCGTGGCAACAGAGCAGAAACTTGTCTTAAAAAAAGAGTGTCTTGGATAGAAATTAACTTTTCAGACAGTGGACTCCATCTACAAAAAAATGGATACATCTATTAAGATTTTGATTAAAACTCTTTCCTTTCCCCAGCACCATATTCTGGTAGGACAGTGTTCTCAGGCTTTCTGTTAAACACTATAAGACAATAGCCTCCTAGGTGCTTTTGTTGCTTGTTTTGAATTGGTAGCCATCCATAGTCCATAACTAAGCAAAGTAGTTTGTATTCCCAAATCAAAAGTATTTATCTTTGCTTTGACAAAAGATTCCATTTCTGTAGTGCCTCTAGAATTTTTTAAAGTTCCTCTTTAAAGATATCCATCCATATTTTATAGGACTGTAGCCTTACTGCATATTGATATTTGGGAAATGGCCAGTTAATCTTCCAATGTGAACTTGGGCATGCAAATTCAAAGACTAATAGGTAAATTTTCTAGCTCTGTTTTCAATTTTATTCCCAGATAATGTGAATTTCTCTGTGATTAAAGGGTCTAAAACTTATTTTTCTATTATAAATTAAAAGCAACTTGGTTCATTTATCTGAGTGGATGTACCCATGACTCAACTTTCACCTAATATCATTTTTATCTGCAGCTTCAAATGGGTCAGCTGTTTGAAATTAAACTCTCCTCACTCCTCATGTAATTGCTGAAGCAACATAACATGTTATTATTAGAGAAGCTATTCTATGTGTTTTATCTATGGAAGAGGATAGAGAAATGACCAGGGAAGTGTTCCAAGTACCTACATTTATTCTGACTGAATTTCATGAGGTTGTTATTTCTTATTTCCATCTTTTTCTACACTGAAATTTCATAGTGCCACAGAACTGCAAGATACTCAGCATAGTGGCTGTCACAGGAGAGGACCTGTTTCTGGTTAGAAGTACCTTGGTAAGTGACTTAAAATGCACTTATGTTTATTAAGAATTCCTCTAGTGTTTTAAAATCTTTAAAAACCAATCATTCAGTAATATCATCAGTGATTCATAACATAACAAAAGCAGAATCCCAAAGATGGGAAGTACACCCATTAGCCAAGGAGCCTGAACTAGCCCACGATGCATGGTCCTAGACTGCAAAATATTAGTTGCAAAATTATTCCTCTAGAAAGAATTCCAAGAAGCTGTTGAATAAAAACATGGTTTAATATTCTTACATTCATCTTCATTTCTAAATGTACTTCTGTTTTGTTTAACTACATTTTTAAAGTGGCAACCTCTTTTAAACTGGGTATTTACTTCTCTAAGCCTTATTCATCCTTGTATCCCTTATGACTAACAAAATGCTTGGCATGTCACATGTGTTTGTATGACATAGCATGGTTTACAAAGTATTTTCAGAGAATCTAGCTTTATCTTCTCACAGCCATATCAATACCTTAGAGTGATATTAGGCTGTCATCATTTTACAGATGAGGAAACAACCAACATCAGAGCAGCTAATTATTTGTCCAAGGCCACACAAATAAGTAAAAGGAGGAACTGAGAATTGATCAATCCAAGTCTTCCAATTTGTAGCATGGAGCTTTTTCGTTGCCTCCCAGTAGAAAAATTTTGTACTATGTGCTCCATGGGATGCGGGTGGCTCAAGATCTTGGATGGGATCATTACTCACTCTCTTTGTATTGGTGAACAAGGACTCATGAGAAGTAATCCCACATGGAATGTGTGTAGATAATTGAAGAGCCATTTTTATGTCTTCTTTTCCTTCACCCTCTATCTTAGTCCGTTTTGTGCTGCATAACAGAATACTATAGATGGAGTAATTTATAATATTTTTTGCTGTGTCATTCCATGGCAGAAGGTTAGAGGGTGAGAGAGAGAGGGAGAGAGAGAGCGCGCATACGTACCCACATGCACACAAGAGGGCGCAAACTCATCATTTTATAAAGGAACTCATTCCTGTGATAACAACATTAATTAATGCATAAAGGTGGTGGTCCCCTGACCCAAACACCTCCCATTATGCCTCACTTCCAACACTGATGCATTGGGGATCAAATTCCTAACACATGAACTTTGGGGGACATACTCAAACAATAGCACCCTCCATACCCAATTAATTCTAATTTCTAAATACCTTTAACAATGATCTCCTTTTTTCCACAATAATTGGCCAATCCTAATTCAGTCCCTCTTCCTGTTTCCTTAGGATAATGTCAGTAGTCTCCTTACTGATCTCTCTGCCTTTAGTGTCTCACCTACCTTACCCTTCATTCAGAACATTTTGATAAATATTAAGTATCTCTTATTTGTCAAATACAACATTAGGTAGCAGAGAATCACAGGTAAATGAGCAACATCTCTGACCCTTTACAAGAATTTCACTGCTTAGCAGGGAAAACAAACAACATAAACAAATTATTTTAAGTCAATGTTATAAGTGCAATGACAGAAATACGTATACCACAGGAATGCAGAGGGTATCTTAAAATTGCTACCAAGATTTTCTTCTCAACTGATTAGAGCTGAATGGTTGCTGACCCTTTAGTCTGGCATGTACTCAGCAGTCTATGATGGTTTACAAACTCCCCTACTCCCTACTGTATTATATCTGCCCACTTCAGACGTTCGTGCACCTGCCGGACATCTATAGGCATTTATTTGTGTTTGTAACCCCAGTTGTAGGCAAATGGTTACCAATGAGGGACTTTTAAGATCAAATCTGCTTTTGGAAGAAAATTTTAGTAGCAATTTTAAGATACCCTTTGCATTCCTGTGGTATATGTATTTATGTATTTCTGTCATGGCACTTATTACATTGAGTTAAAATAATTGTGAAATCAGCTGGGCACAAATTGTCAGTCCCTTGATTAGGACTTAAGATGTAGAAATAATGCCCTATGGCTTTTAGCCCCATGCTATGAACTCTTGCTTCCACCCTCTGATTTAACCTTCATTTTCCCATGAAAAATAGCATGTTTTGGCACCTGAACACATTTTTCAGCCTACATCTTGATTGTACAAATTTGGAGATCCAAAAGCCACTTTTCATTTTGTAGTATCTTGTTCCCTTACTTTCCCAGCTTGAGTTTTTCTGTGAATATAATTATTTTAAAGACTTTGTGAGTCTCCTGTGAAACTCATTAGGATTCACTCCATTAAATAAAAGCCACACCAACAAATATCTTTGAGAAAAGTCCTTATCTAGCTTTGGCTTCTGCTGAGACTACTATAGGACAAAACTCTTACGTTTTGTAGATTTATTGTTTTGAGAATGCCCTTCAAAATTAATAAAATGGGGCACAAGGCAAGAACTATGGTAAGGGCTTAGCTAGAAATAAGGCACAGGCCTAGCTAAAAAAATAATGAAAATAATTAGCCACTGTCTGCCTGTTTGCTTCTCTATAATTGCCCCTCTGGAGCCACCATAGCTGGCAGTAATAAAGATTCTTAGCTTTCTCCATAGATAACATCACCTTTTTGAAACCTAGGGGTCATTTTTGAGATATCTTCCGGTCCCACATTCCAGTGGAAGGGCTGACCCACCCTGACCAGTGGCCCATACGGAGGAACTGACTCAACTGGTCTTGTGACCCCCACCCAAGAACCTGGTCAGCAAAGAAGACAATATCTATAACCCTATGGTTCTGCCCCAAACACAGCCAATTAGCAGGCTCAATTGTCTGCACCAAACTTTCTTTAAAAACCCTGTCTACCAAATGCTCGGGAAGGCGGATTTAACAAATTTCTCATGTCTCCCTGCTTAGTGCTGTGCGGAACACTTTCTTTGCCATAGACCCTCTTGTCTCAGAGTATTGGCTTTCACTTGGGCAGTGGGCAAATGAACCTGGTTGGATGGCAACAGTTTGATAAGGAAGATTTGTGAAGCACACCTTAAAAATGTTTATAAAACCTTTCCTATGATTGAACAAGTATTCTGAGGCACCAGCTTTGATCTTGCTGAGGTTTTATGAAAAGATTGTATAGTTATACCCACTTCTTTACAGAAGTTATGATGTCTTTTTTAACCTAGTCTCGAAATTAGCCTACTATACCTCCTGCTGTATCTAATTGGTCACACAGACCTCATATGATACAAAGTAGGGGAGAGCTATAAAAAGCCATAAATACTAGGACGTGGGGATCATTGAGAACCATCTTGGTAGGTGGCTAGTTCAAGTGTTATGCTTTAAAAAACAAAATGGACCACATACAACAATTTGTACATAGTTGATGAATGCATTTCTCTATATGATCTCTAAATTGATAACTAATAAAATAACAAGTCATCTATGTCTGAATAGAGCCCCTTCATCTTTTTCCAACTTCTGAGGGTTCCCAGAGAACTCTCTTAAAATCACCAGTAGCCAACAGCATATAGGCTTTTCCTTTGTAATTGCATGTCTTCCGTGGACAGGGTCATTCAAACGGCTACTATAAAAAATTGGGGCAAAAGTCATATGAATTCCAGCCAAGTCATGATACCAAGACATTAACTTTGACGCCAGTGGCTGCTGTTGACCAAAACAAAAGGCAAAGTTGGGTCAGCTATCTTTGAGCCAATGGAGATGTAAAGGAATGCCACATTGAAGTTTCTATCTTTCATCTATATTTTGCTTTCTTCTTGCAGAAGGACTCAAAATAAGTTTCATGGGTCCTGCAAAGATTCAGTTGATGTCCAGGCCACAGGAATCCAGTTCTGTCAGCTTACATTGACTGTTATAATCGAAAGGAAGGTTACAAAATGCTAGTGAACAGCATTCTAACTAAAGATCCATTTTAAAGGTCCTTCCAGATCCCATTGGAATGTAATCATTTTCATGCTGGCCAAACAAAAACGAAGTAGCAGATAAAGCCCTGTAATACTCCTTCAACGGAGCAGCTGGAGACTTGGCTTCAGACAAAGTTAAAAACCTTATGTCAGCAGCTTTGCGTGACCTTGGTTATTGAGGTTACGTGCAGCTTTGCATCAACATGTCAATGTTCCAAAGAAACAAAGATAAAGGCAAGCCCAGAAGTCTCCGCTACAATTCAGACCATTCTATCCTCAAGATTTGTGATTTTTTTAAAGTTAGAAATCTCAAATTTTTAAGGGATCTAATCTTTTTAAAGCAACTATAGAGTCTCTTTTATTTTGCCTGGGTTCTAGAGAGAGAGAAGCAAAATCAAATAAAAGTATCAAGTAAGGATCCTGAAATTGTTGCAAGGAGCAGGTGATTTCAGCACATATTAACCAAATGCAATTATTTGGCTAAAATCCCAAATCACATCAACTCTGACTTACCTGCTTCCCAGGGCAGCTGTGAGGCCAATATGGTAGAGACTTCCCAACGTGAGCTCTTGCATGTTTATATCTGCCAAATTTTTTTTTTTTTTTTTGGTCATGAAGTTTATTGAGTTAGGAATAAATGGCATTGAGTGGATTGTGATTTTTTTTTCTTTTAATTTTTTGGAACTCTGTTCATTCTTGTTTTGAAATTTTCTCAGCATTTCACAGAAAAATAAGAGCATTCTCTTTTACCTTCCCATGTCCTCCCCCTTTCCCTACTACCTCTCTCTCTCTCCTTTGCTATAATTTCCCCCCATGACTTTCCTGCCTCCACATCCCCTGCCAAGAGAAAACGCTATATAATTTCCCAACTGCCAATTCATACCCCTTTACACATGTACCTCCTCTACGCGTCCTTTTTAAAAGAAAAATCAGAGGATGTTAAGGGTCTTTTTAGAGACTCTTTGGTGATGCCCATGCTTATGTCTTAAACAGCACTATTACATACTATTGCAGTAAGATGATGAGCCGCTCTGTTTTAAACAATCTACAGAGAAGGCAGTTCTATTTTATACCTATTGATGCTAACTGTTTATCAAATCCATGTTCTCCTCTTCCCCCAGCAAGAGTTTATTTCCCAATTTCCCTTGTGGTTAAGTATGGCCTTGTGACCGAGCTTTAGCCAGGGACCATGGATAGAAATAAGTAGCGCTCAGAGACCTGTATAAACTTTGCACAAGTGCACCTCTGTACTCTTCCTCGTCCCTCTGGCTGGGCTAGGGAAGGGCCCTGGGATGACCCTGGAAATCACCTGTAGAAGACAGCAGAACTTCCATCATTCTGCACCTCTGAAAGATTGAGTGGAAGAGTGTCAGTCCACCTCTGATCACCCGTCTAGTAAATATCAGTAAGAAATATGTCTACATTGTTTTCAGGCCAGTATACATTTCTGGCCTTATTTGCCAGAGAAGCTAGCATTACCCTAACTAATACAGTAGTATATTAATATTAAAACTGTCTTTCTATGAGGCATGTGTATCATTTTATTCCACTGATCCAAGCTTATAAAACCAGTGCTCTCTTTGATATGTCTTGGATACCTTTGCTGATAGTATGAAAGGCTTTGTGACTCTCTTTCCTTTCTTGTTATCTCAATGTCACTTTTATTTTACACATGTGATTTAATATCGGTATAGATATTAAATAGAATAGTAGATAGAATCCACTATTTTCTTGTTGGGTACCCCATTCATTTTTTTATTTCATGACCCAAAACTATGATTTCCTTTCTAGACTTTCTCAACAGAAATTTAAATTTATTATACATAATTAAATTGTCTATTTTCTCATTCATGTGTAAAGATTGGGTAAGAGAAACGTGAAGAGTAATGTTTTTCATGTGAAATCTCATGAAATGCTACATGACTTTATATTGAAAAAATTGTCCAGTGTTTTTACTAGGCCAAGACATGACAACCAACATTTGTTTATATATAATATCTTGTTTTTAAAATTACAATGTTAAGTTTTCTTTTCTAAAACAAAATAATTATAGGCTGCTGTCTCCCAGGCTTTGGCAGAAGGGTACTTTAAGAATATGTTATTACTTTAATTTTTTTTCTTATAAAAGTAAAATACGTTTGATATAAAGATTCAAACAATATGGAATTCAATAAAACAGAAGTACAATTTGACTTTCTCTCCTAAGGCTGAGATCATATAAAGTTCAATTCCTCCTGCCCCCAAAACATGAACTATATTAGATTACATATAACAGAGATATTGAAATAAGGTATGATAGATAAACAGAGAGAATGCCCTATTTAAAACAAAGTATCAACATTCTTCAAGGACCACTTTAAAGATAATCTGATTCTTTACATGAGACTGAGTAGTAGCCGTCATGTGTGAGAGAGACCAAGGTTAGAATGCTATTGATAGATATAAATGGATAACTGGAAAAGACAAGGGAGTCTTTATTTAGGGGAAATGGTATTTGTGAACTGACATAGAAATTGCTTGTGATGCCTGAGATATCTGCAAGAGGAGGACCCGAAACCTTGCTCCGTAGTTGGAGGTCACTAAGAGAGCGTGGGTTTCAAGGTTGGGAAGAAAAGTTAAAAGGACTGCCTCCTCAAGTTCTTGGTTCCTGAAAGGAGAGGAAAATAGATCCTACTTGAGTCTACAGACTCAGTGTTGGGGTATGGGAGGTACACAGATATCATGGCTGTGCATGTGATGGAGCAAAGAGATGTGTGTATCAGAGGATTGCAGGTGGGATGCAGTCAGCTGGGATCAGTTGGAATATGTAACCTAGTCTTATTGGGTTGAGTGGTGCCTTGGGCAACTATTTGAGATTGTATTTTGTCACTAGGGCCTGATGGGTGACCTCCATCACCTGAGATCTAGACAAAAGCCTAGGTCAGTCATGATGACCAACAGAAATGGGTTGGCAAATTTGTGACCATTAACATGGGAGTTCACTAAAAGACATAATTTGTAATGTAGAAGGGGCCAGTCAACTTGCAATGGACAGCCCTCTTCCAGCACCAACATGAGACTATTAACCACAGAGGAGGGACAGGGGTGAACAGCAGGAGACCATGATCCTTCCTTTCCACCCACCCCCCACCACACACAAACTGGCAGCAGAGCTATACTTTTAGCCTGGAGGAGACGGGGTAATGATGTGCTGGAATATGTTTAACAACTGGTACCCTGGAGGGAAAAATGTGACTTATAGTGTTTGATGGTTACCATAGTGTAAATACTACCATCATGGCCAATTTCAAGCTCCAACAGGACATCACTGAACTTTGAATTGGGAAGAGATGTCTACACAATAGGCTCTCATCACCCTATTGGAAAAGGTGAGAGCTTTGAGTATAATGTGAGATTATAATTTTACAATGAAATATCTTAAGAATTAGCCAAAATAAGATTGTTTAATTAATTGAAAAGTGATGGCATCAGATTGAGGAATTGTCAAGGATACTCAGTAGGAAGGAGAGAGTTAGAACATAATTGGTAGCAGTTATTGAAAAAATAAAAGATTTTTCATGTTTATAACCAAATGAGTGGGGATTTTTAATCAACGCAGTCATAGAATTCTTGGATACGTAGCCAACCAGTAAACTAAGAGAGGAAAGTCATCAAAGAGGGACATCAAAGGAAGCATGGTTAGTGGGAGCTAAATCTAAAAGAATTTAAAGTTTTCACTGTACAAGTCTTTCATTTCCTTGGTTTAGTTTATTCCCAAATATTTTATTCTTTTTGATGCTATTATAAATGGGACTGTTTTCTCAATTTCATTTTTAGATAGTTCATTGTTTGTGTATAAAGATACAACTGATTTTTGTATATTAATTTTTTATCCTACATCTTTCCCGAATTCACTTATTAGTTCTAATAGTTTTTTTGTCTGTGTGGCATCTTCAGGATTTTCTATGTAAGGTTATGTCATCTGTGAACAGAGATCGTTTTCCTTCTTCCTTCCTAGAGAGTTGCTAGGAGAAATGGGGAAGTGTTGGTTGATGAGTATAAAGTTTCAGTTATACAAGATGAAAAAGTTCTAGAGATCTGCTGTACAACATAGTGCCTATAATTAGAAATACTGTATTATGTACTTAAAAATTTCTTAAGAGGGACCAGTGGAACAGAGGGGAGAGCTGAGATATAAAAATCTATGCATTTACAATCAATTGTTCCTTGACAAAAGTGCCAAGAACACACAATGAGGAAAGGACAGTCTCTTCAATAAACGGCGAGATAAGGGTCCATACACAGAAGAATGTAATTGGATCCTTATCTCACACTATATATAAAAGTCAACTCAAAGTGAATTAAAGACTTAAATATAAGATCTTAAATTGGAAGACTGCCAGAAGAAAACATAGGGAAAAAAACTTCCTGACCGTGGGTCTAGGCAGTAATTTTTTTGGACCTGACCCAAAAACACAGGCAACAAAAGCAAAAATAGACAAATGGATTGCATCAAATTGAAACACTTCTGCAATAGAAGGGAAACTTAGAGTGAAGAGACAAGCCACAGAATGAAAAAAAATATACTTACAAACCATATTTCTGATAAGGGGCTACTATTCAAGATATATAAGGGATTTAGACACTCAATTACAAGAAAACAAATAACCTGATGGGAGGGTTGAGAGGCCCTCTTGGCGCCCTGGGACTAAGGGCTCAGCAGCCTTGTTTGCAACAGATGTCACCTCACTGATGTGGACAAAGCCGCCCGCTCCTGCCAGCTCGTTTCTTATGCAGCTTGGTTACATGTACGATTTTGGGGATGTGTTTAACTTATAGCAGAAACCGGCTTTGAGATTCTTTTTCTTTGCCCATCTGACTCGCAAATAAAAACATTTAATAACAACAACAAAAAAAATGTGCAAAAGACCTAAATAGACATTTCTCAGTTTTGTGAATTTGTGCCCAGCTCTGAAACTCTAACATTCTCCTATAAAATCTTAACACTGCAGCTCCGACATGTATGAACAGTACCACAGTGTGTGGAACATGCAAGCCCCCTTCTAAAGGAAATTTAGTTGTGAATCATCTTTCAAAGTCTTTCCTGATCCATTCCTTATGCTTATCATGGTGGTGTCACACCGATGTATACAGTGGCTCTTTAGCTGCATGCAGGCAGAGGATATCATTTCAGTTCTTAATAAAATGATTTCTTTTCTAGAATATGTTGTGTTTTGTTTAATTTATTCTGGACCCTGAGGCTAGGATCCTGTGACAGTTTAGCATAACTGGATTTGTTTTTGTGAAATTCTGTTATTTTTTTACTTTTTTATTTCTCAAAAGTTGAATAATTTGGAAAATAATGCAGAGTATGAAAAACAGACAGGAAAGCACACAGCTACTTCTAGTCTGTAGTCTCTCCCTCATAAATCAACTATTTCTAAAAACTTAAAACTAGAGAGTGTCCTCAACTTGAGAGTTCTGGCATTTGAGGAACTGTTTCTTCTTACACGTAAATGTTTGCAACTTTTGGCAGTGGGTGGTGGGGTGGGACGTGTAAGGCAGAAACTAACATTTCTGCTCTTTAGTGGGGAATAAATTCTGCAAGGAGTCTGTAGAGGCTGTTCCTGTGGTACAGCCTCACATCTGAAACTTGACCTCTTCCTTGTTCTTCCATTTCCACTCCCAAATCTTCCAGTGGTAGAAGAGTTGGACAGAAGGAAGAGAGAGATCTGGCTCAATAAACACTGAGTAGGAGACTTAACACATTTCAATTCTTTCTTTTTTAAAAAAATTCACTTCAAATTCAATTTAACTGTCTAGCTTAGATTTTCATCCTGAAAGTGCACTTGGGGGCAGGTGATTCTAAATGTTTTTATAAGCACTTTTTAGAGTTGCAGTGATTTTATCCTACGTTAGACTTCTTTAGCTTAACTGAGAAATGTCTGTTTTTTTTTTTAAAACTTCCCAAGAGACCTCTTGATGAAGCAGATGGGGTTCAAGGAAGAAGTTCACTTTCCCAGGATTTTAGCTCCATCAGGTCTGCAGAAAAACTCAGAAATTTTTATTGTGAGTTAAGACATAGAGAGTAGACTTCAATCATTCTTTTACTATTCTTTGCTTCTTCCCAAGTGATCTATGTATTTCTCAAACATGGTGTTTCAAGTTATAGCACTCTATGCCTCTCTCAGATTCAGTTCAGTTACCATTTGTTGAGCACTTACTGGGTGCTAGATGTTGTGTTAGGCACTGACACTATAAATTTGTCTAAGGTATAGTTCCTTTCCATAAGGATCTCATAATGTTTGTTGATTTGAGTAATTCAAGTGCTTATCCATGCCTGCAAAACATACACAAGTAATTCTCACCAAAAATCTAATTTTTGGATTTATTGCTATTTTTGCTAAAGAAATACTTAAAATACCAGAAGTTAAAATTTTGATATCTCATCTAAGACAACTTTCTTGTCCCTCATAGACTGTGTGAGGCATTCCTCATTGCACATTCATAGCACTCTGCTCTAATATAGCACAGAACATTCGCACATCTTTGTATTTCTCTGGCTTCCTCACTGGACCACAAGCTTCTGAAGGCAGGACATGTGTCTCAGCAATCACTGAGTCTGCAGAACCTAGAAGATGTTCTGGCACACATTAAGACTCTATCAGTGTTTATTGAATGATTGGATAAATAAAGGAAGGTCGGGGGGAACTCCATTTATTTCATCTTTAAATTGTTCATAGCTAAGCTACTATTACAAATAGGACATTTATATATAAAGTTTGATATTGACTCAATTCCCAGGAGATCTATGTTGATTTATTAATATGAAGAATGAAAGAGCTCTTTGAGACCAGTGTCTCACCCAAACCTCCCTTTAACATGGGTTTCTTGGCCTTAAATATATGACCACAGCCATGTGGCTGAGATAAAATGGATACAGTATTGATATAAGGCCAGTGAACCCCTCACCCATGCCCCACCTCACCGAGGCAGTTTCCTGTTGTAATTGAGATACAAAATATATAGAATCACACTCTCTGGCTCTGTCATATGTTAGCAGCATGACCTTGGGAAAAGGGCAGTCATTTCAAGCCATGGTTCTTTCATCTGCAAAATGAGATAACAATAGTTACCTCACAGTGCTGTTGTGAGTAATGTCAAAAAATAGACACATTAGGGTTTTAAAGAGCTTATTTGAGCAGACAGTGATTCATGAATCAGGCAGCACCAGACTACAAGAGGTCCAGGGCTCCACAGAGAAAACCCAGGGGAAAGACTTTATGATCTTTGGACTGTAAAAGAACATAGCAAGATGCAAGACAAAGAGAACATCTGATTGGTGGAAGTGGAAACTCCCTAATCAGAGGTTCGCTGGCAGTTTCTGAATGGTTAAGCTTGAGTTTCCTTTGGCTAGGCTATGACCATTCACTCTTGGCTGGGTTTCAGTTTGCTTATGTAGGAACCTGAAGCACCAGAGCAATCTCAGCTTGATGGTCTCCCATTAAGTTTTTTCTTAACGTTAGTAGGAAGTTAATATTTACAAAATGCTTTAGAACACAGTCTTGCACATAATAAGTATTCAATTAATGTTAGCCAGTTGTGAAAGATTTGTTTACATTTCTCTGAAAAAGTGTTTACTTTGCAATTAGTAAATGTCAAAGGGAACACTTTCTGGAATTTGTTCTTCATTTACATATGTGTAATTGTAACTGACTGCAAATCTCTGTAGGCCAGTTGTGGATTTTTTAAAGGAAATATAAGTGCAAAATTCTGTATGCTGCTTAGGGTGGCAAAGGGATGGGAGAATGTTTTTCTTTAGTGATTATAGCAATTTCAATCAATATCTGGTGATTGATTACATCTGAGTCACCACACGATTTCACTGAGAATAGAGGTGGCTTGAACCTTCATAAATGGCATTATTGTCAAGCAAGTTCTCTCTGGTACCCCCTAAGGGCCAGATAATCTAATTTCTGATGGAGAGAGATTCATCATTCTCTGACCTGTATTTCCTTATATATTTTTAGATGTGACAACTCAATTCATTTAAGAATAAGCTAAACAGCATGGCAAGAACTAAATAATGAATATTAGGTACATTGGATTCTATTTATTTTTTGAATGATTTCTTTAAAATACTTCAGTGATTATCAACTGGTAAAAGACTGAAACTTCCCTAAACTCTTTGAATTCATGCCATTTAACATATAATTAATTATTTGACAGTATTGAGAAATAATACAAGCATCTAGACTCAAAGGCAGGCTAAAAATGGTAGAGGAAAATTTGTATTTGCCAAAATACATGTTATGAAACTGAGAATAAACTGCTTGTTTGTCTTCAACAAGGAAGGGATTTTTTTTCACTCACTAAAAAAATTTAAGTTTTCATGATTGCAGTTACTGCATTTTGTGAAAAATAATTGCTGGTTGTTCTGTCACGTTTCCTGTTGAGTTCAAATGTCCTCTCATTTAATGTTTTAAGCAAAATCAATAAATTACCATAATTGTAATAGCAATATTAAGGATTTTGCAATGCCAAATTGCTGTAAGGCATATGCTTCATAGTAGAAGATTTCAATTATCATAATTCTGTTGCAACTCTCAAGGTCCTTCCTTCCATTAGCAACTTTCTTCCAAAAGAAATCTTTGTAAAAGAGAAATACATTTTAGAAAAACACCAACTTCTTGGGAATTCACAACAAATTAAGTTATCATTTATTTGATGTGTGGGCACATGTGCTTATATCTTATTTAAATTGGCTGAGTTTGCCCTGGAGCCGGTTTTACTAAAGCACCCCCACACCCCAACCACCACCACCAAGAGCTAAGTCAGAAAGTTTTTGGATGGCTTTCTATCTAACTTTCCATTTTTTGGATTGTTAGATGCTGGGCAGTTTCCTTTTTATTTGCTACAAAAGCCTAGAATTTCATTTTCTTTGAAGTATTATGTGCTGGGTTTTTTTTCAATTATATTTAAATACTATCCTTCTCCAATCTCTGATATGATTAATGGGATCCAGAGCCTATTCATTTGCTGTTTGTTTTTAGCTCTAAAAATGCACTATTGCTCTCATTTCTCTTCTGAATATTTCAATGGACCATGAGACTTATTGAAGAAGAAATGCAGTGACTCATATAGCAAATCAACAACAGCATATAAAAGATTCCCAACTAGACCAGAGCACATACATTTCTGTAAATCAGAGATCTTGGTTGTCTGTCTTGTTTCCTAAAAAATTGGAAATAATTTTAACTACCCTATGTGTACTGCTAAACTTGTGAATAGGTAGGTTGTCATGAGGTTCAAGGTTGATATTTTCAAAAGAATTTTTAATATTTTAAATTAAAATCATGATGAGTATTACTTCTAAGACATAATGTCATGTTGATAGTCTGTCTAATATAGTACTAAGGTTTTGAAATTTGCACAGAGAACTTCTACAAACTCTTTCCTTTTGAATAGTGGTAGAACTATTGTAAAAAATGCAATTAGTTTCTGAAATGGGTGCCATATCAATTTTCTATTGCTGCTGTAACAAATTACCAGAAATTTAGTGGCTTAAAAAATTTATTTCTACAGTTCTGTAGGTTGGAAGTCTGACACCAGTCTTTCTGGGCTAAAATCAAAGTGTCAGCATGCTATATTTGTTTCTAGAGGAAATAGAGGAGAATCCATTTTCTTCCTTTTTCCACCTTCTAAAGGCTGCCTGAATTCTTTGGTTCATAGTCTCCTTTCCTCATCTTAAAAGCCAACAATATTACATTTCTCTTTCTTTAATTTTAAATTAAAATAACTGCGATTTGTGTGTGTGTTTTCTCAAACATTATTCTAATCTTTCCCTTTTCAATATATATTTCCTTGTGATTATACTCTTTATTAGATGGGTATGATTAAAATTATCATAGAGTGGATGAAGGTATCTGATCTTCTTTTCTCCTGACTCCAAATCCCCTACCATGTCTATCATCATATCCCTTTCATCATCAGCACAGAAGACCTCATGTCATTGAGATATAAATGCCTTATGACAACTCTAAGAAATGACCTGGCACTGGATGTGAAAAAACAGAGTACTATAGTCATGACTGATGGTTAAATACTTCATATGTAACTATTACACTAAGTTACTTTTCACAGGTATATGGATCTTGGTGCTGTATTCTCAGCACTTCCCTAACTCCTGACATCCAAAAATAAAGTTGCCATGAAAATCAGAGGAAGAGGGAGGACTTTCCACTTTGTAAGATCAGCCAGGCTGACCTCTAGGAAATGTCAAATCACGCACCTTATCTTGCCTACATACATCTCACTCTTTACATAGGACCTTGTTTTTCATTCTTGCAGCAAATTTATAATGTAGACATGATCTTTCCCCACTTCCCAGGACCTCAGGGGAGCTGAGTAAAGTATCCAAGATCTCACAGCTAAAAAGCATTAGAGTTCACTGGTTTTCAAGGAAAAATTATAAGGCATGCCAAAGGTAAGAAGATACCCAAGTCCGAAGAGACAAAGCAATTACCAAACTCAAATATGACACAGATGTTAGAATTATAAGTCAAGGAATTTAAATAACTTGACTTTATTTATGTATGTTTAGGCATCAAATGGAAAAAGTAGGCAGTATGGAAGAACAGATGGATAATGTAAGCAGAGAGATGGACATTCTAAGGAAAATCAAAAAGACATTCTAGAAAGCAAAAGCACAGTAACAGAATGATGTCTTAAATATGCTCATCAGTATACTTGACATGGCCATGGAAAAAAGTCAATAAGTTGAAGACAGGTCAATAGACACTTCTCAAACTGAAATGTAAAGAAAAAAGTATGAAAAACAAACAAATAAAAATCAAAAAACCCAGAACAGAACATCCAAGAACTGTGGAACAATTTCCAGAGATATAATATGCACATAATTGGAATAACAGTAGGAGAAGGAAAAGAGAATAGAGGAGAAAAAATTTTTGAAGCATATTCCAAAATTAATAACAGACCCCAAAACACAGATCCAGGAAGCCTTGATAATACCAAGCAGGATAAGTACCCCACACACGTACCATACCTGCACACACACTTGCACACAAACACACCTAGACATATCATATTCCAACTTCAGAAAGTCAAAGACAAAGAGAAATCTTGAAAATATTCAAGGTAGAGGAGTGGATAACACACATCATCTCTAGAAGAACAATGGTAAGAGTTACAGCAGACTTCTCATCACACACCGAGCTATAACTGCAAGCAAGAAGAGAATGAATGAAAAAGTAGTGTTAAAAGAAAAAGTCAACAACTTAGAATTCTGTATCAAGCAAAATTATCCTTCAAAAGTGAAGAAGATCACTTCTCAGCCTTTTGGCTAAGATCAAGTGTATTATCTGTCCCTATCAGTTTAAAAGTAAAGAAGAAATGAAGATTTTTCTCAAACAAAGAAAAGGAATTCCTTAGCAGCAGTCCTGTCCTAGTTAATATTAAAAGAAATGTTAAAAGAAATTCTTCAGACAGAAAGAAAATGATATAGGTCAGAATCTTGGATCTGCATAGGGAAAGGAAGAACATCAAAGAAGGAATAAATGAAAGTAAAATGAAATCTTAATTTTTTCTTATTTTTAACTTAATGGATCTAAAAAATATATGTTTGAAGCAACAATATTAATAGTACAGTGTATTGGATGATTAAAGCATATGAAATAGTGAAAAGAATGACAGCAATGGACAACAAAGAGGAATTGTGAATACTACATAACTGTTAGAATGGCTAAACTTCAAAATACTGACAATACCAATTGCTGGTGAAGACACAGAGCAATAGGAACCTTCACTCGTTGGTGGGAATGCAAAATGGTAATGCTCTTTTGGAAGACAGCTTGGCAGTTTCTAAACATAGTCTTACTATACCAACAATTCCCCTCTTAGGTATTTACCCAACTGATTTGAAAACTTATGTACACACAGAAACCTTCATATGAATGTTTATAGTAGCTTTATTCATAATTGTCAGCAACTAGAAATAACCAATATGTCCTTCAGTTGTGAATAGGGAAGCAATCTTTGGCACATCCATATAACAAAATACTTTTTAGCTATAAAAAGGAATAAACTATCAAACCACATAAAGATGTAGGTGAATCTTAAGTGAATATTTAAGAAATATGAATAAGTGAAAGAAGGCAGTCTGAAAAGGCTATATATTCTATAATTCCATTTATATGACAATCTGGAAAGGCAAAATTATGGAAATGATAAACATATGAGTGGTTACTAGGGTTGGGGGGAAGGAAGGTTAACAGTACAGAGATTTTCTAGGACAGTGAAACTATTCTTTTATGATACTGTAATGATGGATAAATGATACATATTTGTCAAAAAAAGAAAAAGAACTTTACAGCACAAGGAATTAACCTTAAAGGATGCAAATAAAAAATGCTTAGGAGGTTAGGGAATCTCAGGATGGGATGCAGAATATGACAAAATAATCTGACTGTGTTACAAATGCATGAAATAACAGCACTAAAGTGGTGGAGCAAAAGGTGCTGACCTATGTGACTTTGGAAATGATGGACTCTGTGAGACAAAAGGCAAAAAAACTGTACATAAGCAATGTACTCTCATTGATAGAGTTACTTTCCATGGGGGTATGGGTTTACAGTCTGAAACCACTTAACATATATACTGAAAATAAACCATAAAGTAAATGTATGGCAGATGTCGAGAGACAGGTTTTTCCTTCATTGTTGGAGTGAGAGGTTATTGATAAGCAAGGAGGCAGGAGACTAGAATGATCCATGTAGCAATGGATTAGAGTTGAAGATACTAGTATAAACACATGCTTAGCTTAGTGTAGACACAGATGGTTACATATAGGATTATTTATAGGCATGTGTATATATTAATACATGGGTTAGCATACATGTGTATTTTTCTTTACTCTGCCAGCCAAGAGGGCTTAGAACAATCATTCGCTAGTAGCAACGAATCATCTGGCACCCAGACCTTGGTTTCTAATACTAGTCTCCATTAAAAGAAACCAAATCTCCTTGGAGAAATGGTTGATTCTAAAACTGTGTCAGGAAATATATAAAAAAATGAGCTTTGAACATTGTAAAGTGCCAGAAAGTAAGGAAGTGCTAAAAACACAAAACCAAACAAAATGAAAACTGAAATAACATAGAAGCCAGCTGAAATAGCTCCTGCTGGCTAAAAGCTGGAACAATTTGAGCAATAAAATAAATAAAGTAGAAATAAATTATAACTTAAGGTATAAAATAAATATCCAGGAGTCCATACTTATTTAAATAAATGATTGAATAAATAAACAAATAGGAGAAAAATAGAAAATCTCCCATGCAGTAGAATTTCAAATAATTTATTTATGTAGTTACTCAACCTTCAAGGAGGTGAAGCATTGGAAATAACTTCTCATTCCTTAAGTGTGGCTATGCCTTGTAGCTTCCTTTCAAAGAGTACAGTATGAAAGGGGGAAAAAGAGTAATTTTACAGTGGAGAAACCTGACAAACATTACCTGAGGCAGCTGATCAATAACAAGTCATGTTGATAGTTTGTACTCTTGATGTGATGTGATGAGAATAGTACTGTGGTCTTCACCAAACTCCATAACTCTAATCTAATGATAAGAAAACATCAAACAAAGCCCTATAGAGGGACATTCTACAAAACTCCTTAAAATATTCAAGGTCATCAAAAATAAAGAAAGTTTGAAAAACTCACAGCCAAAAGGAGCCTAAGGAGATATGATCAGTAAATGTAATGTGGTATCTTGTGTGGGATCCCAGAACAAACATGTACATTAGGTAAAAATTAAGGAAATATGAATAAGGTATAGACTTTGGTTAACAATAATGTATCAATAATTTGTTCATTAATTGTGGCAAATATACCATAATTATGTAAGATGTATTTAATTGAGGCTGCTGAGTGTGGAGTATATGGGATCTCTCTGGACTATCTTTGTAATTTTTTACTAAATATAAGACTATGCTAAATTGAGGCATTTTAAAAAATAAAATTTTAATAGAACTTACATGAGTTACCACTACATCCCTACCAGAATGACTAAAATAAAAAGTTGTGACCATACTCAGTTCTAGTGAGGATACAGATCAATTGGAACACTCACACCCTATTGATGGGGATGCAAAATGTTACAGCCACTCTGGAAGTCAGTTTGGCAGTTTCTTAATAGGTTAAATGCATATTTACCATATGACCTAGCCATCTCATGCTTAGGTGTTTACTCTTGAGAAATTAAAGCTTATGTCCATACAGAAATCTGTGCACTAAATTTTATAGCAGCTATATTTATAATCATCAAAAAATTGGAAATCCATTGTCCTTCAACAGATAAATAAGTTATAGTGTATACATACAATGGAATGGCATTCAGAAATAAAAATGAATAAACTATGGATCTTTGCAATAACTAAGATAAATCTCAAAGGCACGAAGCTGCTAAAAGAAGTCAGTCTCAAAATATTACATAATCTATGATTGAATTTTTATGACATTATTGGAAAGAAAAAACTATAGTGGTAAAGACAGATTTGTGGTTCCTGGGGATTTAAGGGTTGATGGAGGGTATGACACTAATGGGGTAGCATGAGTGTATTTTTAGGGTGTTGCAATTCTTCTTTATTTCAACGGTGACATTGTTTTTCACAAATCTATACATGTATTAAAATGTATAGAACTGCACACCAAAAAAGTCAGTGTTACCATGTTAAAAGTAGTAGAGTTTAGATCCAAATCCAGGTCTGCTAAAACAACAACAAAATGATTATATACCATATTTCTCAGGTCTTTTTGTCCCTCAAACCTTACTAAGAAGTTCATTCCCTTATTCCCTCTGTTTAAAGTAATTATTGGTCATGGTGGAAAATAGTAAAACTTTTATAGCTGCCCTAAAATATTTTATAAGCATTGAATTAATAATCAAGTTGTAAAAATTCTATTTAGACTTCAAAATATTTACCAATTTTCCTCTTTCCTTTCGTCATCCTCATGTTGCAATATTTCTCTCCAAATAGTACTTAGACAATAAAAATTTCTCTCTAAATGTTTTCAGCATCTTAGGCTATAGGGAAGAAAGTACATTAAAAGCAATAGAAGAGAGGGGCAGGAATATTACATTTAGAAAATTAAGCTTAGCATGGTTTAAATCCCTTGAAATGTGAGTTACTATCAATTTATGATTTCAGTACATCTTTATAAATGCAGAGGAATATGCTGGACAAAAGGTAGGAAAAAAAAGCCAGAGAAAAGTAGTAACTGCTCCAGAAGAACACAGCATAGTGGATAAACCAGTGCTGTGGTCTGAGTACCCCTCCGAAACTCATGTTGAAACTTAATATCCAAAGATTCAGTATTGAGAGGTAAGGCCTCTAAGAAGTGATTGAATCATGAGAGATTTGCCCTCATAAATGGATTAATTAACGAAATGATGGGTGACTTTATAAGAAGAGGAAAAGAGACCAGAGCTAGCATATGAACATGTTCAGCCCCACTCACTATGCGATGCCCTGAGAGAGTCTCCACCAGCAAGAATTCTCCAGATGCATCCATCCACTCAACCTTGGACTTCCCACCACTGTAACTGTAAGAAATAAATTCCTTTTATTTATAAACTGTCTAGTCTTAAGCGTTCTGTTACAAGCAACAGAAAATGGACTAAGACAATCAGGGTTTCTCCATTTTGACACTCTTGACATTTTGGGCTGGATGATTCATTTTGGAGGGTAGAGGTTGCTGTCCTAGGTGTTGTAGGATGTTAAGCAGCACCCCTGGCCTCTACCCAACAGACGACAGTAGCATCCTCCCTGCTTTGTGACAATCAAACATGTCTCCAGATATTGCCAAATGTCCCCATGGCGGGCATGGAGGCAAAAATCATCCCATGTTGAGAACCACTGGGATATAGCAAGGGGCTTGTTGGAGGTTGGGGTTAATTCCAACTTTTCCAATTATTAGCTGAGTGCTCTTGAAGAAATTATGTATCTTATCTGACTGTTGGTCTCACACAGCACTAAAATAGGCAGAGCCTGTGTTATAGGATTTCTGTGAAATTCAAATGAGTCAATATATGAAAAATAAATAGTAAATGACATTATAATTATTAGTGAATGGCAGACATAAACTGTGGATTGTAATTGTGACATAGAAAGGCAGAGCTCTGTGAGAGATAAGGCTAATACAAAGCAGTTCAACTCTTATTTGGGAGTAATTTTGCTGAGGAAACATTTAGCAGTGTCTGAAGACACTTTTAGTTGTCACAGTTGGGGTAGGGGTACTACTGGCATCTAGTAGGTAGAGGTCAGAGATGCTGCTAAATATCCTACAATGCACAGGACAGCCCCTTCACAACAAAGGGCTAGCCAGCCCAAAATACCAGTACTGTTGAAGTTCAGAAACCCTGATACAAAGCAAAGCCTTTTTAAGACTTGGAGGTGTATTCTTCTTAGAATAACTCTATCAGTCAGGGTCTTGGCAGGAAACAAAAGGCTCATTCAGATGAGATCTTAGAAGAGAATTAATAAATAGATTATTTCATTAATCATAAGAGATTAGGAGCAGCTTAAGGAGACCAGCCAGTGATATTGAGGCTCCCAGGGTTTAGGAACACCTGAAAGCTGCTACCTCCCTAAGCATGAAGACTCTGGAGGTTGAGACGTACTACTGGAGTCTGGTGAGAACTGGAGCCAGGGTGGGGAGGGCTACCTGAATGGAGCTTTGGTCACACTTGCTGTAAGAACTGTGGTGCTGAGGCAGGGCAGGAGCAGGGGGAGAGATATCCCATTTTCTCTCCTTTTAACTTCAGGTCTCCCACTGACCCCATGGGAAACTAGAGGATAAGGCAGCCCATGAATTGCAGGCTTCAGTAGTTATGCCTCATAGCGACAGAGAAGGACTAAAAAGAGCTGAGGCTACCTGCAGTGGATCTGCAGGAATGGGGTTGGGTGGAGGAATGGCAAACACAGCATATCCAGCAGAGTGGCCTTTCTAGTTTTTTCCTTAGTAAGCCCCTCAGATATCTACAGCCAGTAAAGGGCATAGCAAAGGGGATGATAATCTACAGCACCAACATTTGTGTGAGAAGTGATACCATTTCCCAGGGTAGTCAACTAATCTTTCCAGTCATTGCCATACTTAGCAGTTCTAAGCAGGATCCAAACTGATACTCCAGTCCTATATTTCACAAAGAACATGTGCCTTTTTGATAGCTCCATGATTCAAAGTCAGCAGGAATTGGGAGTGTGGTTGACATGGAAAGAGAACCAAGTGGTAGCTAAGAAGTCAGTGTTGAAGCCCAGTTCCACTCATCAGCAGCTGTGTGCCCTGGGTAAACTCTCAGGTTTTCCATCTGAAAAATGGAGCAACTGGATGGAACTAATAGCAGAGCTGAATTGGACTGGAGAGATCTTCCAGTCCCATGTGAACAATCGGAGGCCCTCAGGGGTGAGGAGAAATCATTGTTGACTCCAGCTGGAACATTTCCAGCACTGCAACAGACCAAAGCAAATCAACCCAAAGCCCAAAGCCAAAGCCTTGTTGGCTGCTAAGACTTTCAGGGAGACAAAAGGATGAATTGCAGTATTGGACCAACCAAATTATTAAAGTTTCATTTTTCAATTTGAACAAATATTTATTGAACGCCAACTATATGCCAGAGATTATGCCAAGGAGTTGAGCACCCAAAGATGTAACACACAACTCTCTTTCTCAAGGAAGTTCTCAGCCATGTGAGGGGATTTCATTTAATCAATTTAACAAGCTTTACTATTGAAAAGCTACCAATGATAGCCTGCCCAGTACCCCTCAAAACCAGTGTTATTACCCTGGAAAGCTAATCTTTCCCTTGAAGACTACAAGTATTGTGTTGTGATGTTCCAAACCTGCTGGCTGTTTGGATGTTCTGCTGTGTATTCTCTAGCCTCCTTCCATATGCTCTTTGTTCAGAAGATATTTGAGAATTATTCCACATGTGTATAGAATCCATCTGTGCCATCCTGACCCTCTCTACAAGATCCTGACTGTACTCCTCTTCTTTCCATGTACTTAGAAAGTCCTTTCTCTCTGGCAGTTGCCTGTATTATGATCTTCCCCTCTTCTAGGTAATGACTACATTCTTCTGCAATCCCTCGAAAGTCTTCCCCAAGCTTATGTGTCTTTCAGCAGTGGATTACTCAACGCCAAAAGAAAATGTTTCTCAATTTTCAGGTTTCATTCTGCAGAACCCTTTCTTTGATCCAGCACTGCACATGTTCTGTGACTCCCATACAGCCCATTGCACCTGGTCGGCCCAGCTTCTGCACCATCCGTTGTAGCTCCGCAAGTGTGCTGCCTGTGCGCGAGCTTCTCAGGTGAGCTCCGAATGGCTCAGCCTTCTTGAATCTTGGGCCCTGAGTGTACTTTTCTCATGTTGTTCTCAGCCATTTTGAGTACAATATTGTTAAATATTTACCACCTCCCTGATCCTCTTACCTCTGAATTACCCAGTGATATCACACTCAGGAAAGACAAGTGCTTTTGACCAACAGAGACATAAGCTAGGATTGTACATAACTATAATACAAAGAAAATGAAATAATGTTTGTAAGAATGGCCCAAAGTTCTGTCAATACTCAAAGGAGAGTCTAGGCCGGGCGTGGTGGCTCACGCCTGTAATCCTAGCACTCTGGGAGGCCGAGGCGGGCGCATCGCTCAAGGTCAGGAGTTCAAAACCAGCCTGATCAAGAGTGAGTGTAGAGTGTACTAAAAATAGAAATAAATTAATTGGCAAACTAAAAATATATAGAAAAAATTAGCCGGGCATGGTGGCGCATGCCTGTAGTCCCAGCTACTCGGGAGGCTGAGGCAGAAAGATTGCTTGAGCCCAGGAGTTTGAGGTTGCTGTGAGCTAGGCTGACGCCACAGCACTCACTCTACACTCTAGCCTGGGCAACAGAGTGAGACTCTGTCTCAAAAAAAAAAAAAAAAAAAAAAAAAAAAAAAAAAAAAAAAGGAGAGTCTATTTCTAGAGAGAGATTTAGAAAAGTTTTATAGAGAAGGTAGACTTTTATCAGACAGATTTGACTAAATAGCATATTCCAGGCAAATAGACATAAAACATGCAAGTTACAAGTATGACCACTAGTCTCATTTGTCTAAAAGATACATTGCATGGGAGGAGTAGAGGGGAATTATGGATAGATAAGGAAGGATTTTGAAAGCAAATGACAGGTAGAACAAAAAGTCAATAATAACAAAAGAGGGATACTTCCTTTCCTCTTAGGAGTTTATGTCTTATTATTTTTCTCTTATAACAAAAGCAATACATGCTCTGTATGGGTGAAAAAAACTAACAAAACAATATAAATAACTACAAGGAGAAAATAATCATTTGAATCTTACAATGACTCTGTTGTGTTCTAATCTACATTTTACAGATTAAGAAACCCAGTTTAGACAGGGCAAATATTGTCCAGGCTCATTGTCATAGACTGAATGTGTCCCCCTTCCAAATGCATGTTGAAGCCCCAAACTCCAATGTTATAGTATTTGGAGAAAGGGCCTTTAGGAGGTGATTAGATTTAAATGAGGCCATAAGGGTGGGGCCTTTATGGTGGGATTAGTACCCTACCCTTAGAAGAGCCACTAGAGTTCTCTCCCTCTTCCTCCCACATCCCCTCCCTGTTCTGGAACAAAGAGGTTCTGTTAGCACAAAGAAAGAATGTAGCCATCTCCAAACCAGGAAGAGAAACCTAACCAGAAACGGAGAATGCTGGCACCATGATTTCAAACTTCCAGCCTTCAGAACTGTGTGAAAATAAATGTCTGCTGTTTAAGCCACTCAGTCTGTAATATTTTGGTTATGGCAGCCTGAACTGATTAATACACCCATGCAGCTGGTAAGTATGAGTTAAAACTCAGGTCTATACTTCTAACCATGAGACTAACTAAAAAGAATATAATTTACTCCTCAAAGTTAAGGTAAATAATAATAATAATGATAGCAGCTAAACAATGTTCTAAAAGTTTTAACTCATTCCTTCTATACTATAAGGTTATAAAGTTGGTTCTATTATTAGTCCTTACTACACTAATACAATAATTTAAAAATATATTATAGAAATAAAATTCAAACCTCAAAATAAATAATAAGGAATGATTAATTACTTAAATTGAAATAATCTTTTAACAATGATAGTTTGGATTTTAAACACATAGTCTTACTATACGTAATTTTAAATGGGTTTTTTTTCTTGGTTTTAGTTTGTTTTGTTTTGCCTATAATTAATTCCTAAGCTGACAGTTTGTTCCTGGAACAAAATTGTTGTAATCTCATGCTTTAGATACTCATGGTAAAAAATTATAATGGCCTTGAAATAGAAGAACTCAAATGTATGACAGGCATATACACATGGGAAATGAATATGCAGACTTGTCTGGCTCTGAGAAATGTTTATTTGTTTAGAAACCTAAACTTGAAGTTTTGCAAGAAAATTCACAATGGGATACCTGACCCTCTGAGTATTCTGAAAGACACACAGCCATCATACATTATTGTTGTCAAAACCAGAAGGGGGTTTCAGACTACGTCCAGTTGCTCTTCACACAAAGAGCCAATTATTGAGACAAAAAGGATTGCCAAGGGAGAAGGGAACTTTTAATATGATAGACGTCTTCTTGGGAGAAGCCACATCAAATCCATCTTCCAGACTAATGGAAATCATGGGTTTTAAAAGAGGGGCTACGTGCCTTGGGGCAGGTCTTCGTGTGACTGACAAGGGGCTAGATGCATTGGGAATATGTTGTGGGGGATGGTGAACCTTGGTGTCAGGAAATCTGCCCAGGGTCCCTCAGAATCTCAGCTCCTTGGTCCTGCAGAAAATCTATTTCTGGAAACAATTCGAAAGGTCAAGTAGGTAGTTAAGGGAGAGGATTATATTAATAAAAAAAAATCATTGAAATTTGTTCATGGAGCCAGTTACATTATCATCTAGAGAATAAATTGTCTTAGTTAAGACCTTGTCACAATGGAAAAATTGCCAAAGGGGAAAGATGCACACTTTATTAATCAACTTGGAAGGATCATAAAAGGGCTAGATAAGCATAATCAGTGGTAATTGAAAAAAATAATATAGTGGAATGAAAGAAAGGACAGTTCTTATAAAATTACAATAGTTTTGAGAATTAACATTAAGAGGGATCAATTCAAACTGAATAAATCAAAGATTTACTTAAACCCACTTCTCCCTTCAAGATTTCTTCCACCTCCCCACAAATCTTCTGCACTTTAATCTTTCTACATTTTCATATCTTGTATTCTCTTTCTCTTTTGTCATCAAAGTTCTTTGTTTTGTTTCAGAAAGGCATCCATTTTGATTTTAAAGGAGAAAATCTCATATTAGGCCATTTCTCCAATCCTACAAAAATGATTTTTAAAAATTAAACGCTGACAACTATAATACTGTATAAGGTTTAGACCTGATCCATCTTTTGATAATGTGATACTAAGTGCATTTATCAAACAGCGTAAGCCCCTCAGAATCAACTTTTTATTCAATGGTATGAACTAATAAAGTGGATCTACTAATCTGTAAACTCTATTTGACAAATGTATGTATTCTTGCATTGTTAGCAAGATCAATCATAAAACATTAATATAATAATGTGAATTATACTTACAAAGTTGTCTGTAAGTAATGGATACAATAAAGAACATTCTGTTTCCAAGCCTAAATTCTAAAATACTTGAGGTAACATGAAAGGAATAGCAGACAGAGACCCAAATAACTCCTTTGGTAAAAAGATTCTTGTAGGAAAACTGGCACACATCTTGTAGGCAAGTGGGATTTCTCATCAAATCCCAGGAGTAGGCAGACTGACTGGTTAGCTTGAGACTGCGGAGACTTTCCTGCCTGCAGAGGTGGGGCCTGTCCCTGGAGAAGCTGAGACTGACAGTTTGTTGTTTCCTCAGAATGTTAAACATAAATTATCATATGATCCTATACTTCTATTCCTACATACAAGTGATGGTTAATTTTATGTGTCAACTTTGTTAGATTATGGTGCCCCGTTATTTGGCTGAACACCATTCTAGATGTTGTCGAAGGTATTTCCTAGATGTGATCAACATTTAAATCAGTAGACTATTACTAAAGAAGATCACCCTCCATACTTTGGGTGGATGGATTTCATCTAATCAGTTGAAGGCCTTAAGATCAAAGATTTAGGATTCCAAAAGAAGACAACCCACTCAAGGCTGCCTGAATTTTCAGCCTACCAGTCTCCAGAAGTTATCGGAATTAAAATGGGATCACTTGTGTCAAACTCTAGCAAGTTAAATAAATAAAGCCGAAGGCTAAGAAGGGAGCCCCTCCCCCCAGCGTCTATAATAAGAACTATTACAACTCTGAAGGGCTCTTACACACATATGCCTGTATGAAAACTTTTGCCAAGGACTTTTCAAACTGCAGCTTGGTACATGAATCACAAGTATGGCTAGCCATATGCATAAGAACACTTGCCTGACACACTGTCTCCACTAATAAATTGGCATCAATTTCAATGATAAGTCCCTGTAATCAATGTTTTCTTTGTATTGCGTGCACTTCTTTCTTTTGCCTTTAAAAGTTTCCTCTTGCCTCAACCTCTTTGGATATGCCTACAGTCTCCATAGCATTTCTCAGATTTGCAAATCCCCTGCACAATCCCAAACAAACTCATTATTTTTGGATAATCTCTCTCTGTCTGTTATTTAGGTTGACAACATCAAGTCTTACTTGAAGTTACCAGCCCCCACAATCATGTGATGCAATTCCTTAAAATCTCAATATCTCCCTCTCTGTCTCTCTCTCTGTCTCTTTCTGTATATGTATATGTATGCACGCACACACAAACACACACGCACACACACACGCACATGCGCGCACACACACACACAGTTGGCCCTTGAATAATGTGGGAGTTAGGGGCACCGACCCCCATGCATTCTAAATTCTACATATAACTCTTGACTCCCCCAAACTTAACAACTAATAGCCTGCTGTTGACCAGAAGACTTATTGATAACAGTTGATTAACAGGTATTTCATATGTTATACGTATTATATACTGTATTCTTACAATACAGTAAGCTACAAAAAAGAAAATGTGGTTATTAAAATCATAAGGAAGAGAAAATATATTTACTATTCATCAAGTGGAAGTGGATCATCATAAAGGTCTCCATTCTTAATGTCTTTATGTTGAATAGGCTGAAAAGAAGAAAGAAGATGAGGAGTTGGTCTTGCTGTTCCAGAGGTGGCAGAGGTGGAAGAAACTCCACATATAAGTGGACCTGCACATTTCAAACCTGTGTTGTTAAAGGGTTAACTCTGTGTGTGTGTGTGTGTGTGTGTGTGTGTTTCTTATTCTCTGGAGAATCTTGACTAATATAGTATATACCCCAAAGAATTGAAAAAAAATACTCAAACAAATGCTTGCACATGAATGTTCCTAGCAGTACTATTCACAATAGCCAAGAGGTTGAAAACAACCCAAATGTTCATCATCAACAGATAAGTGGATAAACAGAATGTGGTAATCTACACAATGGGATATTATTTTGCCATATAAAGGAATGAAGTCTTGACACATGCAACAACATAGGTGAACCTCAAAAACATATGATAAGTGAAAGAAAGCAGACACAAAAGTCACATATTTATGACTTCATTCACATGAAATATGAAGAATAGGTAAACCCACAGATACAAAAAGCAGACTGGTGGTTGCCAGGGGCTGTAGAGAGAGGGGATGGAAATTGACCGCTTAATAGGTACATTGATTCTCTTTGTGGTGATGAAAATGTTTTGGAACTTGATAAAAGTGGTGGTTGTGCAACTTTGAGAATGTTCTAAATGCCACTGAATTATACACTTTAAAATTTTATGTTACATAAATTTCACCTCAATTTTAAAAATGCAGTAGAACTTGGTGATCAATTAGACACAGGGGTGGAGGACAGGGTGAAATGTAAGATAAAAGCAGGGGAGGTGTCCAGGCTGAGTGTGTGAGAGGCCAGTGATAACCATTAATAACACCAGGAGCTATGAGTGCAGAGAACAGAAGGAAAATGCAGTTTGGGACATGTTGAAATTGAGGCTGTGGGACATTAAAATGTAAAGAATCTGAAGGCATTTGAAAAAAATTGAAGCACAAGGCAGGTGACAGATTTGAGCAAGAATTGTAACTAGGAGGGAAATAGTTCTGTGAATAGAAATCTGGCACCCATTTTCTATCCTTCGGTCATCTCATTATTCCTCTAAGATTCTTCAAAAGTGACATCTCTGACTCTACGATGAGTTTTGATTAAAACCACTGACTGCAAAAGCATTTAAAACAGTATTAGTGTTATATAAATGTAAAATAATATGCGGTCATTAAATATGAAATGTCCGATTTTGAATCAAAAGTTTAATTTATTATATCTCAAACAAGAAGCAGTACAATTAATCAAAGTATGTGCCTAAACTATCGACACTTCTGCCATCTTAACAGTAGCTTGTTTACACCAACAGCAAAGAAGCCTGGAGAGTGGGTGGCAATGAAATCACGAAAGGTTTTTTCCACAGCTTATTGAGAATTGAATATTGTTCCTTTCAAGAAGTGGTCCAAAGCCTGAAAGAAGTGGTAGTCAGTTGGTGCAAGGCCTGGTGAATACTCTGGATGACAGAGTTTCCAAGTCCAACATTAGTAGTTTGAGCAGCATTGTTTGTGTGACATGTGGTCCAGTGTTGTCTTGCAAGACGATTGTTCTGTTTCTATTGACCAATCTTGGCTGCTAAATTGCAAGCATCCTCATCATTCCCTCCGCTGTATGGATTGACCAGATATCCGCTGTTATGGATTGACCAAGTTTCGAAGCTATAGTGGGAAATACCAGCACTAGACTACCAAACAGACACCATTAGCTTTTTTTGATGGATAATTGGTTTTGGACAGTGTTTCAGCACTTCATCTTTATCCAAACATTGTGCTGAACATTTGCGATTTGTGAAAAAGCATCCATTTTTTGTCACATGTAACAATATGGTGTAGAAATGGTTCACTTTTATGTTGTGACAGCAAAGAAAGGCAAGCTTCGAGAGGATTTCTCTTCTGACGCTTGTTTAATTCATGCAGAACCCATCTATCCAGCTTCTTTACCTTGCCCATTTGTTTCAAATGGTCCAATATTGTTGGAATAGTAATGTCAAACCTTGCTGCTAATTCACACGTAGGTTGAGATGGATTCGCTTCCACTACAGCTTTCAGCTCATCATTATCTACCTTGGTCTCAGGTCACCCACATGGCCCACTTTCAAGATTAAAATCAATAGAACAGAACTTCTCAAACCATGGACATACTGTGCATTCGTTAGCCATGTACTTCCCAAACACTTCGTTGATATTTCGAGCTGTCCGTGTTACATTGGTTCCACGATGGAACTCCTATTTGAAAATAACACCAACTTTTTACTTATCCATGTTTTCACGAAAATTGCTGTAAAAAGATTTTTGAAAGATAATTACAAGCCAAACTATGCATTTGAAAGAATGAGGATGTACCTCCACAATAAAAATAAAACAAGAAGTATCAAAATGAAATGTTAGCGATATCGACTGTCAAACTTAGAACATAGAACATTAGACATTTCATTCTTAATAACCTAATATTTAGTATATATTAACCATAACACTTCATGATATTAATTAATATAATACATACACTATGTATCTAATTATAATAGTATAGTATAGTATAGTATACTGGGTTTGCATTTATAATAGTACAGTACTGGTTGCATTTGTGTTATACTAATGCTTTTTAGAGTGGTTTTCCATGGAAGTCTTCCTTTAGAAGCAGCTAGCAGATAGAATGAGAAATTTGAGGCTCAAAGCAATACCTTGCCCAAGGTCACGCTGTTAATAAGGGGCAGCCTGGTCTCTTCTCATCTCAGCCTCCACACTCCATACTTCTGTTTTAGATTAGAATCTATCTTTTGGGTCTGTCCTGTGTAATGGATTCAAAGCTTTTCATTTGCCTTTGACCCAGTATCAAGCTATAAAATACAAAATATTCAGAGCTATTTTACAACACAGTAAATCTAAAAATTTATTTGCATTATATAGATACTTTGCCTCAATGGAATATTTTAATTTAATTAAATACATGCTGCAGAGTTTGTGAACTATGCCAGATAAATCTTTGGTTCATAGAGGTATAACTTTGAGTAATAGCAAGCATTTTTGACATTTTTATTGTCTAATAATTCTTTTTTTCTATCTGGAACTAAAATCAGTAATTTCAAAGTAGCTCCACTTCTGACTTTTATCTTCTGTGTAATCAATCTCAGGCAAGATCATTGTCTTCAGCCCCAAGTCCATATGAGAGGGTTGCCAGTAATCTCTGGGGTCTTTCCTATCCCTGGCATTTTATAATCCTATTATCCATTTTACTTTGGTAGGCCTACTCGATAATTAACTCTAAGTAAGTTGGTTTGCTTAGATGCAGTAACAACAATATATGTTTTCTTTGCACACAAATAACATTTTGCATTTTATATTGTGTTTGTCTAAAAATTATAGCTGTGGAGAAAAGTATACAAAGCCTTTAACCCAAGGGCTTCTGGAACACTCCCATTTACATTTAAAATATGGTTTTGGTTCAGTGTTGCATCATAACTTATTTTTTCTCTTAATTTTTTAACATCGATATAATAGACAGGATTGTTGATCCATGTGTTTTTCATTTATTTGTCCTTAGCTCATATTATTGTATAATTCATAACAATGTACAGACTTCTTTTTTAGAAACAGAAGTAAAGATTTTACAAGAAAATGAACTCAAATTCCTCTTCCAATTTCTATACTCCCTCTCAAAGGGATAGAATACTGTGAGAGACAAAACTTATCAAAATCTGTTTTCTCTTTTCCTTAGCACATGTGATTTTTAGAGGTTGTCAAAGATGTTTTTTCTTGTACCATTTTACCTGTGAGATAGCAGGGGCTTTGTTAGAACAAATGGAAAGCTTTCCTTTGCCTCTTAATACAGTGGATCTGACTAAAAGAAAAAAAACTTATTTTAAAGACATATTTTTTTTAATTTCAGCATATTATGGGGATACAAATGTTTAGGTTACATATATTGCCTTTGCCCCACCCCCCACCCCAGTCAGAGCTTAAAGTGTGTCCATCCCCAGCGGGTGTGCATCGCACTGATTATGTATGTATATACCCATCCCCTGCTCCCCACTCCCATCTTCCCGATGCCCGTTGAATGTTATTCCTATATGTACACTTAGGCGTTGATCAGTTGAAACCAATTTGATGGTGAGTACATGTAGTGCTTGTTTCTCCATTCTTGGGATACTTCACTTAGTAGAATGGATTCCAGCTCTATCCAGGATAATACAAGAGGTGCTAGATCACCATTGTTTCTTGTAGCTGAGTAGAACTCTCCATAGTATACAGTCATTTTGAAATAAACTAAAAAATAGTTCTAGATATCAAAATACATCAAGAAGGAGAAGTTTATTTAAAGTGTACTTTATAAAGCAGAGCTCAGTAGTATGAAAACTCAATATAAACAAGTACTACTAAATTAGTAATGAGTTTTGTAGCCTAGAGGGATGTGACTAAGGATACCACAGGCCCAGAAAGACACCACAGTGACAAACCATTGTAAACAAAATTGCATGCAATACAATTTTGGGATAGAACAGAAAAATAGGACATTGATAGGCATTTTTAGCAAAAGGTCAAGGATAGATGGAGTAACAACAATGTATGTACTTTTGAAATTCACTGTTACATCTCTCTGTACTATGTTGGGTTTTCTCCTTTACAGTAGACTCTTCCAATAAAGTGATTATTCTCTCCAGTTCATTTACACATGTACTGAACAGCAGATATGCGCTCAATATTTGCTGATATCTAATATTATCTGTTATTAACAAGCATTGTGTTAGTCTCCAGAAGCACAAAAAATACAAGAGCCACAATTTCTGTCTTTTAGGAATATACAGTCTCATGAGGAAATATATAGTATAGTATCAAGTTTGATATATTCCCCAAAATACCAAATATGAGCATCTTTGGGGTCTATTTCCAACTATATCTCCAAGGGTCACTTTGTGGGGAGTGTGATCCTCAAAGTTTTTATGGTTCAGCCCTCAGATTGTCCATAACTTGTCATGGATCTATCTTTGAACAATTAAATTGTGTTTTGTATCTTTTTTCTTGGGTTATGATTTCCTTAAATTTAATATTTATTTATACACTGATATCTTAAGTATAGAGATTTTCTTGTTAAAAGATTATCCTCATTTCTGAAACTTTGGCCCTTACTAATGACTTTCCTCAGTTTAAGTATCACAGCCATCAAGGTAACCTCTCCTGGGGTCTTTATTAGCACATTCACAAACTTCAGTACACACAAAATAAGCAGAGGCGCCTGGATATTGGGTGCTTTGGATCTACCCCTGGAATACTGGTTTCTTAAGCCTGCCATAGAGCCTTGGAAATTTTAATAAATACCTTAGGAGTTTCTGATGTATGTCGTCCAAAGACCACACTTTGAGAAATCTTGTTTTATGGAATGATCCCCCAGTGTGACAAATGTCTTTTAGCCTGAAAAGGAGCCAGAGAAGATAGCTCTCATTGATGTTTCTTTATTGTAATGAAATATATTCATTAAATCAAGACTAGCTCAGCTGAATAGCATGTTACATCTAACTCTCCTTCAGAGATATGGGAATCAACTCTGATCCATCTCATAGTTCTTCAGGGTGGAATTAAGAATTAAATTTTTGAATTAAGATTCTCCTTTTGTCTACCAGGTAACTGTTTCTTCTAATGGTGTTGCAGGACCTCACATGCATAAATGAGACTCTATTGTCCTTTGGATAGAACTATAGACAAAAATAATGTAAATAGTATTTTTATAGAAATATCATGGTGGAAAAGAGAATGGAAAGGCTCTTTTTGGAGGTTGTAATAACAACTGTGTTGACTACTATTTTTTCCTGTGTGTTTAGAAATTAAGTTAGCGGAAAAAAGATGAAAATACATAGGTTAAAATACAAGAGGCTGGAAACCTGTGGGAAAATGAAAACGCTGGGTGCTTTGCTTTCAACAATGGTAAGTAAACAATAATGAGCCTGGAGCTAGAGAGGAAAGAGTCAGTAAGGGGCTGCCACACAGCATTGTGAGTGCCAGCATAGATTTCTCCAAAGTGGCCGTCACTGCTGTCCATGTGGTACCAGAACTTACGAGACGCTGTGCTGACCCAGCAGGAATGAGAAGGCCACAAGCAGAGGCTCAGCCTCCACATAGGCCCTGTCCTGTCAGTCATTTTGCAGATGGAGGTGGCACATTTGATTCAAATGTGAATTTAATTTATATTCAATATGATTTATTAAGTATATTTTGTTTAAATTAAGTTTAAATAGCACTTCCAAGGGCTTGCAAGTTACACAATGCACTTGTACTCTTCCAAGTGCTTTACAAATGTGAACTCATTCACCCATAGCAATCCTCTGAGATAGGTACAATTGTGATCCTCATTTTATGGATGAGGAAACTGAGGAAGAGACAGTTAGCATGTGGCAGAAGGATGTTTGAAGTTGTGTTTGCATCACTTGGTTTGGGGTTACTGAATGGGCTCATTCACCTCCTCAACCACTTGGCCAGACTTCTTGGGGAAGAAAATTCTGATTAAAAATTGTAGGTTTCCCTACTCTTTCTTCCCCCACTCCATTTTATTTCTTTTCTTGGTGTCTATACTCTTCACAACACCTAGCTACTCAGTTTATACTATCACAACTGGCAGTCGAAAGGCGATTTTGCAAATATTTTGGACCATATATCATCACTCCTCCCATAAACAAAGGATTTCTGAAGACAAGGAGTGCATGCTCGGTCTGTTCTTGGTCCCTTAGAGTAGCTTATAGTACCTGGGACTACAGTATCTTATGAAGCCTTCAGCCTCTACTCTTGAAAACAAGTTATCTCCTCAGCAGGCAGTTACTGCAACAATTTCGGGAGATGTCACACAGGCTTCTGGCATTCTCTGCCCACTCATGGGGTCAGAGCAAAACTCTTCAGCCAGAGAACAAGTGAACGAGTGAAGAACAGAGAACAAGTGAAGTCATACTGCTTCTCTGGTCCTGTGGCCATCTTGCCTGGCAAAGAAGCTGCATAAATCTGTGGCTTACTCTCCCTCCTTGCTATCTTGGTCTTCTCATGTTTCATCTTCATCACTGCACAGCTTCCAGTCTGCCAGCTCCCAACTGGTTCTTTGGACAACAGCCAGAATGGTCCTTTTCTGAAACAAATTTGACCATATGACTCTACTGAATGACCCCCTTCAGCAACACCATATTACCTTCACCACTGTTGCTTCAATTTGGGGAAGTAGAAGTATCTATTGGAGATCTGGCTAAAGATATAGGTCTATCGGTCTCTGGACCTACCCCAGACTTATAAAATCAATCTCAGAGGGTTGGGGACATGCAAATCTGCATTTTTAAAATGTTCACCAGGTGATTCTAATGCACATACTTTAGGAGAAACACCAACATATGAAATAAACTTGTTTCTTTAGCATGCCACGTAAGGTAAATCTGTAAGAATGCACATTTATAAGTGCCTCTCCAACCTCACCTCCTGAGAGGATTTGCCTGCCATTGCAGCAAGAATGACATTTTATAGTTCCATGAATTCTCATGCTGTTTTCCATATTCCTTCGTTTTTATTGGAGGCTGCCACAAATAGTAACACAGGTTGTGCACTGGACAATTCCAAGGATTGCCATTCACATTGTAGCCGGAGTGATGGATGCTCTGCCTTTGTTCATCGTGTCTCCAATGCTTGGGATACTCATTTGCTTCTTTTCTACATGACTTAGCTCCCAGTTAAGACACAGCTTATATTGAAGGACACAGCTCTGGCATCAACACTTCTCTGGAATCCGGGAATATTTGTGCATAGCTCTGTCATCACATCACATTATATTTCCATGTTCTCTTTATGAATATGTACTTTCTACCAGATATGAACAATTTGAGGCAGGACCTTGTTTATCCACTTACCCTTAGTGTCAAGCATTGTGCTAGGCCCAAAGTGGACATTCAACTAAGGATTTTAGAATTAGAGAATAAAATTTGATGATTTGGCCAATTTCTATTTATCTGTTCATTCAGTCATTTATGCATGTATGCATTCATCTGAAATTCAGTGTTTCTTAGGAAGATGATCCCATATATTTACACAAACATGTAGCAATGTAAAAGCCACCTGGTAAAGTATTTTTAGAATGTTTTAGCAGCAAGTAAGAAAGCTAAACTAGATGGTCTGAAATAATGAAGACATTTATTAGGTTTCATAGAAGAAAACCCTAAGGTAGGACCCAGTTCTAGTTTAATCCAGCAGTTCGTTAATGTCATCAAGGCTGAGCTTCCCTTCCACTATCCATCCACAGTATCACTTGCTTCTGCTCACACATGGTAATAGGATGGCTGACTTTTTCATGTCTGGTGAAGCCACAGCCTCCAACAAATGCTTCTTGTGCCAAACTGGGTCACATGTTCACTCCAATGCTAATCACTTTTAACCACTTCGGTATGGTGCTCACCGGCCGCGAAACCTTGCCCACAGCCGGCACTCATAGTCCGCACGATAGTTTGTGCTGTGCATTGACGACGAATCCGTTTTGCTCTTGTGTGATGAGGAAAGCTTTAAAGCACTGAAAGCTTGTTTCACTTTACAGGCAGCTTTAGGAAAATAACTATAATAACTCCTACTAAGGACTTGTTAAAAGGTCACAGATTCGTAGTAACTTATTAGCTGAACGTACACACTGCAACTGCAGAGATAAAAGCTGTAAAAGTAAAAGCTCTTGGCTGACGCTAAAGCGACACTCGGCTGTGCGCCTTCATATCACGGCTGTTGGCTAAAGTCAACGCTCGGCTGTGTGTGTTCATCTGTGCCTGTCGACTATAGTCGATGCTTGTACCGAAGTGGTTAAAAGGGATAAGAAAACCTTATAACTGAATGGGTCCTCTCTTAAACTAAAGTCAATTTCCTAACTTTCTGAAATGCATTGTAATATTCAGTGGAGGATGATGGTTTGGATATTTGGGAGACGATCTCAGTGTGCAATACAAATACCTAAGTGAACCTACTGTGCTTTGGAGGCCAATCAATACTTATCGTGGTGGCATCTACTCTCAGATGCACAGTTCTGCCACAACGTGAGTAGGAATAAAGAAACAAAGGAAGCCACAGATATCAGACATCTCAGCTGTTTCTCTCTTCTCATCTTTTCAAGTTAGGGTAAATTAGTGGCTTGGCACATTCAGCTGCCAAACAGTTCTGAGAATCAGAGATTTGTGAGCAAGTTTCAATCATAGTATTCTTACTTCTGATCTCAAGAGGCTTTCTCTCATCATAGGCAAAGTTAGCCGGTGTCATGAGAGTGTGGCTCAGGCTGCCCGAGCAAGGAGTGTGGTGATCAGGAGGGAAATGGTCTCCTCAATAGTCCAGACCCAAGTGTCATTGTGGAATCATTCACCACCTGCTGCAGATAATTTGCTTCCTTTCTAGTGGCCACGAGAAATTCCTGGAATCAGTGTGAAGTGAGGACAACACCCACAGCACAGTAAGTCCATTAGAAATTCAGGCAGGAGAGGAAAAGCACAGACCGGCTGCTGCACAGGGTTTTCAGCCCTATGCTTTTTCTTCCCCTTTGTCTCTGAGGATTAAAGCAGGAGAACAGATTCATTCTTAGGCGGGAAAGTATTTTTCTTACCCTGGTATGGGCTGAAAATCTGTCATCTCTTATCTTCCCTCTATTTTCCGTCCCTGTGAATTCAACTTTAGATTGACCCATCTGGCCAAACCGAAAACTCAAGTTAGTTGATTATGGTTACTATGCTGTAGTTTTCAGATTTTTATAGTTTCATTTGGACTGTCTGTTGTTATTTTACTTCTGTAATAATAATGATTTCCTATGGTCCCCATTTAATTTCTCCTTAATCAGAATAAGAGAGAGTGATAAACAGATAGAAAATTGTATTTTCCAACTTTCTTCTTGTTATTTGTGTTCAAGACTTTAAGTACCACAGATGAAAGGCAACTTAAAGTGAATAGATAAATAGCATTTTAATAATTTTCATGTGCCAGGAACTATAAGAAGTAATAAAGTCTATATATATATCACATATTGTGTTTATATATATATATATAATTTAATCCTCACGACCACCATATGATATACAAACATTTTAATATCTTTTACTATCCCACGTTTACCAATGAAGAAATCTAGGACAGAAAAATGATGTTTCTTGCCCATACCAGGCTAGAAAGTGGCCGAGACAGGAAGCAGCCCCACAGAGCCAGGCTTCAGAGCCCATTCTCTCAGAGCTGAGCTATACTGTGCCACCATTTAGGCTTTTGACAGCAAACTTGCACCTCTTCTCCTAAGAGTGCCAGCTTTGTGCAGTTGGCAGCATCACAGCCCAAGTGCTCCCACCAGTTGTCTTTTCCATCCCTCCATTCCTCCCTCCCTCCATCCCTCAGCCACCCAGCATATCTTACTGAGTGCCTGCCCTTGCCAGGCTGCCTGCTAGACATGGGAGATACTGGGTAAGCTGGACCCACAGGGCTCCTGCTTGGCCCCAGGAAGCCTCAGGTTCTCCCAGATATTCTCCCGGTGACTATAGTAGACCCTCGTAATGACCCTTCTTCAAATGCTGCCCCTTGTCCTTCTCTTCCCCAAGCAGAACATTCCCAATTTTCACAACATTTCTTGCTAAGGGCATGCTGGGGCTAAACTATGGTTTTCTGTACCCTGAAGATTCTGAAAGACTATGCACAATTCATGGGAGAAATTAAATATATGATTACGTGAATAGCAAGGTTTTCAGCTTGAGACTGTCAGAGGTTTTAGGTAGGTATTTTATAAAAATGTTCTAGGACACAGTTTGCCTGGTTTAGGAATTCTTCTCACATACTCTTATCATTTTTATGAGGCAGAAATCTTGTACATTCATCACTTGAGTTTTTATGGCCTTTAAAATATATTCTTTATGATAGAATTTAGCCACATAATACAACAAAAATGACAGTGAAACATCAGTCTGTGGCCTGTCATCTTACATTATTCAACCTTACATTCATCTCTCCATTTGTCTTGTAGGATTATTCAATATGTTAATACAAAACACCAGTGGAGACCTGGAAATGGGATGTGAGAAACTGTGGAGAAAATGATTATAATGTTCTAAAAATATAATACTTCACCTGGAAAAGGAAGAACAAACCAATCCCAAACCAAGCAGAGGAAAAGAAATAACCAAGATCAGAGCAAAACTAAATGAAATCAAGAAAAAAAAAATTATACAGAAAGTTAATGGAAAAAAAAGTTGGTTCCTTAAAAAGATAAACAAAATTGACAGGCCTCTTGCTAAATTAACCAGAAACAGAAAAGAAAGGACTCTAATAATCTCAATCAGAAATGAAAAAGGAAAGTCTGGGCATGGTGGCTCATGCCTATAATCCTAGCACTTTGGGAGGCTGAGGCAGGAGAATTGCTTAAGGTCAGCAGTTTGAGATCAGCCTGAGCAAGAGTGAGAGCTTGTCTCTAAAAAAAAAAACCCAGAAAAATTAGCTGAGTGTGGTGGTATGTGCTTGTAGTCCCTGTTACTCTGGAGGCTGATGTGGGAGGATCACTTGAGTCCAGGAGCTCGAGGTTGCAATGAGCTATGATGATCCCCCTGCACCCTAGCCTGGACAACAGAGTAAAACTGTTTTAAAAAAAAGAAATGAAAAAGAAATCACAACTGATATTATAGAAATAGAAAACATCATGTCTGAATACTACAAAAATCTTTATGTTCATAAACTTGAAAATATGGAGGAAATGGACAACCTCCATTTCCAACCTCCATTCTTGGAAATACACAACATCCCTTGACTCAATCAAGGGGAGGAAATAGAACTCCTGAACAGACCAATATAAAGTGCCAAAATTGAAGCAGCAATAAAAAATTTTCCAACAACAACAACAAAAAGTCCCAGATCAGACAGTTTCACAGCTGAATTTTACCAAACCTACAAAGAAGGACTGGTACATATACTGTAGAAATTATTCCATAACATTGAGAAGGAAGGAATCCTCCCAAACTCATTCTTTGAAGCCAATATCACCTTGATACCAAAACCAGGAAAGGACATAATGAGAAAAGAAAAATACAGACCAATAATCCTTATGATTATAGATGCAAAAACTCTCAATAAAATCCTAGCAAATCAAATTCAGCTACAATCAAAAAAATAATTCACCAGGACCAAGTGGGCTTCATCCCAGGGATGGAAGGGTGGTTCAACATATGCAAATCTATAAATATAATTCACCACATAAATAGAAGCAGAAACAAATACCATATGATCCTCTCAATAGAGGTAGAAAAAGCATTTGACAAAATTCATCACCCTTTTATGATAACAACCCTTAACAAAATAGGCATAGATGGGACATACCTCAAAATTATAAAAGTCATATATGACAAACTCACAGCCAACATTATACTGAATGAAGAAAAATGGAAAGCATTCCCACTTAGAACTGGAACCAGGCAAGGTTGCCCACTGTCTCCACTTCCATTCAACATAATGCTGTAAGTCCTAGCCAGAGCAATCAGACGAGGAGGAAATCAAGGATATCCAAATGAGGGCAGAAGAGGTCAAACTATTGCTCTTTGCTGATAATATGATCTTATATTTAGAAAACCTCAAAGATTCAACCAAGAGACTCCTGGAATTGATAAACAAATTCAGCAAAGTCTCAGTTTACAAAAATCAATGTACACAAATCAGTAGCTTTCATATAGGCCAACAACAGTTAAACTGAGAATCAAATCAGAGATGCAATATGTTTCACAGTAGCAACAAAGAAAATAAAATACCTAGGAATATATTTAACTAAGGAGGTAAAAGTCCTCTATAGAGAGAACTATGAAACACTGAGATAGGAAATTGCAGAGGATTAAACAGATGGAGAAACATATCATCCTCATGGATTGGCAGAATCAACATTGTTAAAATGTCTATACTACTCAAAGTGATTTACAGAGTCAACACAATCCCCATTAAAATACCAATATCATTTTTCACAGATCTAGAAAAAATAGTTTTATGCTTTGTATGGAACCAGAAAACACCCTGAATATCCACTGTAATCTTACACAATAAGTACAAATCAGGAGGCATAAATTTACCAGATTTTAAGCTATACTACAAGGCTATGGCAACCAAAACAGCACAGTACTGGCACAAAAACAGAGACATAGACCTATGGATCAGAAGACAGAATCCAGATATGAAACCATCCTCATATTTCCATCTGATCTTTGACAAAGCAGACCAAACATACACTGAGGAAAAGAATCCCTATTCAATAAATGGTGCTGGAAACATTGAATAGCCACATGTAGAACACTGAAAGAGGATCTGCACCTCTCATCACTCATAAAAATTAATTTATGATGCCTTTTTTTTGCCTTTTTTAATTTCAAGAAAATATGAGAGTACAAACATTTTGGTTGCATTTTATACCTTTGCCTCTCCTTAGCTAGGATTAGAGGTATGCTCTACCCCTCCACAATGCTCACCACATCCCTCAGATGTTGGTCTACCCCCTCAACCCCCAAATCCCTGGTGAACACCACCACCATTTGAGCACCATAGTGTTAATCAGTCAGTACCAATTTGATGGTGAGTACATGTGGAGCTCATTCTTCCGGTCTTGTGTCACTTCACTTTGGATAATGGGCTTAAGCTCAATCCAGGGTAATATAAGTGGTGCTAGTGCACTGTTGTTTCTTAGAATTGAGTAATATTACATTATAAACATATACCAAATTTTAATAATCCACTCATGAATTGATGGGCACTTGATGAATCTGGATCCCTACCTCTAACCTCTCACAAAAATCTGCTCAAGATGGATAACAGACTTAAACCTAAGTCATTAAACCTTAAGAATCCTAGAAGAAAATGTTGGGAAGACCCTTTAAGACATCATCCTAGGCAAAGAATTCTTGAAGAAGACCCCCAAAGCAATCACTGCAGTAACAAAAATAAACAAATGGGATCTGATCAAATTTAAAAGCTTCTGTACAGCCAAGGAAACTATCATTAGAGCAAATAGACAACCTACAGAATGGGAGAAAATATTTTCTCTCTACACTTCTGATAAAGGTCTGACAATTTATGATGGATAACATTCTTAAGCCTAAAGCATGAAACTATAAGAATTCTAGAAGAAAATGTTGGAAAAACTCTTATAGATATTGGCCTAGGCAAAGAATTTATGAAGACCCCAAAAGCAATCACAGCAAAAACAAAAATAAATAAATGGGACCTGATCAAATTAAAAAGCTTCTGCACAGCCAAGGACACAATCAATAGACCAAATAGAAAACCTACAGAATGGAAGAAAATATTTGGATGGTATATGTCCAATAAAGGGCTGATAGCCAGAATCTACAAAGTACTCAAGCAAATCATCAAGAAAAATATCAAGCAACCCCATTAAAAAGTGGACAAAAGATGTGAAGAGAAACTTTTCAAGTGAAGATAGACTAATGTCCAACAAACACATGAAAAAATGCTCAGTGTCTCTAATCATCATGGAAATGTAACTCAAAACCGCAGTGAGATATCACCTAACTCCGGTGAGAATGACTCTTATCAAAAAGTCCCTAAACAACAGATGCTGGTGTGGATGCTGAGAGAAAGGAACTCTTTATACACTTCTGATGGGGCTGCAAATTAGTATAACCTCTGTGGAAAATAGTATGGAGATACATCAAAGAACTAAAAGTAGACTTACCATTTGATCCAGCAATCCTACTAGTAGGTATTTACTCAAAGGAAAAAAAGACATTTTATAAAAAAAGACACTTGCACTTGAATGTTTATAGCAGCACAATTTGCAATTGCAAAGATGTGGAAACAACCAAGGTGCCCACCAATACATTAGTGGATTAATAAAATATGGTATATATGTACCATGGAGTACTACTCAACCATAAAAAATGATGATCTAGTATCTCTTGTAACAACCTGGATGGAACTAGAGACCATTCTTCTAAGTGAAGTATTGCAAGAATGGAAAAATAAACACCACAGTTACTCAATACTAAATTGGAACTAATTGATCAACACTTACATGCACATATGTAAGTAAAACTCAAAGGAAATCAAGCAGGTGGGAGGAAAGAGGAGAGGATGGGTACATTCATACCTAATGGGTACAAGGCACATTATCTGGATGAAGGGCACACCTATAACTCTGACTTAAACAGTAAGAAAGCAAATTATGTAACCAAAATGTGTGTACCCATATAATATTCTGAAATAAAGTATTAAAAAATTAAAAAAATAAAATGTTACAGAATGGAATATTATGGAAGGAAATGTTAAGGAATGGAATGAAATGAAATGGATTGTTTATAGAATGAAACTTTATGGAATAAAATGTATAAAATCAAACCAAAAATAAAAATAGTTCAAGTCCTTTAGTCATTTCTCAGGCTCTTATCATTCTGCCTACTCTTTAACCTTTGACCTTATCTCTACCTTTGACCTTAACTCTTGCCACTTCCCCAGAGATAACCCTTCATTCCAGCTATGCAGGGCTTTTGTTCATAATAACATATCAACATATTTTTTAAACCATGGCAAACCATGTTAATGTAAGATGTTAGTAACTGTGATTCTTCCAGTGGGGCACATTGTTTCATGCCTCAGTTGCTTTGCTCAGCTGCTCCCCCTTGCCTTAAGGCCAAGCCCTGCACCTCACCTATTTCTACATCATCCTCACATACTCAGATCAAGTCCTCACTGACCCCAAGTCTAATCTGGATGCTTCTTTTTCTTCTATGGCCCCTTAGCAACCCACACTTAATTCTGCTTTAGTGATTCTCATGCTGCCCTAGGGACCTACCCCACTATTCAGTGAGATTCCTGACACAAAGGACTGCTTCCTGTTCATTTCTTTTTTTGAAAATTTGAGGTGAAAACTTTATTATGTGTGTATTAAGTATGCATGGTAATTTGAGTCTCATAAAACCCTGCCTTCCCACACTGTACCCTCTTACTCACAAAATAACACTCTAATGCAACTCTGTGCTCTGACACACACAACTGACATCTGAGGATTCAAAAGAACACCCTGTCTGTTTCTTTCTAAGGGAGCATAGTCACTATTTATTTCTGTGTCTCTGGTTCCTGGTTCATAACAGATGCCCAACAGGTGTTTATTGATTATGAAAAGGATCCCTGAAAATCTTTCTCCCAGAATCAGGCTCACAGCCCTAGAATAGCACATGCCTGCAAAAATAAAAACTAGGGTTTTCATTAAGGTCCTCAGTAATTGGGTTACAGAGAAACCCTCTTCCTGTAACCTTAACATCAGCAAAGCACAACTCCTTCCTCTTAGAACTCACAGGCAGAGGCTGTCTGTATTCCTGACATTCGTCTCTTCTTCTTGCCTTCTAATATGCAGACATGCACTGTCAAAATTGTCATGTTCACTGTTCCCTCATGTTGAATGCTGTTAGCTCGACCTGCAATGTGCCACACCCACTCAGGATAGGGACTGTGCCTAAGGAATATTCTCCAGGTTTCTCTAACTTCACAACAAACTCAGTTGCATTAATTGGGCATATCCTGCTATCCCTTCTTTTCCTTACTCATTGCCCAACCATCTTACCACTCTAGCATCTGTTTTCTCAAATACTAAATTTTTTGCTTTTCATTTTAGAGTAGTTTTAGATTTACAGAAAAAGTTACAAGGTAATATAGAGAGTCCTCATATACCCCACACCCAGTTTCTCCTATTATTAACACCTTACGTTAACGTGGTATATTTGTCACAATTAATGAACCACTATTGATATATTAGTAACTAAAGCACATTATTTTATTCATATATCCTTAGATTTTTAAAAATGTATGTAATGTCTTTTTTTCAATTCCGGGATCCCATACAGGACACCACATTACATTTAATCATCTGTCTCTTTAGGCTCCTCTTGGCAGCTTCTCAGACTCTTTGTTTTTGATGATTTTGAAAGTCCAAAGAGTAGGGGTTAGGTATTTTGTAGAATTTGTCTATTGTTTTCTCATGACTGTGGGTTTGGTGGAGGAAGACCACGGAGGTAAAATGCCATTCTCATCACATCATATCAAAGGTATATACATACTGTCAATATGACTTATTACTGACAATGTTAGCCTTGCTCACTTGGCTGAGGTATGTTTGTCAGGTTTCTCCAGTGTAAAATCACTCCCCCTTTCTATAATATATTCCTTAGAAAGAAGTCACTACATGTGGCATGCACTTAAAAAGTGGAGACTTACGATCCACTTCCTTGAGGGTGGAGTAGCTACATAAATTATTCGGAATTCATATTTTGTCAGTATGAATTCATGGATATTTATTTTATAACTTGGCGTATAATCCAATACTACTTTATATATTTTGTTTGCTCAAATTTTTCACATTGGATCATTGGGAGTTCTTTCCATTGGTTCCTATGTCCCTCTGAAAGTTTTGGTTTTGGTCGAGCAATTCCTTCCTTTCAGCTGCTAAGACATGCTCCAGGTTTACCTTGTATATTTTCTGCCCCAGTCATGGAATCAGCCATTTCTCTAAGGAGCCCTGGTTCCTTATTTTGTTTGCTTTTGTTTCTGTTTTTGAGAATGGTATCAGAAACCAGATGTGGGCACCAGGAACAATCTCTGCTTTTAATAATTAAAACTTCTATCACACGTTGAGTTTTTGGAAACCAATTTATTCCCAATATTAAAAGGGAACTTTGCTTTTTCTGGATTGAACTCTCAGTTTAATGTAGAATCTAAAATGTTGGACAGTCCTTGCTTCAATAGTATACTTCTGGCCACATCTATTTCGGTTGGGATGTGCTGCTGCCATTCAGAGACCTCAGTAAGAATACGCGTATATTTTCTAACATATGTTTATGTTGGGTAATGTAAGGGCAACTGTTACTAATGCTTCTGTGTTCTGTCTCATTGACTGTTCAAAAAGTATGAAGTTACCATCTTGCAATCTGAGGGACACATATTTGTAGGAGCACTAATATCTTCTCCTTTTAGTCTCTTTCTTTCTTCTGTGGTCCTGACCTTGGTAATTAATTGTCACTGCAAACGCATGAGCCAGGTACAAACAGGCACAAATTGTAGTATCCACTATCCAAAGAAAGGTGTTAGTCTGAGAGCTGTGCAGCTACCTGCAAACCAGAGGTGAAAGAAAGGATTAGAAACAGTCTCCATTTTAAAGTCTCTAACGGTTGTTTATACCAACTTATTGTTTCAGAAACAGCCTTGGTTTAAAACTGTTTTGGATAATCATTTGGAATATGTTTTCTCTTTCTAATTCACACAAACTTCAATACATCATGCAAATTCTGTTCCCAAAGTGATTGTAAGCATGTTTTACAACAAATCTATAAGTTGTTTTGTACTAGAGGTTTTCTTAGGGTATTGCTGAGGCGTTCTGAGTTCCTAGCCTGGCTGTTTATAAAGTATGTGCCAACACTGTCTCAGAGAACTGTTGAGCTCATACCTTCAGGGTAATTTAAGTGGAACAAATAGGGAGGTCACAATCTGAATCCAATAAACAGACTGGTGGGAGTCCAGTGAGTATTCTGACATAGCATTTAGAGCCCAGAGAAAATGCAGTGATTTTTGGTCTGGTTTCTGTTATTCCCTATCCCTGTAAGCACTGGGCAAACAAACCTCAAGGATAACAAACTTGAGGCAAAACAGAAAAAATTTTATATGGCTATTTATTTGAAGACAATTCCATGTGCAGGAGGTCTGTCTAAACATGCTTAAGGAAGTGAATCACATCATGGAGATCTTGACCTCCCTTTCTGGATATAGACAATTTCATTGGAATTAGCCTTTTAGTCCTTGATGATGTGTTTTTAAGTATAAAGCCAAGTTTAATAGTTGACTGTGTCTTTTACTAGAACATAAGCCTTTTGTCAAAGTTTGAGAGTTATTTCCAAAATGAAGAAGATCAAATTTTCAAGCAAGGGAGTGTTTCTGTCTTCTATCTGATTTTTAGCATGCTTAGGTAGGGACATTTCTGGATGACTAAAAAGAAAGGAAAAAATCTATACCAGGCTTGAGAAATATATCATTATGCATTGACACATATTGATTTTGAAAGTTGTAGGGTCTGAGGGAAAGTTACTGTAAGTGAAGCTTCTGTAATTATGAAGTCATTTTATCCATTTGCTTCCTAACAAAGGTGTACGGTCATCAAAAGCCCCATGAGCATATATGTGGATGAAAACAAAGTCATGATGGCAAGCACAGTTGGTGAGAGACACTGCCATGCTGTAGAAGCAGCACTGGGCTCAGATCCAAAGTTTTATGTCCCTATCTATCCATGTCCTTGCCCTGTGTCCTTAGCTCCTCCCTTATCTTCTTTGAGTCTCAATTTCCTTTTTCATAAAATACAAGATTGGCTCCTATCAGCTCTCAAAAGTCTATAATACATTTTACATTTGTTTAGAAACAACCTCAAAATGTTATTGAAAGAATCCAGCTGCTCATTTGGCTGAGTCCCACAGAGTCTTAACTCTCAAGTTTGCACTCAAGAAACTCTATCTTGATACCATAATTAGAGAGGTTGTTGGGGCCAAGGGGCTCAACCAGTACTCTCCAGACCTAACAGAGAAAAAATTATAAACTACATACCAACACATGAATTTACAATGAGAAAAATCAATACTAAGGGCACTGAAATGCACAGATTTTCTGGCCAGTCCATACTCTTTGTACTGAAATCTCTGGAGAGCTCCAAATCACAGTAAAAAAACTGAGCAGTGACTAGGGACCTTGAGCCAAGGGGCTTTAGATAGTGTAGAGGATATTTTCTCCAGTTCATGGTGAAGCCTGGTGGCTCATCTCTAGGTCAGAGAAGAGAAGGTTTCTCTAGTTATCAGATGTTTATTCTCCCCCAAATACAGTAGCCCTTCTCACCCTTCCCACCCACCTGCCTCTCTGTCTCTCTTTCTCTGCTGGCTGGTCAGTGCTCAGTAATAATAACACATTTTCTGTTTTATTTTTCTTTTAAAATATTAGACAACATTAAGTCTAAAAAGGGAGGTAAAAGGAATAAATAGTCTTCTGTTTACAAATTTTTCTCAGATTTAATACAATGTGACAGATTAGGTGTCAAAGTTATGATTACTAACCTATGCTAGTCTTGCCAACCTCAGTCGCTCTCAACTCACTTTGTATGGTTGAACTTGAGTGTTTCCCTCTCCTCACACCAAACATTTGTAGACCAGATCTTTTGCTACTATTCCAGATGATGTTTCAGGTATCATATATATAGTATCTACTAGTTTAAGAGGATAGCCTTATCGGAAATCCTTGTGGAAACCCTTGATTTTACAATCAAGTTAGAAAAAATTCTTAAGGCTTCCCTGTTCAGGATTGATAAAAGAAAAATGTCAATATGGGACAGACTGGGGATCCTCTGAGGCATGGATTATCATACTTTATTTTGGGGGAACATTTTAAAAATACAGGTTCCGAAATGTCAGGCACCGAGATTTCAGTTCAATAAGAATTTTGAGTATTCCCAGATGGATGATTTTAGTGTTTGTGGCTGACAGATTCTCCTTCTTCTAAGGTTTTTTATTTGCAAAGTTGGATTGTATTTTGATTTATTTCTTTGGAGAACAATTTCAAGTTTTAAGACAAAAACAAGCCTCCAAATAGAGGCTTAGATTCATAGTCTGGAAGTACATTATCATAAAAAGCCTAAGTACTGAGTGGGCCCTGCTGAGGTTTTAGAAAGAAGGGCCTCTGCCATACAGAGGTACAAACACCTCATAGCAATCCTCAAGGACCAATGGCAGTCAGCTCTATAAAATCTGTGTATGTTTAATTCTATTCTATTAAAATTAAATGTAAAGGGGAGGGACCCCCCCTCCTTTCAGTATCTAAAATGCAGGCTGCATCTCACCCTTCATTTCATGGCTTTAGCTCAGTTTAAGTATACATAAGAATTTGTGATTGAATAAACAAATTAATTACATGGTAGTGGAATTTTCTGTTTTATTTCCTTTATCCCCTACTATATTTTGAGTTACAGGAGAGATGGGTCCATGTCTGTCTTGTTCATCATGGTATCCTTAAAGCTCAGCAAAGGGAGGAGCATGCAGTCATTATTCAAATATTTGTTGAGTGAATAAGTGAAAATGAAAATGGAACTATAGAGCCATTGTGCAACCAGAAAGCCAAACTTCTTCACCAGCAAGTTCAACATATGTTCTGCACAATGAGACTTTTATTCTCCTCTCACTTTTACTGTGTCCTCTGTCAAGACTCAGGGTGTCTTGTTTGTATTGATCTAATAATAGTGCATATTATCATGGCTGGACTGGGGAGGGAAGAACATGAACTTTTGGGGAAGAATCTGAGAAAACAGAATAAAGAGATTGCCTGTGAAAGATCAGGTGATTGTCCCTGAACAGGGAATGTACACAGGGCTGATTACAAATGTGACACCTGAAACAAGAAAAAATGACTCTCTTATCAGCATGGTGACAATCCTCGAAATGATAGCTTTGTTTATTGAGGAGCCTGGGAAACACTGAAAATCCTGAGCATATAGCTAAAGACGAACTGTCAAGGCGAAGCATTGTGCATCGGGTATGAATTATTCTTGCATCAGTCTGTTTTAGTTTAATTTCATACTGCTGCAGTACTTGCCAGGTGAGCTAGAGCAATAGTTATTAACCTTGGCTGCACATTAAAACCCCCTAAAATGTGTTCAGCAATCCTGATAATCTGACCATACTTAAGGCCAATTAAAACCTGCTATCTAGTTGGTGAGACTCAGACATTAATGTTTATTAAAGCTCCCAGATAATTCTCATGTGTAGCTGGGAATGACAATCACTGTTTTATATGGAAAGGCCTAATTCCAATATCTTTCCAGATTAAACAGGAGTCTGCTATATGTCCATAAGCTTCTAATAACTCAGGCAGAATCATTAGAACTAATGGCCCTTGGAAGGTCTAAGTTAGCCTCCATCTTGCCTATCTCAAATTCTTCCACCTTGGCGGCAAAGCCTACCTTCATTTAGACTTTTCCCTCTATGTTTCAAAGCAAATTCAAATAGTTTCTTTACACTCTTCACAAGACAATTTCCCATAGATATATTCCTCTTGATTGCTTAAGTGGTTCCTTTATTACATCTTCTATAAAGAATCTTCTAGGCCGGGCACAGTGGCTCACACCTGTAATCCTAGCACTCTGAGAAGCCTAGGTGGGCGGATCGCTCAAGGTCAGGAGTTCGAAACCAGCCTGAGCAAGAGCGAGACCCCGTCTCTACTAAAAATAGAAAGAAATTAATTGGACAACTAAAAATATAGAAAAAATTAGCTGGGCATGGTGGCGCATGCCTGTAGTCCCAGCTACTCGGGAGGCTGAGGCAGGAAGATCGCTTGAGCCCAGGAGTTTGAGGTTGCTGTGAGCTAGGCTGACGCCACGGCACTCTAGCCCGAGCAACAAAGTGAGACTCTGTCTCAAAAAAAAGAATCTTCTAGAAAATCCGAAAGAGGGATGGTTATTTTTCCCATGCACAACAGACACTAAATTCATCTTTCTCTTTGTTTCAATGCCATGAACATACACATATGGATCTTTATAAGAGCTTTCAGTGTTTCTCATTACAATGTTCCTTCCTCAAAGCATGGTACTAAACTTGATTTCATAAAAATCTTGCAGGGTGTAGCAAATTCTTGGATCCCACCTCAGACTTACTGAATCAGAGTCTTTAGCGGTTGGGCCTAGAAATCAGCAATACTGACCAGCATCCCGGGTGGTGTTTTCTTAAGTACACTTAACTTAGAGAACTACTAAATTTAAGCTTTCTCTCAGGGAGCTGCCATCTCTGCCATAACCTCCATGGGTCTAGGAGCAGTGTCTGTTTCTATGGTTTGTACTGATGTAGTGTTTTCTTGTCAGAAGATTAGCCTTTCCTAGCTGTTTATTATTTTTTTAAATATTAATTTATTGAGTCAGCCCTGTGATGGTTAATTTTCCACATCAACTCGATTGGCCATGGGTGCCCAATTAAACATTATTTCTGAGTGTGCCCATGAAGATGTTTTTTGATAAGATCAGCATTTGAATTGGTGGCCTCAGTAAAGTAGATTGCCTTCCTCTATGAGGCTGGGCATTCTTCAATCCACTAAGGGCCTCAATAGAACAAAAGTACAGGGAGAGTTTGATCCTCCCCCCCACCACCTCACTGCTTGTGCTGGAACATCTATTCTTATCCTCTGCAGCTCTTAGACTGGTATTTACATCATTGGCTCTCCTGGTTCTCAGGCCCTCAGTCTTGGAGTGAATTACACCACCACCGGCTCTCCTGGTCTTCCAGGTTGCAGACTGTGGGACTTCTCAGCCTCCTTAATCATGTGAGCCAATTCCTTATAATGAATCAATCTCTCTCTCTCTCTTTCTCTCTCTCTCACTCTCCCTCTCACTCTTGCTGTAGCTCTTTCACATATGTGTGTATGTATATGTGTATATATATAGAGATAGATGATATGGATATAGATACAGATATATAGATATATCTCCTACTGGTTCTGCTTCTCTGAAGAACTCTAACTAATACAAGTCCTAAATTATGTTCCATATGGGAAGTTTTCACAGAGGAAGATAGACTTGAATTGTGTGTTAGTAGATAGATCAAAATTGAACAGTGATAAATCTTACGACAGACAAAATAAAATTGGAAAACCTGGAAAATCATAGATCATAAACTGTTAGGGGTTGGTCCCATGGAGTGAGGGCCAGAAAGAAAACATAAGGTTAAGTTTGGGTGGAGGAAATTAGTAGAGCCCAGAAGCAAATGTTAATATTGCACCACAGCAAAGGAAATGAGGGCAAGCTGGAGAACATCTCTGTGACTTGTATAGCTTATTGCATACTGAGCAAAGTTATGTTCAAAATTAATTAAACAAATGTTAAAAAGGTCCAGAAACACATAGCTAAAGGCAAAACATGAACCTTCTGAAAAATAAAATAAAACCAAGTGAATTCTGTTGATGAAGTAAAACAACATGACTGCTATGGCTCTTATGACTTTTAGAATTTTTAAGTTATTGTGTGTTTTTTAATCACATGAATATGCTTTGTGGTCTGAGGTTAAAAATAAAGTTTGTAGTCAACTTTAAAATGAATTGAAGCACATGCTAAACAGAAAACTGAGGTTATGAAAAAGACAAAGCATAACCATGGAAACTATGGCAAAGAAATGTAGAAACATTATATTATATTTGAAAGAAAAATTTGTTAGCAAGTAATAATAAAGAACTTCTCTTTTGTGTACCTGAGACTGAAATACATTTTTATTAACTCTTAGAATGTTAATTCAGATAGTCTTTTATGTTTTTTAAAAGTTAAACTTTTAAAAAAAGTAAAAGCAGCAGAATGCAGGCAGTGTGATTCCAAAGTCAATAGGCTCTCAAGAAGAAAAGTAAGAGCCTCTTCTTAGACAGCTTCTTCTTAGACAGCCTCAGAAGTTTGTGAATATATGAATTTTGTACAGGACAAGAAATTTTCTCAACTCTAAAAGGCTGAAGTTCTTCTTAACTCTAAAAAGTAAATTCAGTGTTTGGGGACCCTCAACTGATCACAAGTGTTTAAATAATGAATTATTAATGAAAGCTAACTGCACATTTGTTAAAAACAGAAAGGGAAGAAAGAATAATTTATGGAAACTAGTCGACTGAATAAATGTAAGTGATCATTCAGAAAAGTTTCTTACTCAAGTGATTTGGAAACAGTCCCAAGTCCATATGCAACTTTGAAGTCTGTCCTATGGATCTGGGCAAAATAGAAGAGCAGAATGAAAAGGAAGCAGGCTCAGACAATAGATGTTAAAAATTAGGAATGCATCTTTAAGATTGAAAAACAAACCTACTTTGCAGATGGATTTCAAACACAGGACAAAGTTTTCACAAGTTTACATGCTTCCTTCTCATAGATATTAAGGAAAAATTATTAGCATTTATGTATAACATTTGTGATACTGTTCAAAATCAGTATCACAAATGCTTAGAAAATGCCAGAAAGGTACACAAGAAACTAGTTATAGTGACTTCCCTGGGCAGGAGACGGGAGGGAGGAAGACCTGTTCTCTCTGAAATGTCTTCCCTAGTGCAGGCTTTCTCCAAGCTCCCTGTCCACATGAGCTGAGGCCTCACTGACCTCTACCTTTTCTTAATTCTGAGAGCAGTTTTAGTCTGAAGGATACTGCATTCATTATATATTGTTACATAACAAATTACCACCAAATTTAAGAGCTTAAAACAATAAACATTTGTTACCTCCTGAGGTTTCTAAGTGGTTCTGGCTCGGAGTATAAGGGGTTGCCCTGAAGATGTTGGTTAGGGCTGAGGCCTTCTGAAGGCTTGCCTGGTCTGTGGGATCCTTTTCCAAGTTCACTCACGTGCTATTGGTTATAGGCCTCAGTGCCTTGCCCGCTGTTGGCCAGTGGCTTCAGTGTTTCACCTGTGGGCCTCTCTATAGGGCGGCTCACAAGCTGGTGTCTGACTGCTCTTCTAAGGGAGTTATCTAAGAGGAACAGAGAACGAGGGGCTGAGATGGAGGCCATGTTGTCTTTCATAACCTAGTCACAGAAGTAGTGTACCATCACCCTTGTCATATCCTGTTGGTCACACAGACCAACCCTGGTAGAACGTGGAGGGGGCAAGGCAAGGGTGTGAATAGCAGGAGATGAGATTATTGGGGTCCATCTTGGGAGGCCCCTCCAAGAGTGCCATTTGACACTGAGAGCTCTTTATTAATCTCCTCTCTCATTTGGATTGTTAGTTTCTTCAGAGTAGAACCGAAGTCATATGATCCTTTTATTTTTTCTCTCTCAAATGACATAGAAGTTCTAGGAGTCTTTCTTGGTTTCCCCCACATCTATATGACCCTGAAGGGGGGAGGGGAGAAGAAAAGTCTCTGATCTCATGTGTATTAGATGAAAATAAGGACACAATGATAGAACATGAAAGAGTAATTAAAAGAGTAATACAGATTTTTAAAAAATGTTTCCAGAAATACTATAGTGAACAGGCGGACAAAATAAGATTTTTGCTTTTCTTTTAGATGTATTTTTCTCATATCTTTAAAAAGTCTCCCTTCAGAGCCTCCTGCATCTGGATGATTTTCAAAAGCCAGCTTTAGACATCTTGAAAAATTATTGTCTCCTAAAGGTCCAGGCATAGGGCTCTGGGATGCTGTCCTACAGGCTGAAAACTTTGTCTTGCAAGAATTGTGTAATCAGAACTTCTTTGGTTATAGCAAAACACTCACCAAACACCTCTGTTCCCTGTTTGGAACTATTTTAAAAGACATAAAAGTGAGTTTGACATAGAACAATATATAAATGCATGACTGTCAAAATATCAGTGAAATTCTTTTCAGCTAGAGAAGGGTCTTGAATTGTCTCAGATTTTCTTTGTCTTGTGGCATGTGACTGCATCACCCCCTCCTGCTCCTTCCTTGCACCATTGTGGAGCCTTATTTCAAGTATAAGTCCATGTTTTCCTACAACTACAGAATGGCATGAGAGTAAGGAGCAGTCATACTGTAGGTTGCAACAGCAAAGGTAAAAAATTCTGTTTAAAATAAGAAGAGGAATGATACTTATTTTAAAAAAGTAAGTTATTTTGGATCCTAAATTAACAGTAAACAAAGAATGACTGACTATATCCCCCATACCTTGAATCAACCAATACCAGCAGGACACTGGTGGAATTAATGCAGCACAAAACCTTGTTTTTCAGTTCTAAGGATCTATTATTGAAGGAGTGTATCTGCTCATCATTAAAATGACCTCACATTTTTAAAGCACTTTTATCTTTTTCAAAGCACTTCAAAATTAATTGTCATTTTATCCACTCAATAACCCAAACAATCCAAGAAAGTAACACTTGGTAATTTTTCGGTCCTTCATGGTTCCCATATCCCAGAATCCTTCCAAACTACCCTTTTTTAGTTTAGGCCACTGGCCTGCCAATTTATATGACTCAAGAGATACTCTTCTTATTCCTCCTATCTCCATGAACTCAAAACCTTCTCCATTTGATTCTTATTCAAGTTTTACCTCTGAATAATTTTCAGTATAGTTTTTTTTTCTTTTTCTGTAAACTTTCCTTTTCAGATCACTTTGAATTTGAAATAAACTGAGGCCAACTCTTGTGTTGTTATTGGTGATCAAAGAAAAGATCTTCCAGAGCTGAGGTCTCCAACTCTAGGGGCCACAGACTAGTACCAGTCAGGGGCCTGTTAGGAACTGGGCTACACAGCAGGAGGTGAGCAGCAGGTGAGCAAGGGAAGATTCATCTGTATTTATAGCCACTCCCCATCACTCACATCACTGCATAGGCTCCACCTCTTGTCAGATCAGCAACAGCATTAGATTCTCATAGGAGCGCGAACTCTACTGTAAACTGCGCATATAAGAGATCCAGGTTGCAGACTCCTTATGAGAACCTAATGCCTGATGATCTGAGGTGGAGCTGACTCAAGGAGTGAGCATCCCTTATCACTACCCTAAACACCATCTTGGTTTGGATGCCCATGAGTTTTATAAGGTTTTCATACATATAATAAGAAGGAGAATTTTTTGAGAACTTATTTATATGTAAAATTTGCAATGCTAACAACATACCATCATTTTGCAGTATAAATACACCTGTACATATATGTTTTCTATTCTATATAAATTACCCTTTTCCTACAATCTTATGCTGAATTGAATGTAAGCTCATGAGGGAAGGGGGAAGGTGCTCATGACTTTTTCTATATAGCGGACTAACCACTGTATTTGCAACTCCTCAAAAGATGTCAGTCAGGCACATAACAAATGCTCAATAATTTTTTAAGAATGACTGAATAATTGGGCTCCACCATGAAGGGGTGGATGTGATTCTGCCCGTCCTGAACAACAGATATTTCTGGCAGTGCTAAGAGATGGCTGGGCTGGCACACCTAAGCTGGTGATCAGGACAACCTCATTGGAAAGGTACATCTGGCAATAGTGTTTTAGATTGATTACGTGCTTTGTACTTTCCAGAAGATATTGCCAGCCTTTTGTCTCAGTGGATCTGGCAACAAGTCTATAACAACAGTATTATTATACTCATTGGAAGGATAAAACAACAACAACAACAACAACAAAATTAAGACACAGAGGATTTGAGTGATTAGCCTAAACTCATAGAATGGATAAACTGCAGAACCTGGATGAAAAACAGAGCTTCTAACCTCTGTTCTTTCCACAACCCACTGCAGTATTTAATGAAATAATGGAATATTGACCAAAACCAAAAAGAAAGCATGAACAAGGAATTCATGGATCTTTATAGTCATGCTGTCAATGAAGTAGAACCAAGAGAATAAAGCACTATGACACATATGCTTTTCAGAATTAAGCACAATGAAATAAGGGAGGGAAAACAAGATTAAACAAAAGAATATATTTGCTATTTCAAATCCTAGCATAAATGATGGGTGATTAAAAAACACTAGGAAAATATGGTGAGAACTCTCAGAAGATAACTTACAAAAACATAAAATTAACATGCTAATGAAAAAGCCATGAGCAACTAAGTCAGTCCCTCAGCATTAGATCTTTCTGTAAATAATTAAAATATCTCCTGTGTGAAAATAGAAGCCAAAGTATGTGTGGATTCGGGGAAAAGAAAGAGATAAAACAAATAGATTCTACAAGGGAGATAAACAGGAGAAGATTTAAGTAACAACTTTTGAAAACATGTATCCCGGAACATCCTTCTGTTTTCCCCAAATGAAGCCCCTTCACTCTCTGATTTTAAATGAATTCTTATCAATAAGCACTTCGGGAAACGAGTTCTTCTGACTGTAACTTCCTGAGGGAGAGGTGAAGCCGCACTGTTGACATGTACTGACTTTCATTTCTCTGGCAAGAGGAAGATGCTAGAAGCACACATTGCATTCTCGTAGCTCTCCAATCTGGATGAGAAATAAATGTTTTCAATTTACATTCATGAGAGAACTTTTCAGGGGAAACCATCTTTACCTTTGCAACAGGTTATTCTATTACATTTGCCACATTCCATCTACCCTTGCATTTATTCATTAATTCAACAAATATTTATTGAATGCCTACTAAGCAGCAGAAATTAATGAACACAACAGATAAATCTATGTCTCATTAAGTAGGTAAATACAGACAAAAATCTACAGAGCATATTTTGATAATACTGATCAGCCACGTTTTTGTAATTATTTCATCTTTACCATCTTTATCACAATCATCTCTGTCTCTGTCACTCACTTTGGTGTCTCTCAAATATTCACCTGCTTTTTATCCCTCCCACTACAATCAGCAGAGACCCTCTTATTCACTCCCATACATGGCCCAATCTTTGAAATCTAATCAGAGGTTTGTTGCATATGCCACTTGATTTGGATTCCCACAGCTAATATTGGCCTGAAATTTAGCTGGTGAACCTGAGCCACAACTCTACACTGAAAAGAAATTCCATTTTCTTAAGAAGGATCATCATTCATGCTCTTGATTTGGTGATGTGCTCATTGTGTGCAATTCTAAATTCTATATAGGTACTGGACATCTTTTTTTAAATTTTTTTTTAACAGAGTAAAATTCTGAAAGAAAAGGCTAAGAGTTGGACACGATTGCACCTAGGAAGTAGTATGCCAGGTAGGGATGGAGAGGCTCATCGCTCCTCCTGTTATGAGAATTGTAAATACTTATTTTCTTTTATTTTGGAAACAAAATATATTTTTAAATTTATAGCAAACTATTTCAGACAAAGAAAATGAATAAAGATTTACACAATATAACAGATAACTGCATATGTCCCAACAAACTTAAAAAAAGATTATTAATTCTCTTTCCTTATACAAAATTTATTTAAATTTTTAAAATGGGTATGTATGGCATTTCTAACTTTTTGCTATTACAATGTTGTACTAAGGATTATGGTATATTTTCCTTTCAGCCGATGTGAATTTCTCTAGGGTTTATGCCTAAGACTGGAAATCCTGGCTACGTGCAGCTCCGACTTTACCACACATGGACAGCTGCTCTCCAGGGGGATGTAGCAATTGACCTTCCCTCCAAGCACTATATGGGAGAACTTGCTGTTCCAAAATTTACCAACATTTGTTCTGTTGTTTGAAAACAATGATTTTTGCCAATCTACTGGATGTGAAGTACTAGTTTACTATTTTGTTTTTAATTTCAGAATATTACAAGGGTACACACATTTGGGTTACGTAATTTGCTTTTGTACAGTTTGAGTCAAAGTTGTGAGTGTGCCCTTCACCCAGATAGTGTGCCTTTTACCTATTAGGTGTGAATTTTCCCACTCCCTCTCCCCCACCCCACCCGCTTGATTTCCATAGAGTTTTACATCCATATGTGCACATAAGTATTGCTCAATTAGTTCCAATTTAGTTTTGAGGACATGTGATGTTTGTTTTTCCATTCTTGTTTTTCCATTCTCTTAGAAGAATGGTCTCCCGTTCCATCAGGTTGTTACAAAAGATACTACATCACCATTTTTTATGGCTAAGCAGTTCTCCATGGTAAACATAAGCCACATTTTATTAATCCACTACTGTATTGGTGGGAACTTGGGTTGTTTCCACATCTTTGTAATTGTGAACTGTGCTGCTATAAACATTCAAGTTCAAGCATATAAAAAAAAGACACTAGTTTTCTATTAATATAATTTAAATTTGCATTTCCATGATAACTAATGAGTTTGAGAAACTTTTCATACTTAATGACCTCCCATTTACATTGCGTATCTTGACACTAAATAATACAAAAGTTACCACAAAAAAAATTCCAAAATTTTGTCTTTTCAGTATGTATAATTCTGCCATGTTGGTGCAGAAGCTTATCCCTTACACTTACAGAAGCATGCTTCTAAATGACTGACTTACCCTGAGCCTCACTTTCCTCATGGATAAAATGAAACTATTAACAGTAACTCTTATAATTGTTAAATAGAGTAAATGTGATAATGAATTTGAAGTGCTTAGTGCAATACTCGATAGTATCATAGTATTTAATAACCTACTCATCTGTTTACAGTTATCCTCTCTCCCTAGATTACAGGCTCTACAAGGCAGTGACCTGTCAGTCTTATTCTCATTGCATTCCCACCATATGGCACAATGTCTGGCACATGGTAGATAATCAACCATTATGTGTTGAAGGAATGAATGGCAATTATTATTGTTAGAGTATTTTCTAGAATTTCTGTATGCATATGCAAACATATATGAATGTATGTTTTGTGTTTATGTATGTGAGTGTTTACCAAAATGTGATCAAACTATATACATTCTTCAATTTGTTTTTGCTACTTTGTATATTATGGACAACTTTCCATATCATATTAATAGCTTCAATGTATTCCACTAAATGACCGTCTCAGGATCTTTTCAACCAGAACTCTATAGGTGGATAGTTAGACCAGTCTATGGGTCTGAACAATGCTGTTGTAATCATTTTCTTACTTATATTGTTACATCACTTACAGATCCTTAGTTTCATTTACTGCCTATGTTGAGTGAGCATCACCTTCACTAACACTAGAACTTAATCCCTTTTTTGAGTCCAATCTCTTATTTCCAAAATTTTGTTCAACATTTTTAACTCAATGTCTCCTGCCCTCAAATTGAATTTATCCAAACTGGAAATAAACTTTACCTATACATAGATTTTTATCATTTCTTTATGTTTGTTACTGGCATTGGTGCATAAAACTTCTGGAATCACTGGTCCTGAGAAAAGCTGACTGCCTCATTCCAGGATGGAGGACTATGTGAGCTCCTCAGAGCCCATAAGCCTACAGCTTCTCTAATTATTTTCAGGCTTATCACTCACAAATCCTGTACATTCATTCTCAACTCTTAAGAAACTATTCATAATTGAACACATTTTTTGCATTTTTGCTTCCAGTATGTTATATGTCCATGCTGCCATCTTAGCCAACTTTTTCTACTAGTAAAATCCCACCTATTGAATGTCACTTCTTCCTTGAGTCTTTCTAAAATGAGCTGGCATGACTCCCTTAGTCATTTAGCATCTAATGATCTAACTCATCCCATTTCCTGAAATGTGGGGCCAACACTTAAGGGTCATATTCCCAAATCTCTCTTAGGCTTTGTAGCTACTTAGGGCCTTGAATTTTTCAAAAGGATTATTGCATTTAGGAAGCCAATTGTTTTTCTCTCCTAATCTAGAAGGCACCAAAATAATTTTCCAATAGTGTTCCATTTTGAACTCTTGCTGCTGGACAGGCTTCAAGCATGCTTATATTTGGCCTATTGAAAAATGCAGCTCTATCAACCCTGTACCCCAGTCTAGCCACCACCTTTCTTTCTCAATTATTATCTACATTTTCTTAGCATCTATTAGCTTTTCAATCCATTTAGATATGAACAATCAATACTCCACTGAAAGCTATTTTCAATGACTGATTTGCCAAGCCATCTCATTTGGCCTTATCATACGTGATCACTTTTAGACTTTTAGGTGCTTCATAGTATTAATATTATCCTCCTTTCTTGCCATAAGATTGTTTTTTCTTAACTTGACTCTATCTTAATTCTCTTCTTACCTGGTTATTCTATCTCAGTCTCCTTTACTGCCTTGTTTCCCTCCATACAAATTTTTCACTGGAGATGACAATTGAATGGTTCAAACATGTGACACAACTGATCTCAATCTCTCTCACTTGCCCCTACAACTGACCAGAGTCTAGAAGCCAAATCCTTCACAATCCAGTGATCTGGGCAGCTTCTACCAGTTGGTATAATAGTATAAGGTCATCAAGTGTTGTTCTTTCCCAGAACTTTGTCCTTTATCAATCTTTACCTCTTCATACCTTTATTTAAATACTTTTCGTAATGCTTTTATGCTCAGGGAAGTGATATTCCCTGACATATATATTTAGGAGTCATCAATATATTCGCAGTCATGTAAATGGATGAGATCAATGAGGAAAGGAAGAGTAGAGAGAAGATAAAATGGTATTGTTTTTGAGAATCTACTACAAATGCAAGACCAAATAAAAGATATAGATGTTATCTTTGAAATGTGTATTGTGAAACTGGCATAGGAAAAGGTGAAGGACTCATTTTTAATTTATTCAACCAGTATTTTCTGAGCACTTAACGGTTATTGCATGGTCTTAGGAACCAGGTTTATAAAGATGATAGAGTAATGATAGAACGTCTGGACATTTGAAAAAAATCAAATCATCATATTGAGCATCTATGGACCTGCCTTTTAAGCAACACTTAAGAAATGCCTGCTCCCCTCCCCTTATCTTCATTGTTATGATCAAAGCTAAGTTCATACACTGTGACCCTCACTTTCCTCATTATGGTTGATTGGTTCAGGGATGGGCACTTGACTCAAGATGAACTAACTGGGTTATGAGTGTCTTACTCAATACTTGCTGAAGTAATGAATTTTTGATCTGCCCCCACCTTTTGTCACTGAGAAATAAAAGGAAAAACTGAATTCATTGGTAATAATCTACATAAGACAACCACTAATGTTCTAGGAATGCTTTATTTCAACATTGTAAAAGTATCAAAATATTTGACTCACCTACATTTGTCTGTTGAAGTCCCTCAATGTTTATTTGGTTGGCTTTACTGGAAACCCCAATAGTCATTCTTTTGTTAGGTCCATGAAGTCACGTTTTGGATCTAGGACAACTCCCTGGGATTGATTTTCCTCTCTGAAATCTTACCTCAGAGACACAGCCTGATTTCCTACCTTCTTAATACTGACCTGAGCATTCTATATCTCTTGGGATTCTTACCCTCCCTCTATTCTAAAATACTAGATACATAGATACAGGTACATTTACCTGAATTCATCATTCTCTTTCTACCATGAAGAAAAGTACAATATATCCAGGCAGAAATAAGCCAATTAAAGCAACATTTTGAAGGATTACTGCTTGTCAAGTTTTTCACTTCATATGAGCACGAGAAGCAAGTCAAATACTCTGTAGCAATAGCTGGAGGGGTTCTTCAACTCAAGATATTTGAAGAAAACAAAAATAAAACTCTAGATTTTCTGTCTTTATAGTTTTACTGACTAATTATGTTAGCATAGCATCAATATAGTGGTCATTTGATATTAATTTCAATTTCCTTTCAAAGAAGAAACTGGTGACAACACTTACTTGTTTTAAAAAAGTAGTCTCTGTGATTTTCTGGTTTGGGTTTTTTTCTCCAAGTTTTATTGATCTTTTTTTGGGTCCTGCTTGCTCTCATCTCCCACCAGTCGGAAATCAGCATATTGTTCCTTATTTGGGACCCCTGTAATAATTTGCAAATGTTCTTAGGCTTTGCTCATGTACTATTCAAAGATATATTCTTTTTATGAAAAGAGTACAGCTTGTTGTTTATTCTAAGCCCTTTGGGCAGAACTAGAAGCTGAAGTATTTCCAAGGAGAGCATTAGATACTCTCTTGAAGTAGAAGCTCAGGGCTGTAATGGTCAGAGTTATTTTTGAAGCTACATTAGTATAGGCTAAACCAGTACATAGGTCTTTTATGAATTTTCTTACTAATCATTGTGGAGAAATAGCTAGAGATAGCAAAGTCTCAGAGATTAAGAAGCTACAAAACTTCATGCATTCTACAAAGTGCTTATAACTGTGGTTTATTATTTTTTATCTCATGCACATTGGTGGATAGAAACTGCTCTTTAACTTCGGCTGCCTGCTTTTATTCCTGAGGGAAGACCTCACCAAATATTAATTCTTCCTTTTGACTTCCATTAAATGCAAGTACTCATTTATTAACTAGTTTATGTGCAGTTGTTTAAATGAGTTTAAATGAGTTATTTTTCATCTAAAAAGAATGAAATCTATTTCAGTGGTCTCTTCTGGGATCTTGCTATACTTTCTTAGGGTGTCTGGATTTTATTTTACAACCCAGGGTATAGTTTAGGACAGTACTTCTCATAGGCTTTCGCTCGAGTATCTTCAAAGATAGAGGAGAATTAACTAATATGTGGTAAGACTATAGAAATAGCCCAAAGGAACACATTCTCCCATACACAGGAGTATATATATATATAAATTTGACAATTCAAAGAGCTCTCTTTCTATGAAGAGAATTATATTTTTGTATCCAGTCTCTCCATAAATGTTCCCCAATCTAGCTTTTGCCCTAATATGAAAGATAATGAGATGTGATACATGAAGAACCTGGGCCTTATGTTAAATGAGATAGATTCAAATTATGGCCCAGTGATTTACTACCTGTGTGGCCCTTGGGCAAGCAGAGTGAATCTCTGAGTGTCAATCTTCTCACAGAGATTATAATAGTGTCTTATTCCATTGGGTTATTGTGAGCATTAAATCAGTGGTAATGTATGGGATTGTCCTTAATATAGAGCCTAGCATATTTTAGAAACTCAATAAATATTAGGTTCTTCTTATATTTTTTCCTCAGAACTTTAGAAACTAGAAGAACATCACAAAAGAACACATGACTCTACTCACTATAATAGGTTCCCAAATGAACCATTTTATTTAGTAATCCTATATACTGAAAAGGGATTCAGAATTAAATTTATAGAAGAAGAATTTGTGAATACCCAATTTATGCTGTTCTTTATTCAACATTAAATGAGACTAACATCACTCTTCACTTTGAACAATACAGAGGAATTTGGTTCAGGGCCTTTAGAGAAGCCACTACCTGTTTTCCTGAGGCCATTTTATCAAGAAAACATTCAAAAAATTAAATATTTTTATTTGCAAAAGCTATAGGAAGATATACCTTATATGTGTGTGCATTTTTTTTTTTTTTTTTTTTTTTTTTTTTTTTTTTTTTTTAGAGACGGGGTCTCGCTCTTGGTCAGGCTGGTTTCGAACTCCTGACCTTGAGCTATCCACCCGCCTCGGCCTCCCAGAGTGCTAGGATTACAGGCGTGAGCCACCGCGCCCGGCCTTGTGTGTGCATTTTTATATATATTCATTCCTATGGCTTGTGAATATGAATAAATGATATATATGTGTGTGTGTGCAAATATGGACACGCACACATAGTTGACACTTGAACAATGCAAGGGAGGGGCGTAAACCCCATGTAGTCAAAAATCTGCATATTACTTTTGGCTAATAGCCTGCTGTTGACTGGGAGCTTACTGATAACATGAATAGTCAATTAACACATATTTTACATGTACTATGTATTATATACTGTATTCTTACCATACAATAAGCTACAGAAAAGAAAATGTTATAAATAAAATCATAAGGAACAGAAAATATATTTACTATTTATTAAGTGGAAGTGGATAATCATAAAGGTCTTCATCTTCATCATCTTCATGTTGAGTAGGCTGAGAAGGAGGAGGAAGAGGAAGGGTTGGTCTTGCTGTCTCAGGAGTGGCAGAAGTGGAAGAGGTGGAGAATATGGAAGGGGAGGCAGGAGAGGCAGGAACACTCTGTAACTTCACAGAAATACATCATAATTTCTGTGTGAATTTTTGGTTCTTGATTTCTGTAAAAATATTTCTATATAGCACCAATCTTTCTTCCACCATTTGCTTTAGTTTCAGGCCCGTATCATAGAAAGATCCATGTCATAAAAGAAGTCAAAAACAGTCTTGAATAATCAGACTGTTTCTGCCAGATTGTCTAATATCAATTTGTTTTGGGGCACTGCTTCTACATTTTCTTCCTTATAATCTGGCGCTGGTTCTAAAACGCTCTCTTCATCAAGTTGTCTTCTGTTAATTCCTCTAGTGTGGTGTCTATTAGCTCTTGAATTTCTCTAAGATCCATGTTTTGAAACCCTCATGCTCCCACCTTTTTTTGCCATATTGACAAACTCTTTCTTGATTTCCTTGACTGGCTCTGTCATAAATACTGTGAAGTCATCCACTACATCTGGACACGATTTTCTCCAGCAGGAATTTATTGTTTTATTTATTAACTTGATGGCTTCTAGAGGCTGAACTAGAGACATTGTGCTTGGCAGCAGGTAGACCACTTCAAAGACTTTGATGCTGAACTCATGGAGTTCTGGGTGTCCAGAGGCATTGTTCAATATCAAGAGAACTTTAAAAGGCAATCTCATACTGGCAAGATACTTCCTGACTTTAGGAACAAAACATCAATAAATTCAGCCCAGAGAATGGGTTTTCATCCGGGCCTCGTTGTTTTACAACAACAACAACAACAACAACAAAACTAGCAACTTCTGTTTATCTTTTTTCCCTTCAAGATTTTGGTTTAGCAGCTTTATAGATAAGGGCAGTCCTAATCATAAACCCCAATGCATTCGCACAAAACAGTAGAGTTAGCCTAAAATTCTGGTGCATGCTTCTCTTCCTTACTAATAAATGTCCTTTTTGGCATTTTTTCCCCCAGAATAAGGCACTTTTGTCTGGATTAAAAACCTGTTTAGGCAGATATCTTTTCTCCTCAATGAGTATCTTAATGGCATCTGGGAACTCCTACTGCCTCTTGGTTGGCAGAAGCTGCTTTTCCTGTTAGCTTCACATTTTAAAAGCCAAACCTCTTTCTGAAATTATCAAGCCATCCTTTCCTGGCTTTAAATTCTCTAGCTTTCAATTCTTCACTTTCCTTTTGCTTTAAGTTGTCATATAATGCCTTCACTCTTTTGAATCATATTAGAGTCTATAGGTAAGCCTCTCTTATACTGATCCTATATCCACATAAAAGCTGAATTTTTGATACTAGATATAAAGGTACTTCACAAAAAGTGCAAGGTTTTGATACCTGCTAACATAGGTGCAGTTAAGGCTTTAGAAATTTCCTTTTCTTCTTTTCACAGTGGTCCTTATGCTGGATTCATTTATCTTGAAATGGTGGTCAACCACAACTGCAGACCTCAATCTACAGCACATATCAAGCAACTTAACTTTTTCTTATAGTTTCATGAATTTTCTCTGCTTCTTGGGAGCACTTGCAGCATCACCAATGGCGCTTAGTCTGGGTCCCATGGTGTTATTTGAGGTTTACATTATTGCACTAAACTTAATGAAAAGTATGCAAGAAACTGCTGCGAGTGATCATGTTTTACTGTGATACCCAATTTACTGAAGAGAGTAACTGCTCATGTAGAGATGATTAGAGCCACACAGTATTTTAAATGGATACATGAAACACTTGAGCTCACCCCAGAAGCAACAGGAAGTGGTTACAAAATTGTTAAAGCTGTGCATACAGTATGTACTACAGTTAATTTATGCAGTTATGATTTAATAATACAACTTTATATTTGTTTACATTTCTCTCCACTCTGAGTGATATCATGTATGGTCTGTCAGTGCCTGTGTATATATGTTTTAATAAATTTTATAACAGATTTGTGTATATTTTATGGTAGTAAATGATAAAATAGATTACTATGTATATATTATATATTCATGACATACGTAAGTTATTTTTAATTTTGTGCATATTTCTAGGTTATAAAGTTTGTCTGCAAGCTTTTTTAAATTATTTCAAATCTCCAAAAAATTTTCCAATATATTTATTGAAAAAAATCTGTGCATAAGTGGGCCCATGCAGTTCAAATCCATGTTGTTCAAAGGTCAACTGTATATCCATTTGGATTTCTCTTTTTTCCCTTCATCTTGGCTTACCTATATAGTATACATGGGGCTCATCACAGCATTAAGATAAAAGCTGACATTATAAATAGACCAGTCTTGATTTTCTTGCTAAGAACTATGAATATATTACTATGGTTCCTAGCCTGCAAACCAACTAATAAGCTTATGGCCACTTTTAGCAAGAAACTAAAGAAACTCTGAAATGCATTGACTATAGCTGCCACTGCTGAGGATAGGGAGGACTCAGCTGGCAAGAAGGCACAATGAACATGTTTTTAATCCCAAAATATAGATTTTTCTAATTCATGGCAAAGTTTCATGAGGCAGCATACCAGGTAATAATCCTAAGCAAAAGTTACAACCAAGATGTGATCATTACATTGCAACTGATGCTTCTGGCCACAGTTGCCACAGATCATTGTTTATTCAAGTGTGGTCCAAGAATCATCTTAATGAGGATCAAGTAGTTGACTTAAAAATGCATATTCTAGGACCTAACCTCAAACCTACTGCATCAACATGTAGGTGGCTCTGAAGTATGCTAAAATTTGGGAACCTCTCTTATGAATAGATACCAAAGGCAAGTGAATTAGATAAACAGGGACATTTGGATCTCATTCTTTTATACTTTCTTTACCAATGACTTGCTGTGGCACTTTACTATATGATAGGCTTATACACACTCTCTTATGAGTCAGAAGAGGCCCAACTCACTTCTAGGTTTTGAGATTCCAGTATATTAAAAACGATGAGACACCAAAACAGAATTATAAAATGAACAAACCTGTGGTTGGTTTGACTCAAAATCAATTAACACATCAGTAGCATTCCTATACATTGGTAAAGTCACCTAATATCTGTAATAGAAAAATTCAGATAGTATTTGCAGAAGTAACAAAAATTATACATTATACATTACTCAGAAATAAATTGAACAAAAGAGATGTAAAATCTCTATGGAGAAAATTACAAATAGCTCTTGAAGAGCAAAAAGAAAAGGATCTGAGTAAATGAACAGATAGGATGAGAAAACTCAATATTGTAAAGATGATAGTAACTGCTAAAACTAATCAATTAATTCATTGCAATTTCAATCAGAATCTCAAGGGATTTTTTTTAGGAATTTTACTTGGTGGTTTTAAATTGATATAAAATAAATAAAGATTTAAGGCAATATGAAAAATAATAAACTAGGAGAACATAATCTAACATAGAGCAAAACTTAGCATTCTTCTTTGGTAATTAAAACAGTGTGGTATTGGTTGAGAAATAGAAAAATTTATGAGATAACTGGAAATAATTACCCTGAAAAGGGCCTGTGCAAATCAGTAGCATTGCAAATAAGTGGGAAAGTGATAAATAGATAGACTAGTACATAAACGCCTACGGAACAATTGCCTATGTGGCAAAAACAAACTTAGAGGAGTGACAGAAAGATGGCAGAATAGGAAGCCCTAGACTTCATTACCCCACAGAAATACCAACTTAACAAAAATATACAGTCCAAAAAGCCTTTACAAGAACTCTAGACACTGGTTAAAAAGTCACAGTACCCCAAGCCAAACTCAAAAGTAAGAACAGCCCCATTGAAGTAGGTAAGAGAAGCTGCTTCATTTCAATTGCATCAGCTCTTCCTCCAAGCTAAATGGTTCAGCACAATTAGGAGAAAAAGTATAACTCACACCTTTTCCCTTGGGAGGGAAAGAGAAGAGTGGAATTTACATTCAATGTTGTGGCTGTTCAGGGCATTGCATGAGAGACTGGTTTCTGTTTCACCTGACAGAAAGCCTTGATGGAACTGACACACTTTAGATAGCTACGGGACACAGAGAACAAAAGAGAGCTCAATGACTCTTTGCAGCACCAAAAAACCTGTAGTATCCCAGACAGACACCAGAAGGAGAAAGATATTACAAGCTTCTGAAAAAGAAACTGACAAACCTTTATAATTAGGAAATTGTATGCATGCACAAGCTCAGAGAAGACACATTCCCATAGAAGGGTTGAGAGGTCCCAGAATCTTTAGCCAGGCCAAAGTTCTTACCCTATATTAAGCCAGTCTGTAAAACTGGAGAGATGGCTGTATTCACAAATGCACAAATCACAACAAAAAGTAACAAATCATGTGCACACACACATATACACACACCACACAGAGCAGGGAAATGTGGCCCAATGACAGGAATAAAACAAATCTCCAGAGATCAACCCTTAAAAATGGAGATCTATGAATTACCTAACAAAAAATTCAAAATAGTCATCTTAAAGCACAATGCACTATAAGAGAACACAACGACCAAACAAACTCCAAGACAGGTAATTTGAAATTATCAAATCAGAGGAGCAAAAATAAAACAGAATGAAGAAAAGTGAAGACAGCTTAAGAAACTTTGGGATCTCATCAAAAAATATATTCATTATGGGAATTCTAGAAGGAGAACATAGAGAGAAAGGGGCAGAGAGCTTATTTGAAGAAATAGTAGCCCAAAATTTCCCAAATATGAGAAAGAAAATGGACATTTAAATTAAAAAATCTCAAAGATCTCCAACTAAAATGAATTCAGAGGCCCACATCAAGACAAATTATAATCAAACCATGAAAAGTCAAAGAAAAAGAAAAGAATCTTGAAAGAAGCAAGAGAATAGTAACTCATCATATTCAAGGAAGTTTCTATAAGAATATGAGTGGCTTTCTCAGAAGAAATATTACAGTCCAGGAATTAGTGAGATGATGTATTAAAGACATGGGGGAAAAACACCAAACAACTGCTAACCAAAGCTACTACATCCAGCAAAATTGTCCATCAGAAATGAAGGAGAAATAAAGGCCTTCCAAGACAGAAAAACAAAATCTGAAAGAGTTCATCACCGATAGACCTGCCTTACAAGAATTGCTAAAGTCAATCCTGCAAGTTGAAACAAAACAATGCTACTCAACAATACCAAACTATGTAAAAATGTAAAGTTCTCTAGTAAAGGTAAATAAATATGTAAAGATGAAATCCTGTATTAAAGAAATGGTGTATAAATCATTTTTAATTCAAGTATATAATTTAAAAGATAAAAGCATAAAAATTAGCTATAACTATAAAACTATGTTAATGGCTACAAAATATAAAAAAGATACAATTTGTGACATTGATAACAAAAACTGTGTTGGAGGTAAATGTAAAGAAATAGAGTTTTTGTATGCAATTAAAGGTAAATTGCTACCAGTTTTATAAAGACTGTTATAATTATAAGGTGTTTTATGTAATTCCCATGGTAATCATAAAGAAAATACCTATAGAAGATGCAAGAAAGAAAATAAGAAAGGGAGCAAAGTAAGTTACTACAAAAATTAATGGAACACAAAGAAAAGCAATAAGAGAAGAAAATAGAAATAAATGAGCCATAAGACATATAGAAAACAATTAACAAAATAGCAATAGTAAGTCCTTTCAAATTAGTAATTACTTTAAATGTAAATGCATTAAATTCCTCAATCCAAATATGTAGAGTGGCTGAGGGGATGGGGAAAACATATCCAAATATATGCTGTTTACAAGAAGCTCACTTTAAATTTAAGGACATAGGCTGAAAGTAAAATTATGAAAAAAGCGAGCAAGGTGGCCATACTTATATCATAAAAATTAGACATTAAGTAAAAAATGGTCACAAGAAACAAAGCTCATTATATAAAAATAATTTATATAGTGATAAAAAGGTAAATTCACCAGGAAGATATAACAATTATAAATATATATGCACTCAACAGCACCACAGAGTAATATATAAAGTAAACATTGAGAGAATTGAAGGTAGAAATAGAAACACAATAATAGTAGATGTCAATACCCCCTTTCAATAACGGATAGATCAATAAGATAGAAAATTAATAAGGAAACTAAGGACTTGAAAAATACTATAGACCAATTAGACAATTATACACATATACAGAACACTCTACCCAACAACAGTGGAGGACACAATCTTCTCAAGCATACACAGAACATTCTCCAGGACTGCTATGGTCTGAATATTTGTTTTCCAAAAAAATTCATTTTGAAATCCTAACGCCCCCCCCCCACATTAGGAGATATTAGGTGGTATTAAGATATGTAGACTTTGGGATGTGACATGAGGGCACAGCCCTCATGAATGGGATTAGTGCCTTTATAAAATATGTCCCAGAGAGATCACTTTCCCCCTCTCCCATGTGGGGTTACAGTGAAAAGACAGCTGTCTAGAAAGCAAGTCCTAGCACAGCAAAGAAAACAATCAATGAGGTGAAAATGCAGCCTATGGATTGGGAGAAAATACTTGCAAAGTATATATCTTATAAGGGGTTAATGTTCAAAATATATAAAGAACTCACACAACTAAATAACAAAAAATGAAATAACTCAATTAAAAAAAGGGCAGAGGATCTAAATAGATATTTTTCTAAAGGAGACATAAACATCACCAACAGGTATATGAAAAAGTATCCAATATCATTAAATTATCAGAGAACTGTAATCAAAACCACAGTGAAATATTACCTCACACCTGTTAGGATGGCTATTATCAAAAAGACAAGAGAAAAGTATTGGCAAGGGTGTGAAGAAAAGGGCACCCTTGTACACTGTTGGTAGGAATGTAAATTGGTATGGCCACTATGGAAAACAGTATGGAGGTTACTCAAAAAATTAAAAATAGAATGACCCTATGACCCAGCGATTCCTCTCTTGGGTATATACCCAAAGGAAATGAAATCAGCACCTCTTAAAGAGATCTGTGCCTACCTGTTCACTGCAGCATTATTCACAATAGCCAAGATATAGAAACAACCTAAGTGTTCAACAATCAGTGAGTGAATAAAAAATTATGTATATATATAAACATATATATACATTTATAAAATTCAGCCTTAACAAAGGAGACAGTGTCATCAGCAACAATATGGATGAACTTGGAGGACATTATGTTAAGTGAAATAAGCAAAAGATAGAAAGAAAAACACTGTATGATCTCACTTACTATAGAATCTAAACAAACAGGGAAATCAAATACATAGAAACAGAGTAGAGGTACAGGGAGGAAGAGGAAACAGGAAGAAGTATGTCAATGGATGCAAAGTTGCAATTATGTAGGATGAATAAATCTAGAGATGTAAAGTATAGCATGAGAAATATAGTTAATAAAATTGTATTATATACTGAAAATTTGCTGAGAGAGTAGATTTTAGATGCTCTTACTACACACACACACAAAAAGTAACTTTGGAAGATGATTGATCTTCCAAAAATTTTAAACAAAAACCTTTACTATATGTATTAAAGTGTGGTCACCACATCAAAATTAAAAAAAAAAAACAAACAGAAAACTTAAAGGTCCATCAACAGATGAACAGATAAAGAAACTGTGGTATATGTTTACAATAGAATATTATTCAGTCCTAAAACTGAAGGAAATCCTATTTTATGCTACATGTATGAATCTTAAGGACATTATACTAAGTAAATTAGCCAGTTACCAAAAAAAAATACTGCATAATTCCATTAATATAAAATATCTGAAATAATCAAATTCTTACAAACAGAAAGTATTAAGACCTGGTTGTCAGGTCTAGGAAAAAAGGAAAACGAGAGTCATTCAATACTTGTAGAGTTTCAGTTTTGCAATATGAAAATTGTCTAGAGATCTGTCACACAAAAATATGTATATAGTTAACACCACTGTACATTTAAAAATTAATTGGGTAAATTTTATATTATGTGTTTTTAACTAAAACAAAATTAGACTTATATTCATATCCTGGACAAAATTCTTTTATATTTTAAATTTTTACTTTGAGTAATTTGAAGCTTTTGACACATGCATGCCTGTACATATACTTTGTCTATCTCTATTTCATATACATAAAATCTTAATAGTGCAAAAATCATAAACTCTTATAGCTTTGTGGAACTGCCCTTCATCCCAACTTTGCTCACCCCCCTGCTAGAAAACTGGACATTTTAATGTAGCAACTTTTTCTGCTTCTCCAGGGTGACAAATATCTGTGTTACAGGAATCTGTTGACAGACTAATATTACTGTTAGTAAGAGTGGAGCACTTCGACATCAATAATTTAGACTTTTGAGCTTTCAACATTGCCTGTAGAAAAATTGACTTGACCTTTGTCCAAGGGCTGCTGAGTCGCTTTTTAATGACTTCTCATTTACTGCATTCCCAATGCAGCTCCATGACCATGCATCTCAACAGTAGAATCCTAAATTTGAGACTATTTCACAGAGAACTGAGATGTCCAAAGAGCTACATGATGAGGATTCAGAGCAGGTCATATAAAAGCAATAAAAAGCTTTTCTACAACCTGCACAACCCTTAGTAAAATTAGTTCCTAATTGATCACTGTGGCTACTTGAGCACATGACCACAAATGCTTTGACACTCCTCCCACTGAGAGGTGTGGGTCTGTATTTCTTTCTCCTCAATCTGAGTGGGCATGTATCTGCTTTTCCAGCAAATTATGATGAAAGGAGACTAGAAGATTTCTGATGTTAGGTCAGAGAAGATCCTGAAGCTTCTGCCTTCTTGAAGGAGATGTGCACTCCAGAGCACTGAGCTTCCTGTGAGAAGTTAGGCTATTGTGAGGCCACGGACGCCTATAGTTTGTAAAGAGGCTGTGTGTATGCTCTCCAGGAGATAGTGTCACTTGAGCCAAACCTTTAAGTCATCCCAGCCCAGGGACAACACATGGAAAAGGATTCAGTGGTGGGGACAGTTAGCAGCCAACCCTCACAGTAATAAGTTTACAGGGTCATATGGTCATAGGTGTTTGTAACATTTGCAAAAATAAAATAATTCAATTTGGAAAAAATGCTCTGATTTATATTCCACACATTGTATTTGAGCATTCTTTTTTTAAGAAGGCCCGCAAACTGTATACACTTTAGCCTTATAAAACCTGTATCTACCCTACTGATAAACTGCGGTGTGCCAGAGATCTTATAAACATTCTCCATGGGGCTGAGTACAATTAATAAATGTCATCGAATATCAGAGAATTTAAAAACAGACAGAAAGAAACCCAAATCTTCTGATCATAAAGTGAGGAAGTTGGCTCTTTGATCTTTCAAGATCATAAGGTCACTTTAAAATGCCCTCATTCATTCATTCAACATGCATACACTAGGCAGTGGCTACTAGCCGAGAGTCCTATTACATCTTGAGTTAAGCCTTCCTATAGCTGGTTCCTGTTTCTAGATTTGTGGAGGTGAAAGGGAAATTGAGACGCAGAGAATAAAAGGCGCAGTTGAAGCCCTCTCCAAGTGGAGCATCTGGAAGGCAATTAGACCTTCAATATGCAAACTCATACCCTCCACCAGCCCCATCCTCGGGTCTGATCAGAAGCACTATGTCTGGTCAATAGGTGATCTGTGTACTTTTGAGAACTACCTATCCTATTTTGATTCTCATACGCTTATCAGAATGTTTCTTTCTAAAAGAATTTCTGTCCTAAAAGATAGCATAAAAATTGAAGGCTCTTAAATCTGCAAAGAAAATAGCCAGCAAGAGATATGGAGATAAATTGTGAGGCCTTGAGTATGTAGAAATGAATTTAGACAATAAATTTTGCTGTCACAAAAAAAGAGAAGACAAATGAAAAAAAAAATCAGACCATTTTGCTTTATTCCCATACCTCACCTTAAAATATTTTTTAAAAATAAATTAGTCCTATTTGAATCTATTTAAAAGTTGAATGCATATATCACAACTCTCAACACAGGGCTCTCCTGGTATTCTATTATATTCTCCTCAACAGCTTTGAGCTGTAGAGTCAATGAGGAATGAAAATCTAAAGCTGATTTGATTAATAAAATAAAAAGAAGCATCTGTAGTCCAGGCAGCATGAATACCCATCCACCTTCCTGCTTACCATGCAAAGCTGTTGACCATCTTCCTGAGGCACCCGCCAATGTCTGGTGCCCCGCCCCAGATGAAGGAAGCTAGGGGTGGCCCAGGCACATGCAGCCGCAGGGCCATTGTTGGAGCAGCCGCCCACACCTTCTCTGAGTGGGACACAAATGTTCTGGTCCATGACAGTTACCCAGAGGAGATTTCCTGCAGACACACATGAGAGGCAGGGATATGAAAATCATGAGACATCCCAGATCCCTAACACCCCCAAAGCAAGTTTTTCAGACAGAAGGAAGATGATAGAAGGACTGAGACATGGAAGAGCTCTTATTGTTTTTGCTCTAGCCTACCTCCATGTCTGGCGAAATGTAGTCTGCTTTCTGAATGTTAAGGTTGTATCAAAGCTTTGCATCCTTCTCCCTAGAAGGGAGGATTGCTTTGACCACCCCTTATCTTCTCTCAGGGATCCTGAGAGATAGGAGAATTTAATGGGCAATAGTCAATCCCCAAATTTTTGATAACTCCAGTTTCATCTGATGCTCTTGAATAGGACTTTGTAGGGCTCCTCTGCTTCTTTCTGTCTCCTTGAGCCACATGTATAACCCTAAGAATTTACCCAGAGTTTGGAGTGGGTATAAATTCTTTGATATCCTTTCCACAGATTAGGATTTGATCAAGAAGTTAATTGGAGAAAGTTCCAAATAGGCAGAGGGTCGTTCTGTATTGTGTTTGGAGAGTGATGAAACTGCGAGTCAGGGCTGACAGGCAGAATAAAAATGCAAACGCCAGACTCCTAGCCCAGTGCTGCCTGGTCTACCACCACCACCAACAACAAAATGCACTCATTATATTGATTTACCTTAAGCAGAAAAAAGTATAATATAAAATAAGTCTCTCTTTGCCAATCCAGATATCAAAGATATAAAAAGTCAATCCTGGGGAAAGTGTTAAAATTTAACAATGCTAAAATAAAGAAGAATAATTCCAGATATTTCCATGTTTTCACAATATGCTGAGTTAAGGAACTGAAAATCTTAGGAAGACTCTAAAAGTGTTGGAATTATGATGACCTGATCCAATATTATAATAAGTAGTTGCCTCAAATGACTTTTATTTCAAAAGATATTCCAATAACCAATGCAAAAGGAATTGTCCTAGTTTCTATAAGGATAGCTCAATCAGGGCCACCACTGGCCTACATGATGGCTTTGTATGAATTAGAAAAGGTACCCTTTCTGAGCGAAGGCAGCCCATGTGGCACTCAGCAGGTGGCAGGGGGAGCAAAAGCTGGATTTCAGCCCCTCACCACCTTGATCTCAGTGTAAGGTTGCACAGCCTTAAGTTAACATAGGTTAAAGACCTATTCCCAAATGGATGAAATCCAGGCAGGAAGTCTCAAGAAATATGAAGAACTTGATTTAACAAGAACTCTCTTGGTCCAGTAGAAGCCTTCGTCAAAACTAGCCTTGGATCTTTTACTTAATTACTCTAGATCTCTAGTTCTTAAATACTTTCTCACATTAACTTTCAGGATTTTTAAAAAATATTTATCCAAGTGCACCAAGAGGGAGAGTAAGGGCCAAGGCATAGACTTGTAGTTTCCTGATCAGTTATTCCTTTCCTTCTCAACAAAGATTTCACAAAATAGAATTTGTATTTGCTTGGGGAATTTATTTTGTTTTCAAAGACAAATGAGACTCTCTCGAAGGAGGCTGTCACATAGGTTTTACATTTCAGATATATCACCTTTGCTAATGTGTTTGCAAAACACGGGGGAAGATGCAGCCTTCTCTCCATCTGGAACCTCACGTACAATATAAGAAAGAGCTGAATGTGTAGAATAACATCAACCAATTAAAGCTAAAGGAAATGGACAGGTCACTGATATTCTAATAGGTCTTTGGGGGATTTTTTTACCCTATGAAATAAGGCATACTCATTATAAAACATCCAAACAATACAAAATATATGAGGTAGAAAATAAAAGTCCCCTTCACTTTCCCCCAAATCCCACTCCACTCACCAGTGTAAACCACTGTTAATAAGTGAATGTATACATCTAGATTTGTTTCTAAGAAATTATGCATGTATCTATACACACATCTTTAGGTATCATTTGAGTAAACTTTTTAATTGACTGTAACACACATATACAAAAGTATGCATATCATAATTTTGAAGCTCAATGAATTGTTATAAAGTGAACATACCAATATAATCATCACCCAAATCAAGAAATAGTTCATTATGAGCACCTCAGAGGTCCCCAAACATTCCCTCTCAATGTATATGTGGATTTTGTGCATAGATGCAATCATAAGATACACATTTTTGCACCATTTATTTTTTCCACTTAATAATTTTTATGCCGAGAATCTGCAGACTTGTTAAACTGCTGTAAAATTTTTTTTAGTGCAGGCTTAATATAAGTTATTTAACGTTACCATTGTTGGGCTGAACCTGGAGGCTGGTAGGAGGTTCCATGGGATCTTTCCCTTTAAACTGGTCAGTGGCCCCTTTGAGGGCCATTCCAAACTCCACTTCTTTGAAAGACTGCCCAAACCAGACTATAAAAGCCCTAGACACCCGCTATTTTGGGGCTGATGCCATCTTGGCCTCTGCTCATCTGTAGGCTGACGTTAAAATAAACTTTCTTTTCCTTCATCTTGGCCTCGTGCATTCCTCCCTCGGTGTTTCTAACAACCATATACATAGACATTTAGTTTAGTAAATTGATCTTATATTAAATTTTAAGCTCAAGGTTTTCAATTCTTTGTTTTACTAAAATAAAAGCCATTCTTTTTAATCTTTATTTTATCAAAAAAAATCCATATTGCTAACTAATAATTTTTCAAACATAAGATTGCAATAACCCACAGATCAAAAAGGGCCTTCCAAAGACCATCCATGTCTTCCTCTGAGTGATTTTTGTAAATACTGTTTAATGACAAGGTAACCAGATTGTCTTTGTTTCTTGTCTCTTTCTTTCAGAGGTACAGGTATGTCTGGCCAGGGCATGAATAAGGCCAACCAGTGTTGCAATTTGAGTCCTAGAGCCAGTTCTCTCTAGGAAAAAAGATTCTGATTTCTGACACTTGCCAAATTCTGTGGCTATCAATACTTCCACCATGACTGATTTCAAGTGACCAACTTGATGTCAAGGAACATAGAGTTGGGGAAAGATCCAAACAATTGAGCTCTTTTAAGATGACTCCATCACACCCCTGCCTAGAGTCCTAAGGGAAGAGAGTACCACACAACTGCAAGCAAAAGGGTTCAAGGGTACTAGTTTCAAATGTAAAATAAAGTAATAATAATTTAAAAAGAAAATAATTTCCAATGGTGAGGAGAAATGAAAAATGCCTTGGACATTACTTTGAATAGGATTGGAGTATCCAAGAAGTTCCATTTTGTTTTCATAGCCACATGATACGTGGTATATGAGTGGTCTATCTGTCCATTTGAGACAGGGAACTGGCAGATACTGCTTTGGGTACTGCTTTAGGTACTGCTTTGAGCATTGCTGCAACATTACCTGAGTCAGGAAGACTCAGAACAAAGTTTCAAATTACCCTGATCAAAACAGAATGGAGGCAGGGCGAGTTCCAACCAATTAGAACCAAGATGATGGAGAAATAGAGGGTGTCACCCTGATTCCAGGAAAACACCACCCCTTCCATGAATATTCCTGCCCTTGTTTAGCCTATAATTAAGCCGTTGCTTAAACAGAAAGGCAACAGGAACCAGAGGGCCAGTTCTCTTCTGCAGGGAGAACTTGTCTCTGCTCTGTCTGTGGTGTAGACATCCTATAGTTTCTGAATACATCTCGCTTTCACTTTATACTGTTGGCTCACTCCTGAATTCTTGGCTTGTGTGAAACCAAGGACCCACTTGGACTTCAAGAGGCTCCCAGCATTGGGAGTCACTTTCCTGTGTGACATTCAACAGGTAAATTTTAACTTTCTGTCATTATAATAATTATGGGTTATAGTGGAAATATGTATATTGTGGAATTTCCCTTTTTCTCGCTTGCAGCGTCAGTTGGGAAAGGACACAACCCACAAAACAATAACAGAAATTGAGACAGTGTCTTCTCAAAAAGAACTGACTTTAGTCAAGGTAAATTTATTTTGTGCCTACCACATACCAAGGGCCATTCTTGGTGTTCAGGGAGACTGGTAAATGAGAAAGGGAAAGTTAATAGAAGAGAGCTTTGAAAAGTAAAGCAAGGTTGTGAAGGTGAAGAATACTCATTTAACACCCTAACATTCAGAAATTACACTAAACTGAGGGAGGGAGCAATTGATGGTGAGTGGGGAGATTTAAAGTCTTTCTAAGCAAGGTATAAAATCCAGAAACCATAAAATAAAAGACTGATAAATTCAATTACATAGATAAAATTCCTAAATTGTAGAAATATTCTGTCAACTAAGTGTAAAACAAACCAACAAATCCAGATCTCTCACACAGCAAGGATGATCCTTCTGTTGATAGCTCTCACTAACTCTATAATTCTACCACTGCCTATATTTGTTTGCTAGGGCTACCATAACAAAATACTACAGACTAGGTGGCTTAAACAACAGAAGTTTATTTTCTCACAGTTCTGGAGGCTAGAAGTACAAGATTAAGGTACCAGCAAAGTTGATTTCTGGTGAGACCTCTCTTCGTGTTTTGCAGATGGCTGCCTTGCTGTACATGCACAAGGAGAGAGAGACCACTGGTGTCTCTTCCTTTTCTCCTAAGAGGGACCCTATTAGATTAGAGCCTGACTTTTATGACCTCATTTAATCTCCTTAAAGACCCTATCTCCAAATGCAATCATTTTGGGGATTGGGGCTTCAACATATGGATTTTGTGGGGACACAAGTCAGTCCATTAACACTGTCATAACAAATTACACAAACTTAGCAGCTTAAAAGAACACAAAATTATTATCTCACAGTTCTGTGAGTCAGAAGCCAGGACTGGCTGATTCAGGTTGGTTTCTCTGCTTGGCATTTTACAAAGATGAGATCGTGGTATTGTCTTGCCCGACTCTGGAAAGTATTTCTCAGCCACCCAGATCACCCAGTTTGTTGGAAGAATCAGTTCCTTGCAGTTGTGGTTCTCTGTTTCCTTGCTGGCTGTCATCTATGGGCCATTCTTAACTCCTAGAGTTCCTGTCAGGTCCTTGTATGTGAACTCTCCATTTTGGAGTCAACAATAGTGCATCACATTCTTCTCATACTTGGAATCTCTTTGATTTCTTGTTCTGTGGTTGTAAGGGGTCGTATGATTAGATTGGGCTCACCTATATAAAACAGGGCCATCTCCCCATTTAAGTTCTGTAGCTTTAATCTCACCTGAAAATTCCCTTTCTCCATGTAACATAAAATCTTTATAGCTTCTAGGGATTAGAACATGGGCATTTTGGGGGCCCATTATTCAGTGGTAATAAAAGATTTTGATTTGTTCCTGCCTTATGAGAATAGTTCTAGCATTTCATCATTCAGCATGATGCTGGCTTTTGACTTGCAATTTGTGTGTGTGTGTGTGTGTGTGTATGTGTGTGTGGTCTGTCTGAGTGTATATCTGACTTCCCTGTTAATACACGTATATTAAATATACCCACTTTTTCCTATTTTCTAGATTTTAAAAATCAATAATAGAACTTAAACATTGTCAAATGCCATTTTAGCACCCATGATGATGCTTATTTTTAAATTTTTAACTTGCTAATATGGTACATTTATTACATTAATAGTTTTCCTTTTATTGAATTATGCTTGCATTCTGAAGTTGTAACATGCCTAAATTCATATTATGTTGAGAATTTTTGCAGATAGCTTTCTATTTCATCTTGTTATGTTCTTATTTGTTTTACGTTCTCATGAGAATTGGAATGATTCTTTTCTCTGTGCTCTGGAAGTGTTTAAGTATTATACAAGTTATCTGTTCTTTAAGAGTTTAAAAGAATTCATCTGCAAAACTATTAACGCTTGGCACATTTTGAGGGAGAATATCTTTAATAATTTTCTTAAATTTTCCTCTTTTTGAGTCTTTTTAGATCAGTGCTTCACTTAAAAAATCTAGTCTGTTACCACAGTTTATCACCCATAAAACATCTATAAACATACTTTGAATGAATACCAAATGTGTGTGTGTGTGTGTATAATATATTTAAAGGTTTTAATGTAGCTAATGGACTTGCTTCTTGCTTGCTTATTTCTTTAGGTGAAATTCACAATAGTACTACTCATATGGGAACAAAATATGTCTAAACTGTTTTACTAATATTCATAGTAGAGAAACATACCTCTCAGAATTATGTTTATGAGAATGGATATGAGATGTTAAAGCAATTTCATCAAATTCTTGATATTAATTCATAACTTTTTCCTTAAAGGAAGAAATGAAGCTGTATTTTCAAAATCTATCTTCAAGTTTTCATTAGCACTCATTTCTAATAACTTACCCTTTAATGTTATAAATTTATATTATCTCCTGATGAAAAAAATGGATTCAAAACTAACAAATTTCCTAGAATTGATCTTCTTTTGATAGAAAATAAAATTCAAAACATCCTATCAGAATGGAAGGTTTTCAATGATAACTTTTTTCAAGTGTCTAAAATTCAGATAATAACCTACTTCAGGGTTAATTATTGTTAAATTATAGACATGTCACAATGGTTTGTTGAAACTATTCTTCCAAGCTTTTAGCTTTCATTTTTCTCTTTTATTTTATCTGCTATTGAAAAACATGTTGCATTCTTTTATTGTGTGTACATAAGTATTAACATCATTAACAATACATAAGATATCAGGGAAAAGTTAGTCTGGTTGTCCATTTTGCATCTTTAAAATGCCGGGACCAAAATATTAAGAGATTTTTACACAGCTCAAACATTCTTAACAGAATTTTTCCCCTTGATACTCCTGTATGTCAGCATTCAGTAATAGTTGTTTACGATCAACTTCTATGATAAGTTAAATAAATAATCTAAAAGTTAACAAACTAACCTTTATGTAATTCACAATTTTACTTCATTAGTAAGCACACTGTTTAGGTCAGCTGACATTTTTCATGGCAAGACTTTTCTCAATGAAGAAAGCAGTATGTTGATGTATATGCTAGCAATATGTTGACCTATGGTAGTCATTGATTACACTGTACATTATATCCAGTATTCTTATTATGCTTCTTGATCTGGGTAAATAATACGGAATGTTTTCCTGCCATTGCAGCTGCATCACCAAATCATATTCCTACAAGAAATTTAAATTCCAAACCACAGTTGCTGACAAAAATAGACATGATTAAAAATTAAAGTGATTGCCAAAAGTAATGAATTATAAAAAAAAATAAATGCTTATATTTTCTCATTATTTGAACATTCTGGGTTGCAGTTAACTCTTACCTTAAAATATCACATTACTTTCTTGAGTAATGTGATAGTAATAGACTATCAAAAATAATCTATTTTTGATAGGCTATTTTATTCCATGCTCTTTAATCAATTAATGGTCTTTTAAATGGTTTCCTTGGGTTGATGAGTATTTAATCATATTATCTACAAATAATATGCCTTATTTCCAATATTTATACTTCTCATTTCTTTCTCCTTTTTAATTGTATTGGGTAGTCCATCCAGAGTAATATTAAACCAGAGTTTATTCAGCTTCAGCGCTATTGACATTTTGCGTTGGACAGTCTTTGTTGTGGGTGAAAGGGAGGACGGTCCTATGCACTGTAAAATATTTAGTGGCATCCTTGGCCTCTTCTTACTAGGTGCCAGTACCAACATGATGTGGTCAAAATGTAAATTGGGAGTAAAAGAGCAAAGAGGATAGAAGTAAAAAGTGAATATTGAAGAGTAATATTTCTGTGGAGGGATATAATTCATTACTAAGCCACTTTCGTATTCTTTTTGAATTATTATATGTAAATACTTACTTAGAAATCAGTTATACAGTATAATTTCATCTATCACAAATCCTCAGAAATAAAGACTATCGGAAAAGTTTTCAAAATTATCAGAGTTGCTATTTCTGAGTAGAGAATTTTTAGGAATTTTTTTAACTTTTAAAATATCTGTTTTATGATTTGTCAAATTCATTTTTTAAAAATTGAGCATATGTATCTTTCTAATAAAATAATATCATTTAAATATCAATACACATACTCAGGTAGGTGCCACATGATCATAATTATGTTAAAATCTAGATCATTAGAAAATCCAATAAAATGTTAAAGATATTTATTTATGGATTAGATAAATTTTTTGTATTTTCTAAATGTTTTGCAATAAACATGTTATTCTTACAATGGAAAACATTTTTATATTTTTAAAGGAAATTGTTTTGGGGGATGGACCTTGATAAAACTCTGAAGTATGGTTATGGGAGTAAGTTGTTGAATAGAGTTAACATCTCTGGAAGTATTGTTTGGTGAAAAGAAATCCAAAAATTGTCCAAAATTGCCATGTAGTCAACTTTATCTCCTAGGAAATAGAGAGCAGATATGTGATTTCCTATTATAAATACAGACTGGTTACCAGAACCAGCCACTTAATTCTCAGAGTCCAAGGCAAAATAAAAATGTAGAGCCTTTTGTTCAGACCATATTAAGTACTTCAAGATTGCAACAGCAGAGCTTTAAAAAACAAAGATGACGAGGGGTGCCTTCTGAGCTCAGAACTCTGTGCAACTGCACAGGCCCTGTGCCCATGAAGCTGCCAATGTAGAGTCATTTTTTGATAAAAAAAGAAATGGTGGGATCTGGGAGAATACATTAATTTTGCAGTTCATGATAGCCAATGAAAGGTATGCCCTAGATTTTAGAAAGACAGACATAAAAAAAGTAGATAAAAAGTGAGTATGATTTCAGAACATGAATCTTGGGACCATGGAAAGACAATTTCAGAGAGTTGGAAAGTCTCGAAAATTTTTATTCTGATTTCAAAATTGCAAGTGATAAAATGAGGGGCAGCTATATGAAAAAAAAAAAAAAAGCAAACATGCTGATTACACAGGCCTTCTCAGATGAGTTCAAAGTTTAAAAGAGTCAAACACAAGATAAAAATAAGGGCATAAAACCAAAGGAGAGTGTCAGGGGAGACTATAGTCCTACAGAACAAGACCAGGATGAGTAAAGCTCAGAATGATCTGAATCTTGGGGGGAAAGTTTACACGTGCACACAGAATGTCTCTTTGAAGCTATCTTAGAATAAGAACAGGAAAGGATGGTAGCCAAAAGCTAATGTATTACAGGCATAAAGTGAAAATTTTGGGATTATAAAGTCATAGGAATGTCTTTTGCTACTGTTTGACTAGTTAAATTTTGAGAGTGCCAGGTTTTGGATAGGAATTGGCCTGAGGAAAATTTTTTGATACATTTTCCAAAATTCTGTTTTAGACTGTGTTCTCAACATATGAGTGACTTATATCAAGACAGACTAATTAATTAGATGAAACTTGCTTGAAGCTGGGAGACAACAAACATTTTTAACAAATTGAATAAAGACAGAACCATCATCTTAATAACTAGAATCATAGGTCAGATTTGATAAGATGAGTAAGACCAAGTATAAAGTACTAAAACTTGATCAAAAAGTCACCTCCAAATATATAATGTAAGAGAGACATGATTTATCAACAATAACTTCAGGATTTAGGTTAGTCCAAAATTGATGTGATTAGATCAAACATGGAAGTATACTATTTAATAACAAGTAAGATGACAGTGTTCTGGTCAAATCATACCTGTAGTACTGGTTATAATTCTAAGGACCACAATTGAAGATGGGGATACCCCTAAAATATAGCCACAAAGAAGAGGCTAAAAATATGATGAGACTAATCCGCAGTGAGTATATGGAGCAAGAGGAACTCTCATATCCTGCCAGGGAGTGTGATCACCTTAGAAAATAACTTGGTCTCATCTAGTAAAGTTAAAGCTATGCATACTCTGTGAGACAGCATTTCTGCTTCTAGGTGTACACCATGGGGTCATACTTGTGGGCACCAGGATTCAGATCCGGAAGGCTCATGGCGGAATAGTGCAGAGTAATACACTGCTTGGAAAGTTCCCAAATGTGCCCCAACTGTAAAATAGGTAGAAGAAATGGATAGATGAGAAACCAATAGACTACAATAAAAACAAAATCTAGCCACACTTATCCATATGCATAAATTTTATAAACACTGTGTTGAGCAAAGAAATTAAGACACAAATGGATCTACGTACTGTGTGTGTCCATTAAACAAAACTCAAAAGAACCAGGCAAAAATAAACAAAAACGTTTAGTGATGTATATTTAGGTGAACAAACTATGAAAAAAAGAAACAAAGAAGTAATTACCTTAGAAGTTAGGATAGCATTTTTCTTTGGGGGGATAAAGAAAGTGAATGGATGTATTGGAGGCTTTGAAGGTGTGAAGGTGCGGGCAGTACTCTGCTTGTTATCCTGGGTAGTGCTTATACACGTGTTTATAAATATATATTATGCAAGAATGTACATTGATTAGACTGTACATTATATCTAATATGCACATATTTAGAAAAGTTAAAAAAGATAAGGCTTCAAATTGTGTGAAGATGTTAAAAAATATTTCAAGGTATAAAAATTGGGAAAGAGAAAACTCATAGAGAGCCTGATAGTTACCTTTAGATCTTTTTATTGTTTTTCACTTATTTATATTTTTCCCATTTATACCAATTTTTGCTTTTTATAAAGGTACAACACACTCTAGGACACTTCTTGCCTCCAATTTCTGATTTTCTGATCGCTGCTCTGGCTAGTTTATGTGGACTCTCCCTGAGAGAGAATTTAACATTTTTTGAAAGAACACTAACATTTTCAAAAAATTAACATTAAAAAAATATGTACATCATTTAAAACGCAAATATTACTCTGACGACTAAAAAACTGTAAATTTTTATCAACTGTTTTCCAATTTTCCTTGCCATCCTCTGATACAGAATTAGTTTCTACCAAATATTAAATACAAATGCTTATTCTCTAACCATAACAGGTTTAAGGAGGAAAGACTCCAATGGTGAATTTGAAAACGACTGGGACAAAGTTAAGATCAGTTCACCCAAATCAAAAGCTTTCTCAAGTGAGCATACCAGGGTTCTCTTGAGTAGAGAGTTTATTGTGAGTGAATCGCCACCATACCCTTTATTTTATTTTATTATATTTTATTATTTTTTTAATTTCAGAATATTATGGGGATACAAACATTTTTAAAGAATATTATGCTATGGTGAAAATTTTGTTTTTGCTTACTTCACATGCCTCTTTTTTTGGGTTCTGAGACCTGTTTTTCTGGAAATAACCCCCTTCCACTTTTACCTCATTCACATGGTTGACAGCACCCATTATGATACTGTGTGATCCCCATCACACCCCCTCTCCCTTCTCTACCCCACATATCCTCAGTAGATTAGCTGAAAGAATATCTGGCTCAGGTCTTAGGAGTCCTTTCTCTATATATTTGTATTTAGGACCCAATAGGATAACTAGAACTTATTGGTCGAAGTTACAGGGTAAAAGGTTTGACTATAATGAAACAATGTATTGTTATAGAGCCAGTTTCTCATAAGGCACTTACAGCCAGCTGCCTGGAGGTGTTTAAGTGTGGGCTAAATTTGGGGAAATTTTGTTATGCAGCAATAGTTAGATAATACATGTGTATCAGCAACAGTGAAATATTGAGGAAGAGTATATGGTAGTTCTCCCTTATCCATGGGGGATACATTCTAAGATCCCCAGTGGATGTCTAAAACCATGGGTAGTAACCCTAGCTAAGAACTCCTAACTAAGGAATGCCAAGGTCACTTTTTCACTTAAAGGAAGCACTTTACGGCTTCCCTTTGGCATGTCTGAATTGCCAGCATCACTACTCTTGCACTTCGGGACCATTATGAAGTAAAATAAAGAAGAGTGTCTTAAACACAAGCACTGCGATACTACTACAGTCAATCTGATAACCAAGTCACTGCTACTAAGTGACTAACGAGCAGGTAGTGTGTACAGGATAGAGGTGCTGGGCAAAAGGATTATTGACATCCCGGACAGGATAAAGTATGATGGTGCAAGATTTTATCATGCTATGTAGAGCAGTATGAAATTTAAAACTCATAAACTGTTTATTTCTGGAATTTTCCATTTAATATTTTCAGACCATGGATGACTGCTGGTAACAGAAACTGTGGACAAGGGAGGACTACTGCATTTGATAGTGTCTTATTTATGATTTTAATTAGAAAAGTAAGACAAAGGAGCAGACAAAGGACAGAAAAATGCCCCCCTCCCCCAAATGTCTACATACTAATCCGTGGAACCTGTGAATATGCTATTTTACATGGCAAAGGGACTTGGAAGATGTAATTCAGTTAAGAATCTAAACATGGGAAGATTATCCTGGGTTATCCAGTGGGCTCAATGTAATCACACAGTCTTTATAAAATGGAGGCAAATGATCATAATCAGGAAAGGAGATGTGACAATGGAAGAAGAGGCTGGAGTGCTGTGCTATGATGAAGGGACAGGTCCAGAATTGAGGACTGCAGGAGGACTCTAGAAGTTGGAAAAGGTAACGAAGTGAATTCTTCCCAGAGCCCGTGCAAGGATTGCAGCTCTGCTAACACCTTGGTTTCATCCTAGTGAAACTGATTTTGGACTTCCATTTCCAGAACTGTATGATAATAAATTTGTGTTCTCATAAACCACTCAGTTTGTAGTAATTTGTTACAGCAGCAAGAGGAACAACACAGTGGCTTTTGGTGAACAATCTCACTTTAATTGTATATAATATCTATGTACATTGTTACATTGGAATTCATATTTGGAATGGAAAAACCAAGGGTTTAAGATGATGCAGGTTGTGTAAAAAGTGATTTCCTATTCAAATTAGTCTTTAAGTAACAGCACTTCCCATTCCCCTCCAGCCCTAGCCATGCAGCATCTCACACTTTCCAACTGAAAAACCTAAAGGGACACTGAAAAGAAAAAAAATAAAGTCAGAAAAGCTAAGACTGACGAACAGATGAGCCTTTAGGCTGTACGAATGGGATAGGGAACTGGTAGGCTCTGCTTGATAAGACCCAAACTAAGGTCTCTTATAAAACTGGAGGTGGTAAAGAAACTGGCCAAGACTAGCTAGAACCAAGATGGCCATGAAAAACAATCTCAGGTCACCCTCACTGCTCATCACACCCTGCATATGATGTATTAGCATACTAAAAGAAATCCCACCAGCGCCATGACAGTTTACAAATGCATGACAACTCCTGGAAGAGTTTGCCCAGGCTAGAGTGTCGTGGTGTCAGCCTAGCTCACAACCTCAAACTCCTGAGCTTAAGTATTCCTCTGCCTCAGCCTCCCGAGTAGCTGGGACTACAGGCATGCGCCACCATGCCCGGCTAATTTTTTCTATATATTTTTAGTTGTCCAGCTAATTTCTTTCTATTTTTAGTAGAGACGAGGTCTCACTTTTGCTCAGGCTGGTCTCGAACTCCTGACCTCAAGCTATCCTCCCGCCTCGGCCTCCCAGAGTGCTAGGATTACAGGCATGCTCCACCGCACCCGACCTGTTGGCTTACTCTTGAAATCTTTCTTGTGCAAAGCCAAGAATTCACTTGGCTTTCAGGCTGGACCCCAGTGTTGGGGTCTACTTGCCTGTATTATGAAGACAGGAACAATTTCTCTTTTAATCACCACTGTAAAATCAGTGAACAATACAATGATGGCATATTGCAGAGATAATAAATATCTGCTAAATATTGTTGAATGCATATACTAAAAGCAGAAATTGTCAGAACTCACCTGTAATAAGATAGATAGATTTGGGTTGAGAAAAACCTATACAGACTTTGCTTCTATGAAAAATGGCATGTCAAGTTTAAAAACAGGAGAGAAAATTTCAACTTCCCTCACTGTGTGCCCTTTGACTCAGGTCACCAGAAAATGAATACTTTAACCAGATGATTGGCAGTGTGGGGCTGGTCTGTCTTCCATATAGGTTTTGCTCCCCAAGAGATAGGAAGAGAAGTGTCTTGCCTCCACCTATCCTTTATTTTGGTCCCATTTAAATGCACCAACTCCAAATTTAGCATAGTCTCCAGGTGTGGGTTAAGACAGGAGAACTCCCAGCAACTGTACATAGTGTTTCGTCTATTCCAATTGTTCAGACTATCAAAGAATCATTCCTGGGACAAGAAAAATAAGAGAAAACTGAAACAAGTAAATATATACCAAAAATTGATGGATGGACTGGGACTTACCTACATCTTTGCCTCCAGGTACAAATCTGAGAATGGAATTTGACCAATACAAAAGTCAAAAGAGAACAAAGTCAGAAAAATACTTAGTCCAATGAGGGATAAAAAAGAAAAGCAACAGTATTCTGAAGACTTAGACAAAGAGCATATTGGTTGAAAATCATTGTGATGGGGAAATGTACATGATATATTTCAGAAAAAAGAAAGTTATTAAACAGTATGCATAAAAGAATGATTTTTTAAAAAATAATGCAAGTGTATATGTTATTATCCTTTCTAGAAAGGATTTTAGAAAATTTTATACTAAATCATCAACAGTTATTTTATGGGTAATTTTTCTCCTTTGAGATTTATGTATTTTCTAAATTTTCTGCCATAAATATGTATCACTTCTGAATAAGCATGCACATTCTCTGCTTCAGCAGCAAATAGGAGGATGAGTACTTTTCTTTATTTTCATGAGTTGCTTTAAAATGCAGTTGAAATTTTACCACCAATTACTGTGAGAAAGAGCAGCAGAAAATCCAGTAGGTAAAACCAAAACCATTATTTTGTGGTAGGCAGACATTCTCCAGCCCAGATGGAACATGCTAAATAATTCAGATCACTAAGTCATTCAGTTACCTGGAGGTACATTTTTTGGTCAGTGCCAGCTAGTGTGCCTATTGTGATTAACAGCATTCTCAGAACCTAGCTGTTCCACATGCCATGTTAAAGTTCTTTTAAGGTTTAATTAGATAATTGTTAATATCTACCCTCAAAATCCTCTGTCTTGTATTCCCTGTAGATATTACCAATTGATCAGAGTTGACATTCAATGGATTATCTCTTTGCCATTCTAAGGTCATCACTTTAAAGCTACATTAATGTATTCAGTCAATCACTGTGTTAGTCAGTCTGTCCATCAGGAAATATTTGTTAAGTGCTAGACATTCTTCTACTTATTATATTCAAGCGTGGTAGTGAACAAGACACTCAGGATACACATTATTATGGAACTTACATCCTATTGTGAAAAGATGGTCAATAAATAAGTAGATAAATATGCAAGATCATTTCAGATAATGATGGGTACTGTAAGAAAACAGAAAAATGTGATCAAGGGATACTAGAGAGTTCACTGTAGACAGGATGAACAGGTAAGCTCTCTGAGGAGGTTGCATTTGTACCAGGAATGGAATGGCATGTAAAATTAAGCCTTGAGGCCATTGAGGAGAAGAGCATTTCACAGAGGGAACAACTAGTGCAAATGTCCTGGGGCAGGAACTCATCTTTGTTTAAGGAAAAGAAAGAGGTCCAGTGCAGAGCAGATAAATTAAGGTGTATAAGTCATGATCCAGTGAGGAGAACAAAAACCTCTTAATGTATTTAAAATAGAGGAAATTAATATATGGAATTGGTCACATGGGTGGTAGGAGACCGTGAAGCTGAATAGGATAGCGAGGCAATCCCAAGATCATAAGTGGCAGGAAGCCATTAGCAGCCTCAGGCTGGGAGGAGTAGGGGATGATACAAGGTTACCAAAGCCCAGGCCAGGGCCATCCAGAAGAAGTTGGAACATGGAGTTCAACAGGAGCTCGAGCTGTGGAGGAGCCAGGTCAGAGAGGGTAGGGGTGAATACTAGCACCTTCCTTCCTGCTTCTCCTGCCCATGCCTTCTGCTGGAAGCCTCTGGCAGAAGCCAGCTGACACTGGAGTAGAGCAGAGAACAGAGAAGGAACGGGATTATGGGAAAACAGGAGGCACAGGTGCAGAGAGGGAGAGGAGTGAAGCCTTGGGGAAGCCAGATCAGAAAGGCCCTTAACTCTGGAAGGTGGGCATCACAGTGTGAAAGGAAGCCTTACAGGGGTTCAAGTCCCAGAGAAGAGTGGTGTAGGTCCTAGGACTTAGACACCTCAACAGTTTCTACCCAAAGGAAGTTTGCCCCTGCCTATAGATCTTCTGAGTCCCATCTCTGTGCAGAGGTGTGTGTGCCCATACCTCTAATCCCTGTCCCAAATGCCTTGGTAATCTGTCACGGTAAAAAGTCAATTTAAGATTTGCATACCACACATCAAAAGTACTCAGATAAAATGTCTATAGCTCAGGACTCTTCAGAGACCTCAGTGATCTGCAATATGCCATAGCAGTTATAAGCACAGACTTCAAATTCAAGCTCTGCCACCTTCCAGCTGTGTGACCTTGAGCAAGTCCTTTAACCTATCTGTGCCTCTGTTTCCTAATCTGAAAAATGAGGCAAATAAAATTACCCACTTGAGAGGATTGTTGTGAAGATTAAGTACGTTCATAAATTAAATGCTCCTGGAACATTTCCTGACCCGGAGGAAGTACTTATAAATGTTGGCTTATTCCCAGCTCCTATAAAATGCCCACTGTAGTGAGGCCATTGGGATTTGAGACAAATTTCCAAGGACATGCCTAATAGTCAAGTTTCTAAATCCCCCAATTCAGTGTTTCTCAAAGTGTGGTCCTAGACCAACAGCAGCAACAGCACCTGGAACGTATTATTAATAGAAATGCAAGTTCTCAGGCCTTGCCTCCGACCCACCTACTGAATTCGGAGGTGTGGCCCAGCCATCTGCGTTTTTATGTGGCATCTCGGAGATGCTGATGTGCAACTGCTGTCCAGTATTAGCTTGAAACAAACATATCTGAACTGCACTGATTTAACTCATTATACAAAGGCTTCCCGGGAACTACAGTTCACAAATAGGGAATAAGAAATTATTTATTGAAAAATGTTTCTGCATTGTTTTTTAAATTCCCATTTCACTGTCCATATCCCATATGAAAGTGATTTTTTAAAATGAAAAATGCAATATAAATGGATGGATTGTTTTTATGGCAGTGTTCAATGTCTCTACCAACATTACTCTGTGTGCGTATGTGTGTGTGTTTGTGTGTGTTTACCTGAGTGAAGCACTAAATTCCTCCTACACCAGCGCCACCATAGGGTTTCCAGTGCTAGCGTGCGGTTGGTTCCCTTAGCTTTTGTGCTAAGGCTTTTTATCCCACACCACTCCCACCTCCTCTAAGGATCAAGAACCTTGCCCTGCGTCCTGAATGTTGCCAAGGGTGTTGTTCTTATAGAGCAAATACCCAGCAGTACAGGCAGGTGTCCTCCTGCAGTGTAGACCACAGAAGATCTGCTGACAGCCACAGATCCTTCACCCAGAAGGTTTTGAAGGAAGTGAACATGGCTCCTTTGTGTAAGAGGAGAGAGAAATCGTCCTCACCTTGCTTCCATTGGGCTTTATCAGGGCAAGGCCTTCTCCCTGAAACCAGAGACCTCTTCCACGTTTGTGACACCCACCCCTCAGATAAGGACACTTATTGCCAATAACTAACAACAATAATAACAATAATTACAACATTAGCAATAGCTGACACCCATTAAGTTTCAGGCACTATAACAAGCATTTTATATATATAATTTATTTAAATTCCTGAGGTCTTATGAGGTCTCCTAGAGATGGGGCACCACGCTCTTCTCTTTCAAATAATTTTCATGGCACAAATTCTCCTGCAAGACTTCCCTTTTGATTCTTGGAAGTCAAGTGTGGGAATTAAAATGACTACTGAACATGATTGCTTTTCTCTTCACATTCCTGCTAAAACAACCCTGGTTTCCCCTGGAGGACAAGAGGGCACCTCAGACTGACAAGAAAAAGATTGGAAAAAACAATGAGAAAGGAAAGTCTCTAAGATTAGTATCTCAAGAACTCTTCCCACTACACTCAGAAAACAAATGTTAATCTCCAAACTCATGCTGTTTTCTCTCCTGCCTGAGTTGTCTGTCATACTTTGTTTTGAATCACAGTGGCTTAATTTCACGTGGGTCTGGTGGTGGCAACTATTCATACTCCCTTCTGTCCTTAAAGCTTCCACTTCTTAGACTGTTATTCTAGTGTGCATGTGTCTGCTCTTGTAAGCCAACTTGAATTCCTTTGGGAAGTAGACATAGTATCGTGAACTAAAAATAAAATTCTAAACCCTCTGCTAACTGAATGGACCCCTCTGGGCCAAGAGGTCACCAGAATCACCTTAAAACTGACTTCCCAGCCATGATGGGATGGGAAAGATAAAGCACAATTAAAAATGTATGATTTCCCTTCATAAATATTCATGACTCCTCCTATAGCTTGTGAAATATGTATATTTGACCACCCCACTTGGTATAAAATCCTGTTGCCTTTGTCTCTTCTTTAGAGCATATGCGCCTGGGTTCTGGCCAGGGCTCTGTTTCCCAACTTGTTGTATTGGCCACCCAGCTGGTTGCTACCCTTTAAGAAAAATAAAACTCTCCTTTTTCCAAAGTATAAACCTCATTCATTAACAATTACTTTCAGTTAACAGTATAAATAATCCATGAATGAAGAAATTAAAATCTGGCCTCAGGACATCATATACTGAGCTAAAATTTTGCAAAGTTGTAAATAAGCCTGTACTCTAAACTGCCATATCTTTAAATATTAATATCTTTATTTATTTAATAGAAATATTAAGCTTTGGAATTAGACTGCATAGGATCATCTTAGTCCAGCCATTTTTTAGTTGTGGGATTTAACTTCTTTGTTACTTAACTTTATAGCACTTCAATTTCCTCATCAGTAAAATAGGAATAGTGATAATTTCTCTCTGATAAGGTAGTTGTGAATTTAGTTAAATTATACGTAAAATTCTTTCCATAGTGCTTGAAACTTAATGGGTGTCAGCTATTGCTAGTATTGCGATTATTGCTATTGTTTTTGTTAGTTACCAGTAATTTTGCTCAAAAAAAGAGATTTAAAACAACTTCAAAGATAAATGCAATTTATAATATATCATAATTAGAAGGAAGTAAGAAAGATTAAGAACATTGATAGCTGTAATATCCTATACTATCATTTCATTGTTACAATAATCTATCTTTGTTATTGGAATTATAATCAATTCTCAAATAATTTTAAAGCTTTTGAGTTATTAGGGAACAACTTTTTGCTTTCTTATTTCCACTAATAATCTAAATCAAGGTTTTTCCAAGTGTTTTAATGTGAATATGCATAATTACATGCATTCTAAAATACACATGTGCACACACACCCCCCCACACACTTAAAGCATAAATATTGTCACACGAGGGCACTAGAGGTCACAAGAAGCAGAATTATAATGTCTCCTTAAAGAATAGCACATGTCACTTTTCTAGAGAGAGGGTACTCATACTAACTTGTACAGAAGTTTACTTAAACTACTTGAAAACATTGTATAAATGCCGATACTGGAGTGATTTTAAGAAATCCAGATTCCTGAGCCTTATGCCAAACCTACTGAATCTAACTCTGACAACATGGGAAGCTATTACAAGATTTTTTCACAATCTTACTTCCACCATTAGAATGAATAATAATGTTGACGATAATGAAAAGGTGTGCTGATGGTTACTACAGGAGGCTTTTTGACAATTCAATTCAATTATAGAAAAGCAATAAGAAGAATCCCATTAGAATTTGGTGTCAGAGAAGTGATTTGGTATACTCAAAATGACAAGGGAATTGATAAGAACTGCTAAAGATAAGACTGAAAATGGAATAGTATTCCTTTCTGTATAAGGAAGGGGGTGGAAAAAGCTTTGTATATAGACCTTGTTCTCCAATAAAAAATTGCTATTCACCCATAATTTTGGGGGAGAAAACTGGACTTCATTTTGAATCCAACCATTTCATATATAAAATTGACAAAGAGATATATTAGCTGATTGGGTCCTTTTGAATATCTATTTTGTGGTTCTGCGGAATTCTTCACCTTAAATTGACTTCCTTTATACTCATCTACACTTTGTCTAGCCTTTTTTTCTCCAAAATCAAATTTATAGTTGGTGTGAAATAGATTTGAACGCCTTATATCTTTCACTCAAATTTTCTTCAACTCCAATGTAAAAATAAAGAAAGGGCCAGGAAACCATTTTCACTAAAATGAAAGTTCTACACACTGCCTGCTAATGGGAACATCCTCTATTCTAAGTGGATTCACAAATTATTGACTTAAAGAAGCAATAGAATTTTATAGGATCCTTTGCTTCTATGTTAGTATTTCTTTTTATTTTTTAAAAACATAACTGTGTACACTAAAAAAAGGGCTGCTTAGACTAACAATCATATCTACTTATATTCTATTTTAATCTAAAATTATGGCTTCTCCTTTAGTCATCCTTTAAGCAATTAATGTCTACTAGTTTAAAAGCATTTCTGCTATTTGCTTTTGGGATTTTTTCCTGGAAATAAATTCTGTATTTGTGTTGCTGGAAAGGAAACATTTAGACTGAAATCCTCATTTTTCTCTATTCAGTATTTCTGCCTGTGGCACCTTCTACTCCTAGTGTATTGATTCCATTATTTTATAGACGTTATTTTGATGTCTTTTTCTTAGAATAAAAGTACTTAACTGTTCTCTATCATTTTCTGTGATTCAAGAGGAAATAATTTTAAGTGTAAAAGAGAATAATTGAGGATAATATTGGACATTTCACAGCATTCTTCTCTTCCACCACTATTCTTATTAATTTTATCAATAGGTAATATTAAAAGCTTGCAATGTGCAAATTACATGCTTAATGCCCTCAGTGTATTGTTTCATTTATTCTTCCTCACATGCCTTTTATAGAAGTGGTAATATTGGCCCATTTTACAGATTAGAACAGTGAGGTATGGAAATATTAAATTATCTGCTCAAAGTCACACAGGTAATAGATGGAATAGCAGGGGACTTGAACCCAAGTTTGGATGACTCTAGAGCTGACCTTATTAAACACCACTCAATACTGTCTTGCATGTTTATTGTCATTGTATAATATTTTTAGTTTTATAAACTCTATATTTATACGAGGCTGAATTATGTCTCCCAAAGGCATTGGGTCCTTATCTCTGGAACCTGTACATGTTACCTTATTTGGAAATAGAATCTTTGTAGATATGATTAAGTTGAGGATTCTGAGATGAAGGGATTATCCCAGAGTATCTGATGGGACCTAAATGTAAACATATGTACCCTTAAAAGAGGAAGACATGTGACTTGAGACAACACAGATTGAAAAAAAGAGGAAGGCAAAGGGAGATTGAATACAGAAAGAAGAGAAAATATGAAGATGGAGGCAAGGATTGAAGTGATGGGCCACAAGCTAAGGAATGCTAGCAGCCATAGGAAACTATAATTTAGAATTCAAGAAACCATGTATAACTGCACTGATAATTAGGGTCTACTAACAATAGAAGAAAGGTGCTTTGGTGATGACCTCATCTTGTAAAATGGTCAGATTTTTTTTTCAAGTTGACTTGGTATTTCCTTAATTTCATTCATTATTTTAAAATAAACAAAAGCATGCAAATTGAACAGTGAAAATGTATAGCTCTATAAAATATATTGGAGGAAGAAAGCTAAAATTTAGGTGTCTTCCTCATTAATTCTTAATTCCTAAAATATACTCAGTCAGCATATGGTTGCACCTCACCCTATTTTATGTACATAGAGTCACCATTCCTTTCTTGGCTGTGCTCTGGTGCTCAGGGTGGTCAGAATGGTCTAATTTTATACTTGAAGAGCAGCCCAGCTTGACAGTTCACTTGGAGCTCCTTGCAGAGATGATGATGAATAATTTATACAGGGTGTCACATTGGCAACCTTTTTCATAACTTTCTGCTGAAAGAAGAAACTCCCCTAAAGTTTTAGCTTCCTCCCCTTCTGAATTCTCGGTCCCTTCCTCTCCTTCCATGTGGTAGAATTGAGGAGAAGAAAAGCAGCAGAATGTCCTCATGTTATGGACTGTATCCTCCTTTTTTCCTACTCTAACCTCTCAACCTCATGACCAAATCTTTAACTTCTTTGGGTGAAAACAATTCCACATCCATTCATTATATCTTCTAATTTGATTCTAGGTTCAGATTGCCTTATGAAATAACTCATATTTATAAAAATCTCAGGCAATATCTCAATATATTTCCTAAAAGAGCCGGAAAATTATTTTTAAAACATTTGAATATAGACATTTTAACAATATTGATTCTGCCAATCTATGAGCATGGTATGGTTTTCTATCTGTTCACATCCTCTGCAATTTCTTTTCTGTGATTTGTAGTTCTCTCTATATAGTTATCTCACCTCCTTAGTTAAATATACTCCTAAATATTTTATTTCCTTTGATGCTATTGTGAAAGGTATTGTGTCTTCAATTTGATTCTCGACTTGACTGTTATACTACCCAAAGTGATCTACAGATTCCATGCAATCCCTATTAAAATACCAATGTCATTTTTCACAGATCTATAAAAAATAATTCTACACTTTGTATGGAACCAGAGAAGACCCCATATAGCCAAAGTAACCTTAAGCAAAAAGAACAAATTGGGAGGCATCAATCTGCCAGACTTCGAGCTATACTACAAGGCTATAATAACCAAAAGAGCATGGTACTGGCATAAGAACAGAGACATAGAACAATGGGACAAGACTGAGAAACCAGATATAAAACCATCCTCATATTGTCATCTGATCTTTGACAAAGCAGACAAAAACATACACTGAGAAATCCTATTCAATAAATGGTGCTAGGAAAATTGGATAGCCACATACAGCAAACAGGATCTGCACCTCTCAACTCTCACAAAAATCAACTCACAATGGATCACAGACTTAAGCTAAGGTATGTAACCATAAGAATTTTAGAAGAAAATAGAAAAAGTCTTATAGACATTGGCCTATGCAAAGAATTTATGAAGAAGAACCCAAAAGCAATCACAGCAACCACAAAAATAAATAAATGGGACATGATCAAATTAAAAAGCTTCTGTACAGCCAAGGAAACTATCATGAGAATGGACAGACAACCTACAGATGGTAAAACCTACAACCTAAAATGGGAAAAAATATTTGCATGCTACACATCCGATAATGGGCTGATAACTGCAGCCTGTATAGAACTAAGGAAAATTCAAAAGAAAAAATCAAACAACCCAATTAAAAAGTGGGCAAAGGACATAAACAGAAACTTTTAAATAGAAGATAGACTAATGGTCAAGACACATATGAAAAATTGCTCAACATCTCCAATCATCAGGGAAATGCAAATCAAAACCATAATGAGATATCACTTAACTCCAGTGAGAGTGGCTTTTATAAAAAGTTCCCAAAACAACAAATGTTGGCATGAATGAGGGGAGATAGGAACACTCATACACAGCTGGTTGGACTGCAAACTAGTACAACCTCTATGGGAAGTAATTTGGAAATACCTCAAAGAACTAAAAGTAGAACTACTGTTTGATCCAGCAATCTCAACACTAGGTATTTACCTAAAGGAAAAAAAAGACATTCTATAATGTTTATGGCAGCACAATTCACAATTGCAAAAATGTAGAAACAATCCAAGTGCCTATCAATATGTGAGTAGATTAATAAAACATGGTATATGTATACCATGGAGTACTACTCAGCCATAAAAAACAATGGTAGTATCTTGTATTATCCTTGATGGAGTTGGAGCTGATTTTTCAAAGTGAAGTATCACAAGAATGGAAAAACAAGCACCACAGGTACTTACCATTAAATTGGCACTAATCTATTAACATTTCTGTGCACATATGGAAGTAACATTCATTGGGTGTGGGGCAGGTGGAAGGGGGGAAAAGGGGATGGATAAATTCACACCTAATGGGTGTGGTGTGCACTTTCTGGGGGATGGGCACACTTGTAGCTCTGACTTGGGTGGGGCAAAGTCAATATATGTAACCAAAGTATCTGTACCCCTGTAATATTCTGGAAAAAAAAAAAGAAAGAAAAAAACACATAATCCCATGCACTTGTTACACGGACCAAAAACAACAACAACAAAATTTATATAGAAAATTTAATATGGGTTTAAAAACAGAATAATTTGCTTTGTTACTTCTTGCTTATTTTTCTTTACCTTCTTGTTCTTAATCTTATCCTATTTATTGCCAAATTTCTACTCTATGTTTTCTCCTTTGCCTAGTAAAGAACAAAATAACTTCTTAATATTCTTGCTCTTTCTAGTCCCTTCATAAGTATAAATAAACTAAGGTCATCAATTCTTATGTTTTGAATTGTGTTTCCCCAAAATGTTAGAGTCCTAACCCCCCTTACCTAAGAAATTCAACCTTATTTAGAGTATAGGATATTTACAAATGTAATCAAGTTACAATGAGGTCATGAGAATGGACCCTAATCTAATCTAATCTAATCTAATCTTTATAAAAGGGGAAACGTGCACACAGAGACAGACACAGGGAAAGGGACAAAGGGAAGACACACAGGCAGAAAATGGCCATGTAATTAGAGTGATGCATTCACAAGCCAAGGGATACCAAGGATTTCCAGCAAGTATCAGAAGATAGTAGTGGCAAGGAAGGATTGTCACCTAGAGAATCCTTGTCAGAGAAAGCACAGCCCTGCTAGCACCTTGATTTTGGATGTCTGGCCTCCAGAACTCTGAGACAATAAATTTCTGTTGTTTTTGAGAAGCCCAGTATTTGGTAGGAAAAGAATACATTAATAAACAATGAAAAACAAATAACTAAAGATAGAATTATAACGAATTATAATTATATGCGTTGTTCAGAATGACAGGCTATATCAAATGTCACCACCCAAAGGGATCATCTGGAGGAGAGAAGTGTGAGTCATGCTAATAAAAAGAGAAGTTCAGAAGAGTAATTGAGGAAATCAGTTAATGCAACCTAGAATGGGCTGCCTGTTGACCAAGACATCTTGCAATTAATTACTCCACTTAAAAAGAATTCACTGATCTCAGAATGCTGCTTTTTTGAGGAGACTCAGAGATGATCTAGTAATGTTTCATACATCCCTTGGGACTCTCAATACTTCACTACCATGGTGAGGCCTTCCCTATCCCTCATGCTTGGGAGCATTGACCTCTCTACCTTTTTTGACCCCATTTTTCTCTGTATACATCTCTAATTATTTCAGCCTTTCTCACACTGTATTTACAATTATTTGTTTCTGTTTCTTTCTCTTCCACTAGACTGATGGTTTCAAATAACTATGCATTGGCACATTACAGGCATTCAGTACATATTATTGGAAGGATATAATGAACTGGAGTCTATAGAGGTCAAATGATTTGCACAAGGTCACTGCAATAACATATTTTATTTTGTGTTTAAAATTCCTAACAGATTTAAAATAAAAAGTGCTGAGAAATTCTTGATTTTACTAAAACAAAGAGATATTGATTTCTCTGGGTGAATCTTGGTGCTCCTTTCTGCCTTTCATCTGTTCATTCTCCCACAAGGAGTAGAAATATTGACATGCATGGGCAAAGCTTATTTACTGGACTAACTACACAGGAAAGGAAGTGCTTGATGTGATGAGGAAAGGGAGAGAAACCTTGGCATGCCCATAGAAGATTCTTGCCTTGTCACTTTTTTTGTCGATTTTCTATTTCTTTCCTTTTTTTTACTGACTGTAGGATGATCTGGAGTACTGAAATTAAACAAGGTTGGCTCTAAAGCTTATGGAGAAATGAAGCATTGGGAAATAAAGCTATGATAAACCTTAACTACATGAAGATGGTAGAGGTGAGCAAAGTTCTGAGCTAGTGGCATGGAGAAGGGTTGGGGGGATTCAGGGGCACATTTCCCCTCACTTTATATCTGGGGAGTCAGAAACCATCTAAGGTGGGTGAATCCATAAAGAGTTGTAAATGTATTTTTGAGGCCCTAACAAGACAAAATAAAACCATTAAAAAATATATGACTAATAAACATTAGTGGAAGAGCAAGGGAATAGAGATAATAAAAGTGAGCTATATTTCTCATGTTTTAGGGCAAGAATTCAATTGGTACTACTTAGCCTAAATAAAGAAATAGAAATATAAACATATTACTCAGAATTATGGAGGAGACCATGAGAAGAATTAAGATAGTCAAATTATCTAAGGAGATAGCTATGAGTAGGGGACAGGGAGAAGACATATTTTGATTTTATATCTCTCTTTGCTGCTTGAATGTTCTATTTCCCAGTGTGTCTATTCTAATAGTGATATTGAAATATTGCCTTTGTATGAGTATTATATCAATTAGAGTACTTTCTTGGCAAATAAACAGAATTATTGGGTCTGGGTGACTCCTGCAGTTTATCTCATAGAACAAGAAAGTATGAGATCTAAAGTATCTCTGGCTCCATTTCTTCATGCCTGGTTTGCCCTGCCCTCTTCTATGTGTGGGCATCATCCTCAGACTCATGGTAGGTTCAGACATAACATCAGTAAGGGATACTGTTGGTGCCCTGCCCAAATCCCCTTCACTAGAGCAGCTCAACTTGTTCCTAAGCTGCTGTGAGAATTGCATATGTCCAAGTAGGAGCCACCTTGCCTGCTAAGTAATTCTCCTTCTCAGGGTAGAGGAAGGAGGGAAACAAATAATGACTAATTACTGACTAACATGGGAATACAAAAGAGCAGCCTATTGCCTCAAGATGGGACCAACTTCATGGTCCAGTTTTTGCTCCAGGGCTTCTTGTAGGACCAGGTTGAAGCCAATCTTCACTGGAGAATACATTCTTGCTTAGTTTTCTTCCAGCACTCTATTCTGCTTCCCTCACTCCTCTTCTCTGGAGAATACACACTCAGTACAAACCTTTTATGAGAATTCACATCTCTGCTATTTCCTTAGGGAACCTAGTCTAAGTTAAGATACCATCTCTGGGTCTCATTCATCCCAGAATTTCCCTCATCCATTCCCAGATGACTTCTACCCTTGCTCATCTTCTGAAAATGCATCACATGCCCAGACCAACCATGGGTCGAGGAAATGACATTACTGTCATTACCTTAGACATCTGGGATGGGGTGGATTTGGGGGAATCAATCATCAAAACCACTACAAATATTAAGGGATCTGATCTGCTCCATGGAAGAATTTTATTCTTTCCATGGTTGTCTTGGAATGGGGCACTGGTAAATCAATTTCTGTTTTGATTCCACCACACCAAATCTGAAAGTGCAGGGAACTGGGATGAGCATGCATTAGGTTATTTGAGTAAATGTATAAGCTCTTGTTAACTTCAAAGAAACACTATTTTTCCAGATCATCTAATTCTCAGGCAATGCCAATGCCATAAGTCTCTAAAGTCATTTTTAAAACTTTAATGGGAGAACATTACTTCTTTGGGAGATGATTCTACAAAGGAATGATGCCAAATTTCATGATTTTCACTGCACAATGACACATAGTTAAAGTTGACAAAGAAAGCTTCTTTTCTTTCCTGAGCACAAATCTGCTAGAAAATGCTGTCAGACTCAAAACCCAGTCATCCTGAAACCAAAAGGTCAGGACAAAACATACAAATCAAAGTTTCTCAGTCTATTATAAACAAAACTCATGTGAAATAAATTTTTCCAGGCAATGATGACATCACCAAGGAGCAATAAAAATTATCTGTTTCTTCAATTTGTGAAGAAGTTAGGAAATTGAAGCAAATGGGGTGATAACATTGGGTTGTTTTTTCCCTAATACTCTTTGACTTACCTCTCCCCAGATTCCAAGCTCCACACTGATACTATAGCTTCATATTTTCTGGCTCTCCTTTGATTTTAAGAAAACACAGTGAAATAAAATAAGAAGTGAGCTGACAGCCAAGGAGACAAGATGTAGTATTTATTATATGAAAAAATGAAAATATATGACCTTTACTCTTTTGTGCTTTCAATTTTCCAGATCTTAAAATGGTTTTTATTTTTTATATTTTGGTTTTGTTTTGTTTTATGACTTCCTCAGGAGAAAATATGAAGACCAATGTCATTATCTGAAAAGTAAATCAAATTTCTTACAAAGATGGAGCAATTAACTATGCCCTGTATAGCCCTACGTAGTGTTCCAAGCATTTAGAAAACAGAAAATAAACTCTAGAAAATTTAGAGCTTACGAAAGTTTAGAAAATGGAAAATAAACTCTATAGAAAATTTAGAGCTCATGAAGTGACAGCGACCGTGTAGAGATACCTGTCTGATATGTAAGGCTCCATAGTGAGATGAAAATCATCTTGTCTTGAAGGAGTCCAGAAATTGAAGTTCTGGTCCTTGCTTTACTACTTGCTCACCGTGCAACCTTGGACAAGTCACGTAACCTTCCTAGTTTGAAATTTCTTACTTTGGAACATTAGGTGATGATAATAATAATAATAATAATGCTGTTAATTGTATAACAATGATGACATTATATTTACAGGGCACACACAATGTGAAAAGCACTATGTAAAATGTTTATTAATACATGTGTCTCATTTTCTTTTCTTGAAAAACTCTGATATAGGTATGTGAATTCTTATTTTATAGAATCAGTCTATCTGTTAAGAGGCGTTTGGTGCCAAGCCCCACAGGGACCCTAATCAATTGATTTATCCAATAAGAACTGAATATTTCCCATAATAGAAAGTCTCAAGCTCTGTCAGTGCAGCAACTCGTGATGTTCCCAAGGCCAAAAGCATTCACATTGCTTCCTTCTTCTGTCTTGTTCCTGCCACGTGGACTTCCAGCTTGACCCTTCCTGCTCACAAGATGGCTGCTGCGGTTCTGAAGGTCACATCCTCCCATAGTGATGAGCGCTGGCAGAAAGGGCTATTTCTGCCAATGGATCTCTTCAGGAGGAAGGAAAATTTCCTCATAATTCTCCCAGGCTGATCTCCTTTATGTCTTGTTGACCAGAAATGGGTAATGTGTCCATCTCCAAAACAATCTCCTGCAGGAGGCATGCAAATACCACAATCTCTAGACCAAGTCTGATTGATCCTGAGTTGAAGGAGAGGCTCTGCCACACCCAAAGCTGAACAAAATAAGGCATGGGGACATGGGTATTGAGTGAATATTCTGACACACTAGCAAACAGGGGGCCAAAAATACAAGTTTTTTGCCCAAAGTCAAAGCTAGGGAGTGGCAGAGGCAAGACTTAAACCTAAGTCTATCTGACAACACACACTCTGATCAGTTCTGAAATCTTTCCCTGCATCCTGTTGTATCGTGTTCCCAAATAAGAAATTTTATAGAAAGGCTAAATCATTTGCAAGGTACATTTTGGAAAACCCTACAAACTAGAAATATAGATGAACTGAATGAAGTTTGTCCCATCTTCTTAGATTCTTGGCCTCCTCTTACCCCAACCCCCAACTTTGTACTGGAAAGAACAGGAAACATTATTGCCCATACTCCCATTTACCTCAGTCTTCATGGTTGGATATGTAGCAAACTTCAATCCTAGGCGTGATGCCACCACCTCTCATTTGTAATAGAAAGGGAGGAAATGTGTTCAGATAACTTTCCACAGCACACTTTCCATGAATAAAGATACCACTCAACGATTTCACTAGCAGGAAAGGTGGCCATGTGGATGGTTATGGATGATGTGATGATTGAAGATAAATCCTCCTGTTTCAGGTGAAGATATTTATTCTTTGGATATGCTAAAGCAAGGGTAAAGTCATGGAAGCAGTGAAGCATGGAGAGGTGTGATGAGTAAGCACTGGAAAACAAAAGCACAAAAGAGTGTTTACAAGGAATAATCAGAAAATTTGCCAAGATCAAACAAACAATTTAATTCCATAATCAGAAGACTATCAATAATCTAAGATGATGTAAATATATTTATTTCCCTAAAAGTGGAAGTAAAATGCATTATTCTTGTTCTGTAGAGTATAAATTATCAATCTGCCCTGCCCATTTGTACCATTTAACATAACACACTTCATCGAATGTCAAAAATGTTTGAGCTGGGGACACAGAGACAACATTAAACCAAAGATTTAATAATTATTATTTATATTATGAATATCAGAGAATCAAAACATATTTAGACAATTGAATTATTTTGTCATTCTATTACATTACTTCTTACATTTCTTTTCATTGTTCTATTCATAGGCATATTTAAAAATAAGTGAGTTAATAGCTGAACCTGAGTAACTATAAATGAAAAGTCTTTTTATATGTTAAATATACCTGTCACCTATATTTTGAGTTCACTCTTTGTCACTCTAGCTCTGACTCCCTGATGTGAAGATTATGTCTTGAGTTAATCCTTTTTCTCTTTTCTTCAAAAGTGTTGCAATTTCCCAGTAATTAGTAACTATAGCACATTGCTTTAAGTTATGTTTCTGAGAGTCTGTTTGCCATCTACCAAGCTCAATTCTCAACAGGGCAATATCTTTGCCCTTAACCCTTCTCCTGTAGGATATAGCTTAACTATTCCCAGAGCCACTCTCAGGGAATGTAGCAGCAGTAGTTTCCTGGGTAATGGTGACATCTCTAATGAGAAAATCAACACTCTTCCCAAACTCACAGGGATCAGGTGAGTGCTTATTAGTTGTTGACACACAGTATAATTTCTATGCCCTGTTTTAAAATATGCCAAAATATCACCTAGGTGAAGATCAAAAGAAGAAAGAATTTTAGGTTGTAAGTCTGTAATATGTCCTATATGTACATAGTAGAGTAGACAGATGAAGACACCTTACAGACGCAGGAAGGATAGATTTGGACTCTGGTGAAAAATGGCATGAAATGTTGAGGTTTTTACCTCTGACTTTTCATTCAGTTATGATCTAGGTCAACAATTCCTCAGTATAGTCTGAAACTAGCCTTCCACTTAAACAATTAACTTTAATTTTAAATTAGAAATTTCTTTATTCATGTGTTAGAGATCAGCACAATTTAGTAGTTGAAAATAGTTGGCCTATTTTCACATAAAAATGAATTTTTGTTATAATTATTGGGAAAACACTTCTGCTCTGAAACAAGCGGTAGGACAATGTCACATTGAGAAAAGACTTCTGCAAAAGTAACCAACAATGTTTTTATTCTCTCATTCATCAGTTTTTGCTTGCCTCTGAGACAACCCCCTTCTTAGTCAGCTTGTACTCAGTCTTTTTATGGATTCAGGTACCCAAACCTATTGCCTTCACTCTACAAATTCCATCCTGCTGATGGCAGCAATGCCCTCTAAATTCATTTTTGCTGTCTTTCAACTCAATCAGGTTATTAAACTTGGAAAAACAAAATGAAATTAAGCAAATGGCATTTTTAACAATCTGAGATTATCAAGGTATTTATGAATAGACAAAAGTTATTGCTAATATTAGTTTGAATAAATTAGCTCAAAATTTAGCAACTTAAACATTTTATTTTGCTTATGATTTTGTGTTTGGTAATGCAGGATAGTCTCAGCTGGGGGTTCTTACTTGTGGTCTCTCAAATCATTTTGGTCAGATATTGGCGGGAGCCCCAGTCATCTGAAGACTGGACTTCCAAAATGGCTCACTCCGCTGGGCCTGTCAACCAGAGCAAGTGTACATCGCCTCTCTAGATGGCCTGGGATTCTCACTGCATGACTGCTGAGTCCTGAGAGGGGTGTCCCCATGGGAAGCATTCAGGCATCGCAGGTTCTAAGAGGCGAGGCAGGAGCTGCATGGTTTCTTCTGACTTAGCCCTTGGAGTCCCACTGTCACTTTTCCTGCATTCTCTTGGTTAAAAGGAAACTCCGGTTGCAAAGAGAGGAGTGTTTCACTCTCCAATGCTAAAGAAATGAAAAGAGGAATGTTAAATAATTTGTGACTATCTAGTTCATATTTGTTCTAGTTCAAATATTCATATTTTTTAAAGTATAGTTTTAAAAGAACTCACCTTCACCAAAACGAAGTTCTGGAAGCAAAAACATGTGTCATCCATAAACTATGATACGGTAATTGCTATGTAAAGGAATCTATGTTTTGTCTGATATCATCTGGTAGATAAAAAGAAGGAATATTATCACTCAAGCAATATATCTAGTTTTGATGGGTAATACTTAAGCAATTGTCTGTTTGTGACTTTTTTTTCCACCTTTGATTTTTCCAGGAAAACTTCAACTATATCTTGATTTGTTTGACTTGAAATCATGCAGCCACATTTTCCTCTAATCAGTCAAAGAAAATAAAATTCTTTTCAGACTGAGCAGGAAAGTATTATCACAGTTGTTTTCACTCAAAAGAACAAATTTAAATAGAGTTTACTTAATCAAAGACAATAAAAAAGTAGAAGAAAATTGGAAGTGTTTGTTGTCATCCTTCCTGGCCCAGTCTTCTCAAACCTTAACGTACATGTGAATTCTACGGAAAACTTAAACTGTTGATTCCTATTCAGTAGGTCTTGCATGGGGCTAGAAATATGCATTTTCAAAAGTTCCTAAGAAATATTGATGCTTCTGGGTTAAAAGACCACCATTTTGGCTAGTGAAGGAGTACATTAACTTAGAAATAATTGGATTTGACTGGGAGGGGAGACATTGGAAAATGGAACTGGCAGAAAGTTGCTATATGCTTAGATGGATTTTCAAGAGTAACAAATTTAAATGCATTTAAAATTCTTCTTTGGTTCCATACGAAGTGTAAAATTATTCTTTCTATGTCTGTGAAAAA
>VBSM01003039.1:5723668-5736354 GCA_008086735.1 Cheirogaleus medius | reverse complement strand
TTGTACCCCCATAATATGCTGAAATAAAAAAAAATTTAAAAAAAAATTAAAAAATAAAATAAAATTCTTCTTAATCTTTGATTTTTTAAAAAGCCATTTAATGTTTACTAATGGTAAAATATATGAAAATATGCAGAAATGAAAATACTATCAGGTTCTATTTCATAATGAATTTTAATAAAAGAAATTATGAGAAACATAACCTATTACATTAACTCATAATAACAGCTAAATTCATGATGAAAAAATATGGCTGAGTTCAGGAATCCATTTTCCTGAGAATAAAAACAAAGCTGATGACATTAAATGGCTTTGATTGATATTTTAAAAAATATTTAAAATACTAAAACAGATAATGAAATAGGAGGTCTGAGGTTTCACTCCCACCCGCAACCCCTAGAAGATCAACTAACAATTATCCATAGACAAAAATATCTCTATTACTGTCACCTTCATGAGCTCTAAATTTTCTATAGAGTTTATTTTCCATTTTCTAAACTTTCATGAGCTCTAAATTTGACAGAGTTTGTTTTCTGTTTTCTAAAAGCTTGGAACACTCACTGCATAGGGTTACAGAAGGTATAGTTTAATTACTCTCTCTTTGTAAGAAATTTGATTTACTTTTCAGATAGTGACATTCTTCTTCATATTTTCTCCTGAGGAAGTCATAAAATAAAACCAAACCCAAAAAATCCATTTTAAGATCTGGAAAATCTCACATAGTAGTGATACTGCGTGCAGGTCACGTGGGGGGTGGGGGGTGAGGGGGTGGGGGAGTAGAGTGTGTGGAGTGGGTAAACCCACAGCTAATGGAGATAAGACACACTGTATGGGGGAAGGACACGCTTGTGGCCCTGGCTTGAGTGAGGCAAATGCATTTCATGCAACCAAAATGTTTGTACCCCCATAATATCCTGAATCTAAAAATAAATAATTAATTAAACATTTTTAAAAATCTGTAAAATTGAAAACACAAAAGAGTAAAGACCATATATTTTCATTTAATGTTCTATTATACAAGTATTTTATACTTTATTCAATAATCCCTATTCATTTAAGTTGCTTCTATTTTTCACTATTTTGTAATACCATAAAAAATATTCTTAAATGCTTATTGTTGCACATGCTCCCCATATATTCTTATGAAACTCTTTTTTTTTTTTTTTTTACCTATGAGAGGTAAAATTCACATCGCACAACCCAAGGAAGCATCATTTTCATAGAATACAGGTAAGTGGCACCCCTGCACTTACGCAGTGTGAGACAACACTGTTGAGGTATTGATGCTTCGTGCTCCTTGACTAGAGGGCATCTGTCTCCTTCCGGCCAGTATGAGAGGATGCCCAGAGGAGATTCTCATGAGGAAGAAACAAGATGATTAGCAGCCAAACAGGAGGATGTTTACTGAATGCGCAACGTTAAAGAGTTGAACATCAGTACTAGAGAAGTTACAAAATATGGAAACACAGAAAGAGAGCCACACTGTGGGATGACTTTACTACTTATTAATAATCAAAGTAATTAGTACTGCAAAATAATGTAACTGTTAGGCTCAACCCAGAGACTAGTGGGAGGTTCCATGGGAACTTTACCTTTAAACTGGCCCCATCCCTTTTAGGGCCCACCCAAACTCCACCCCTTTGAGAGCCCGCCCAAACCCGACTATAAAACCCTAGATGCAGGTCATTTCGGGGCTGACTCTATCTTGGCCTCTGCCCGTCAGTTTGCAGACGTTAAAATAAATTTCTTTTCACCTATCCCGGCTTCGTGCGTTCCTCCCCCAGCGTTTCTAACGGTAACGAGTTTAATCTTTCACACTACATGCTCAGGGAGTGAAACTTTAATCTCTATTTAAGATCATATTTCACCTAACAGTTGAAAACCTAGTGTAACAAATTAAGGGCAAATGGAATTTGTCTCAGTTGCTTCTGCTATAAACTCAGCAAAATCAAGGCTTCCTTTAATCCCTTTGCCTCTCTGCTCCCTGGACGACTCCTAGGCTCTGACTCATGCATTGTTCTACCATCACTGGAACAGAGTTTCAGGTCCAGGGTAGTTGGCATCTGTCCCTGCTGTCTTCCTCCACGGAGAATCAGTGCATACACAGGGATCTCTCCATCCCCCTCTGCTCTCCCATCTGCATCCTCCTCAACCTGACAGGGAGATCACTTCAGGGCTGTGGTCCACTCTCAGCCACTTCCTTCCAATTCACAGGAGCTGGAGAGAACATTTGCTTATTCTTCTGCACTTTTCCAGATGGTGTATGTTGTGGGTAGGGTGGGGTTTGGGGGAGGAAGCCTCAGCTCTCTCTACCAGAACACACTATGCTACCATTTCTCCTTTATGGCTGCCTCAACATGCTTGGGTAGGAAAAGAGGGAAGGAGCAGAAAAGGGCTATTCTGACAAGCTCAAAAACTCTCTGGAATTCCTCAGAAAGAAAGTGAAGTACAAATACTCTGTGACCTCAGATTCCCAAGCCTATCCAGGTTTTATCCTCTACTCCACTCATACACAGGGATTCAGTCCCAAGCAAAAGAGAAAAGTGCTGGGTCCAGAAACTTTCTTGTTTGTATTCCCTTATTCTTCCCCTATTTGTTCTCAAGCTAATAACACCTTTATCTAGTCTACGGTGGCAAGATCATCTAGCATCTCATCTATTCTCTTTCCAATCTATTGTTCGGGGTCAAGTTATATGTACCTTGAAAATCAAAAGCCTTGGCTATGAAGACTACTATGTTTAAGGGCAAAAATTTGCTCCCTTGGGTCTCACTGCATGTGTAGGTGTCCTATCTTCAGTGAAGCCTCCATCACAGAAGCCAAGATGGAGCTGAGTGTAAGACCACCTCTCCACTGACCACCACTAACAGGGCTCAAAAAGTGCCTAGCACCCTGAGTAATACCCCTTTTGCAGCAGGATTTCCTGTCTTCATCAAAAGGAGTCAAATGAGAGTCCCCCAAATCTTCCTGCTCCTGCCACGTCACCTCCTCAACTGTTCCATGCACACTTGAGGCACCCTCCTATCTCAAGGCCTACAGCATTCTTCCCTCAGATATCTGCTCCTTCATTGCCCTCAGGCTTTTCTCAAATTCATCTCCATGAGGCCTTCGTAGGGAGGGAAATTTTACCCTACATAAAATTTCAGCTCCCTGTCTGCTATGGTTTGAAGGTGTTCCCTCCAAAATTCATGTTGAAACTTAATTTCCATTGTGGTAGTATTAAAAGTGGTGCCTTTGGGGAAGTGATGAAGTCATGAGGGCTCCACTCTCATTAATGGATGGGGTGGGGAATCTGTAGCCTTGAGGCCACATATGGCCGTCTAGATCCTTGAGTGGGACCTTTTGAGTGAATCCAAATTTTACGGAATACATCCTTTTAATAAATTCCTGGAAGGGACTAGCTTAGGTCCCTTTTTTGCCCTTCTGCCTTCGCCATGGGAGGACACAGAGTCTTCACCTATGGAAAATGCGGTTACAAGGTGCAATCTTAGAAGCAGAGAATGAATCTCTCATCAGACCCCAAACCTGCTGGCATGTTGATCTTGGACTTCCCAGCTTCCAGAACTGTGAGAAGTTAATTTCTATCCTTTATAAATTACCTAGCCTCAGGTATTTTGTTATAGCAGCAGAAATAGACTAAGACACTGCCTGTATTAAGTAACTACGTTGCTTGTGTTATAAGTTTTCCTAAGCAATTGTCACAAGAGTACAAGTACTTTTTTTCTTATTGTCTGTCTTTCTGATGAATGTAAGTGCTAAGAGAGCAGGAATTTTTATTTGTTCTATTTATTGCCATAATGCCTGTTATATATATATAAATTATATTCAGTATGGAGAGATTTAAGGATTATTCCAACAGGGAAAAGGGACTAGGCAAGGAGGGGGTCAGGGGGACTATTGCAACAGGGAGAATACTCCAACAATGAAATGTGAAAGCATGTCAATGGTCAGCTAGAAAAGAACTTTCTTTCACAGAGAGGAGTAAGTGAGGTTGGAAAGAACCAGGGGTGGAAAGAGAAATGAGCAGATGGTGGGATTGGACGGGGAATTGGACAGGTTGATGAGGGAATGCTTTCCCTGAGGTCAGCCATTTCTTTCCGTTAAGGAGAAAAGGAGGGGTTATTCCACATTCCAACAGTCAAGGGTGCAGCAAAGTTCTGTTCCTTTCTGAGGGAAGGAGAGGAAGCCTAACTAAAGTTCAGTCAACCCAGATTAGTGGGCATTTTTTGCAGATTGGTAGTGGAGACAACCAGTTCATAAATGTTTATTATCATTTATGAGGCAGAGAATGGGAATTTGGAGGGTCTGTGTCTGGCCTTTCTGTAGCTAAGCACAGGGGACATCACTGAGTCTTATCTAAGTCATATGGAGCAGGGTGCTTCTCTGCAGCAAGCTGTTTCAGGCAACACAAAAGAGTGATTCTCACTGATTTCCCAGGATTCTGGTGCTTAGGTAAATTTCAATATTGTCAGCCCGTGCCTAAAACAGTGCCTGCTGTAGAATAGGTCCTCAATAATTATTTGTTGAATAAAGGAATTAATACCTGCTTAGAAAAGAGAAGGGAGGTGAAAGGATAACCAGACCAGGCAGGAAGGAATGGGGAGGAAGCCCGATTATTGTCTCAGATTTACCTTCTAAGATTACAATTAATTGCATAGTACTGTGGTTACCAGTGAGGGCTCATTAGGGGCCAAGCATCATGCTAAGTGTGTTATATACATAATCTGGTTTCAGTTCTGACTAAGCTGTGACAACTGGGGTGCCTTGGCTTTTGCCCGTTGGTGTTTGAAATGGGCTAATTGGCAAGGATAGCTAAAGACTGACTATGTTCTCATCTGAAATCGCCTTTGAAAAAAGAAAAAACAGAACAAGTTTAAAAATTATTTTTCTCAGGTTTTATAAATTTGTTATTAAGCTCTCTATATAAAGTTTTCTTTTAAGAGAATCAAGGGACGTATCTATAACCTTTGTAACCTTGTATTTCTTATGTTTCAGGCTACAGGCTGCCTACAAATTTATATATACAAAATACTTCACAATCCCTCAATAAAGATGTCACATTAAAAGTACAAGTATCCAATTCAAGTTAATCTCTCAACAAAAGCAAATATGTCTATTTAACTTTTTTTATTGTTGTTAAAGAGGAACAAAAAGAAGAAAAACCACTGCCTGGTACATAGCATGAGAGTTCCTTTATGTAATATCTCAGGAAAAGGAATTTATTTGAAAATTTTGAAAGACTGTGTTCCTCTACTCTATTTCTAGAAGGAGAGTGCTCTCATTATAGTCATTATCTGTTATTGGATTCTTACCATGTGGAGTGCACTCTACTAAAAAGTTAACCTTTCTCTAAAAGGTTATTCCTGCAATTCTGGAGTTATATAAGATTACAAATGGTGACTTGATTTTGCATTTTAGTGGAAAAGACAGTAGAGGACTTTGCAATTCTTCCTACCTCAACTAAAGCTTCATAGAAACAAAGAAATTTCTATTGTAATTCTGAAATTTAGCTATTGTGACATATTTAATTATAGGAAATTAAATTGTATTTGACTTTAAAATATTGAATTCATTATTTACTTCTGAATATATACTGGCTGAAAGTCTTTGTTGTTCTAAAAATTATAAAATTATATGTGCCAAACTCTAAATTATAAATTTAACATGTATTAGCAAGGCCTTATTTTTGAACAAGATTAGTAAATAGTACATTTAATTAACACTTAACTATTATAAAGTACTTAGCGAGAGCGCTTTCAAAAGTATTTTGTATTACTTAATGAGATTAGAATGGATTAATGTAAATGCCAGAGTAAATAAAAGTTCCTTTTATTCAAATATAAATTAAATTTCCCCTGGAAAAAATGTGGCATGATTATTTTTTTTAATTCCTTGCATTCTTTCTATGTAAAAATATTTCAGTTAAAGTGCATTAGGATAGCATTTGGAAATAATGTAGCCATGTAAAATGGTTGTGTGCTATTTGCATGATTTGAACACGCTGCCATCAAGTGGTGGTGCTCATTTTTTATAGCTGGAGGAGCAGGTGTCGGGGTAAGAGGGTTATGCCTTGAACTTGAGGAAGTCAGCTTGTACAGGCAAAGCTTCCTTCAGGCCTTTGAAAGAAGCTCAATCTTTGTGAAATATTTCTCATTAGAGCTCATATTGGACCAACCCCATTTCCCTCTCAGTTATAAAGCCTCTTCATCCCTTTGAGTTTTGACTACTTGGTGTGAAATTTGTCTGTGAACTCACTCTAATTCCAAAGTCTAACATCTGCTTCTACTTAGTTACTCACTCTCATTTGCTCCCAATATTGTGTTGGCTTCATAGTCTAAGTCCTTGTTTGTTCATGGCATCTCACCTAGCAGCTCTGGCTTTACTTATTTATTAACTAAACATTTATATGACATATATTTTGAGCTGGGCACTGTACTAAGCTCTTACCAAATATCAACAAATATTGACTTGTTTCATTTGCACAGCAACACCATGGGATAGTTTCTCTTGTTATCAACCCCATTTTATAGATGAGGGGACTAAGACATGGGGAAATTAAGTTACTCGAAGAACTGGGACTCAAACCCAGGCATCCTGATTCCAGAATCTCTGCTGTAAACTTCTACACTCTATACTGCCATTGTCAGACAGTACTGGATGACAGGACATGCTCTGAACAGTCATCTTTATGCCATATGCACAGGTACGATGTGTACACCAACCCTGGATATTTAAGACATATAAATTCAATGGACATTAAACAAATACTATATTTTAAAATAAGTAAGAACACCTTAGAGAGTATTATAAATCTAGAGTACAACAATTTGATTCCTTTTCCACCTATCTTTAATTCTTCCTTTATTATTTCCAGCCTAATTTCATGCATGGTTTTGAATTAAATAATTTAGTTGTTACTTATGTTGAGTCTAAATAATTATGGAAGTTGGGAGAGATTTTCCAAGTGATATGCCCTCTTCTTTTGGGTTAGCTGGTCTTCTTCTCTGGATTTTAGGTGCTTCTATTTCCTATTTTATTTTCCTCTTAGCTACAGGAGGAGCTACTTAAAGTAGTGGTTCTCAAATTTTTGGTCTCAGGACCTCTTTACCCCCTTAAACATTATGAAGAGCATCTATTTATGTAGATTGTTCTCCATCAATGTTTACCATATTAGAATTTAAAATTGAGAATTTTAATTATATTTATTACTAATTTATTTATAAATAATAAATATATGACATATTAATATAAATAACAAATCTTTATTAAAAATGTATTTTACAAAGCCAAAAGTATTTTGTAAGAAAGTGGCATTGTTTCATATTTTTACAAATGTCTTTAATCTTTTCTTTTATATCACCAAAGTCCAGAGTTTACATTTAGGTTCATTCTTGGTGTAATGTAGCCTATGAGTCTTAACAAATGTGTAATGACATGTATCCATCATTATAGTACCATACAGAATAGTTTCAGTGCTCTAAAATTGCTCTGTGTTCTGACTATTCATCCTGACTCTCCCCTAACCCATGAGACAACTACTGACTTTTTTTACTATCTCTATAGTTTTGCCTTTTTCAGAGTGTCATATCATTGCAATCATACAGTTTTTAAGATTGGCTTCCTTCACTTAGTAATATGCATTTAAGGTCCTTCCATGTCTTTTTATGGCTCAATAGCTCATTTCTTTTTAGCACTGAAAAGTATTCCATTGTTTGTTTATACGACAATTTATTTATCCACTAACCTAGTGAAGAACATCTTAGTTGCATTCAAGTTTTGACAGTTGTGAATAAATCTTGTTTAAATATCCATGTTGAGGTTTTTGTGTGGATATAAGTTATCAACTCATTTTGGTGAATATACCAAGGAGTACAATTTCTAGATCATATGGTAAGCGTATGTTTAGTTTTGTGAGAAACTGCTAAACTGTCTTCTAAAGTTGATGTCCCATTTTTCATTCTGACCAGCAATGAATGATTGTTTCCATTGCTCCATATCCTCACCAGCTTTTGATGTTGTCAGTGTTTTAAATTTGGGTCATTCTCATAGGTTATATAGTATCTAATTGTTGTTCTAATTGCAATTCCCTAATGACATGATGTTGAGCATCTTTTCATATGTTTATTTGCCATCTGTATATCTTCTTTGGAGAGGACTATTGACCATTTTTATTTAAAAAACTTGGGTTGCTCATTTTATTGTTCAGTTTTAAGAGTTCTTTGTATATTTTGAATAACAGTCTTTATCAGATAAGTCTTTTGCAAATATTTTCTCAATGTCTGTGACTTCCCCTTTTCTTGAAATTGTCTTTCACAGAGGAATTTTTAATTTTAATTAAGTCCAGTGTATCAATTATTTCTTTCATGGATCTTCCCTTTGGTATTAATCTAAAAATTCATTGCTATACTAAGGTCATTTAGTTTCTCTTATGTTATCTTCTAGGAGTTTTATGTTTTAAATTTTATATTTAGGTTTATGATCCATTTTGAGCTATTTTTTTGTGAAGGGTATAAGCTCTGTGTATAGATTCATTTTTTTTTTTTTGCATATGGATGTCCAGTTGTTCTGTCACCATTTATTGAAAAGACCATCTTTATTCCATAGTATTGCCTTTGTTCCTTTTCCAAAGATCAATTATATATCTTTATGTGAATTTATTTCTGGTCTCTCTATTCTGTTCCATTGATCTATTTGTCTATCATTTTGCCAATACCATACTCTCTTGATTACTGTAGCTTTATAGTAAATCTTGAAGTTGGATAGCACAGTCCTCCAACTTTGTTCTTTAATATTGAGTTGGCTATTCTGGGTCTTTTGACCCTCCATATAAATGTTAGAATCAATTAAATTTTAAAAATTTTCTGTAAAGAATCTTTCAGAATGACAAACAGCTTGGCATCTTTGTTCTTGTTAGCAAAATGCATCCCTTTCTTCAGGCAAACATAATTCACAAAAAAAAACTTGCCAGGATTTTGATTGGGATGGCATTGAATACACATCAAGTTGGGAAGAACTAACATCTTGGCAATATTAAGACTTCCTGTCGCCCCATAAATAAGGAAACTATTTATTTAGTTGTTCTTTAATGTCTTCATCAGAGTTTTATAGTTTTCCTCATATAAGATCTTGTTTATATTTTGCTAGATTTATACCTAAGTACTTCATTTTGGGGGATGCTAATGTAAATGGTATTACATTTTTAAATTTCAAATTCTACTTATTTACTGCTGGTATATAACAAAGCAATTAATCTTTGTATATTAACCTTGTATCCTGCAACCTTGCTAAAATCACTTATTAGTTTTGGATGTTTTTGTTTGTTTTGCCAATTCTTTCAGATTTTCTACATAGACAATAATGTGATCTGTGAACAAAAACAATTTTATTTCTTCCTTCCCAATCTGTATATCCTTTATTTCATTTCCTTGTCTTATTGTATTAGCTAGCATTCCCAGCATAATGTTGAAAGGCAATGGTGAGAGGGGCCATCCTTCCCTTATACCTGATCTATGCAGAAAACCTTTGAGTTTGTCACCATTAAGTATGATGTCAGCTGTAGCTTTATTGCAGATGTTCTTTTCCAAGTTGAGGAAGTTCCTCTCTATTCCTAGTTTTCTGTGTTTATCATAATGGACATTGGATTTTGTCTATGTTTATTGATATGATCATGTGATTTATCTTCTTTTGCCTGTTGATATGATATATTACATTAATTGACTTTTGAATGAACCAGCTTTTCATATCTAGTATAAATTCCACATGGTTGTGATACATAATTATTTTTACACATTGTTGGATGCAATTTGCTAATATTTGTTGAGAATTTTTGCATCTGTGCTCATGAGAGCTACTGATTTGTAGTTTTATTTTTATTTTGTTTTGCTAACCTTTTTTCTTGACTTCTAATGTCATCTCATTGTTAGAAAACAGGATTTATTTGTTTAGAGCTTCTGCTGGCATTGATAGTGACTTTTAATTCATTTTAATTAAATTTAAATAATTTCTTTAAAGAACCTTTCAGAATGACAAACAGCTTTTTCATTTTTGTGCTAATTAACAAAACACATCCCTTTCTTTAGGTAGACAATCCCAGGACAAAGCAAACATTTTGGCTAAGAGGGAGTGGGCTTACCTTCATCAGTCTTTCTCCTCCTAGTTGGTTACTCTTATGCATACACAGACTGTACTACTATTTAAGGTAGTTCTGTCTTTTATATATTCTGAGATTTGCTTTGTAGTCAACAATGTGGTCAATTTGTGTAACTATTTCTTGTATGTGTAAAAGCAATTCATAAGCTTATTATGTTAATGGATATTTCTATTTTTTCATATTTTCCATCTCTTCCTCTCTATACTGCATCTCGGTTATAACTTCAGATCAACCTTCAAATTAATTAGGTATCGTATTTTATTATTAGTTATCTAAAATTTTATATATATACTCCAGTGGGTTTTAACTTTAAAGACTATGCATATACATTCATTTGTATAAAACTGTTTTGTTCTTATTCCTATATGACTGCTCTTTTTTCTATTGTCCTATTCTCTTAATATGGTATCTATATCTTTTCCTTTAAAATTTTTAAGTCACTTTAATCATACCGATTTTATTAAAAGGTTTTTCTAATATTTGAGTACTTGAGTATTGATTCTTATTTTTATTTTGATTTCCTTTGCTGTCTAATTTATTTCTGTGGATTTTAAATTTGGTTTGAACCACTCTTCATCAAAAGAGGAAGAGCTTAATTTTCATCATTGAAAGTTTTGGTATAGAATTATTTAACTCTTCATTGAATATTTTGCTATAGCAAAAGGCTTTGCTATAGAATTTTGTTGTGGTGCCTTTGACTTGTTTTTATGTTAATTTGTTTTAGTTCTAGCACCACACAAATTACATAAATTCAAATTTGATACATAGCATTGTCTAAAGCTTGGATATTTTTTTGAATGACTTTGCCCGTACCTTAAGCTCTCTGACACCCTCAAAATCATGTAAGTTTTCTCAATATTTGTCTGGGATTGTGGGTGGAGTCCTGTAGCCCATGAGGGATCACTTTAAAGTTACTCTCTTTATCACTCTATAAAAAAGACTTCAGCACTTGGATGTTTATAGCAGCACAATTCACAGTTGCAAAGATGTGGAAACAACCCAAGTGCCCATCAATACATGAGTGGATTAATAAAATGTGGTATATGTATACCATGGAGTACTATTCAGCTATAAGAAACAACGGTGATATAGCACCTCTTGTATTTTCCTGGATACAGCTGGAACCCATTCTACTAAGTGAAGTATCCCAAGAATGGAAAAATAAGCACCACATGTACTCACCAGCAAATTGGTATTAACTGATCAACACCTAAGTGGACATATAGGAATAACATTTATCTGGTGTCAGACAGTTGGAGGGGGGAGGGGGGATGGGTATATACATACATAATATGTACGATGCATACCATCTGGGGGATGGACACACTTGAAACTCTGACTCTGGGGGCAAAGAGGGGAAAGGCAACACATGTAACCTAAACATTTGTACCCCCATAATATACTGAAATTTAAAAAAAAGTTCCTGTCTTTATGCCAAGTGCTCAGTTCCTGTTCTTCCACTTTGTAAAAGCTTAGATCTTCATTCCTCAGCTTCCAGGGCTTATGTCTAATCTAAACCCTTCCCCTTTGAACCATGAACATACTAGATTATGCTTTGTCTCAGTGATTTTTTTCTTAATTTTGACTCTTTTTCTTTAATTTTAGTATATGGCATGTGACAAGAAACATCCCTTTTTTTGTTTGAGCTCATTTATTATTGTATAAAATAGTTATATTTTAATATTTAATATTTTAATAGTTAAATTTTCTCTAACTTTTTATTTATTTTTTGTTTTCACTTTTTAATTTCAAAATATTAAACAGGTGGTGTAAGGCTTTGTAGTTATATCATGGACGCAAGAAGGCTCTGCCATTTCTGGAAAAGAAATGCAAAAGGAAATGCATCAGTGCCACAGAAAGTTACAAAGTTCTGGTCAGCAAATCTTACTGGCCTGGGATTTTGAAACATAAGAGAGCTACAAAAAGAAAACTTAAAAAAATGCTTTCTTGCTTATGGAGCCAGTTAGAGTAGTAAATAAGAAATGAAGGAAAGGATTAGAAATTGAGAAGAAAATCATCTGCTGTGAATAAGATGAGGAGTTATTTTCTACTGGATAATGGCTTCATGATCCAGAGGAGGTCAGAAGTTGAAAGACACAGGGCCAGCAGGGGCAGCCTCCCTTTCTCACCATGAGATCAAATGACTTGTCACATACTGTTGAAAGGTCATTAAACCCTGTTTATCGGGGGTTCGCGACATCCCCAATAAAGATAGGGTCCCCTGGCAGACTGTGTTGCAAGAGATGAGAAAAACAAAGACACAGACACAGAAATAATAGTTAAGAAAGCAGGGAGGTCAGGGGACCATCAGCACTCTGGTGCTAATGGTCTGGTTCAGTCCGGCAGTGACTGAACCCCAGCACTTGGTTTTTATTCTCTTTGCCATGTTGCAAAATATTATGATCTCATGTGAAAAAATCACAGGATACAATGATCAAAGGTTTTGGGGCTCCCCCAAATCACAAGATATCCTAGCTAATTTCCTTCTCCTTTCTAGAAGTGAAAAACACATAATTCTTTAGTAGGTACAACCCTTTT
>VBSM01003039.1:5588748-5713866 GCA_008086735.1 Cheirogaleus medius | reverse complement strand
ACCACCGGATACGGGCGCCATCTTAGAATGGCGTTGCCGCCGCGCCCCACAGCTACTAGAATGGCGAATCCTTTCCAGAAGGTTTTCAATTTACTTTGCCAAGATCCATCAGAGGAACCACTATCTGTGGCAGCTATAGCCATACCAAATGTGTTTCTTAAATAATAAGACTTGAAAGTTGCAATTACTTCTTGATCCATGGGCTGCAGAATGGGTATTGTGTTAGCAGGCATGAGAATGACATTCATCTTCTTGTGCATCTCCATCAGAGCTCTTGGGTGACTAGGTGCATTGTCAATGAGCAGTAATGTCTTGAAAGGAATCTTTTTTCTGAGCAATAGATCTCAAAAGTGGGTTTAAAATATTCAGTAAACTATGCTATAAATAGATATGCTGTCTCCAGGCTTTTTTCTTCTATTTCTAGAGCACAGCCAGAGTAGATTTAGCCATTCTTAAGGGACCTAGAATTTTCAGAATGGTCAATGAGGTTCAACGTAAAGTCATTAGCTGCATTAGCTTCTAACAAGAGAGTCAGCCTGTCTTTTGAAGCTTCAAAGCCAGACACTGACTTTCCTTTTCTAGCAGTGAAAGTTCTATATGGCACCTTATTCCAACATAAGGCTGCTTCATTTACACTGAAAATCTTTTGTAGTGTAGCCACTTTAGTCAATTATCTTAGCTAGATCTTCTGCACAATTTGCTACAGCTTCTATATCAGCACTTGCTGCTTTACCCTGCACTTTCATGTTATGGAGACGGTTTCTTTCCATAAACCTCATAAGCCAACTTCTTAGCTTTGAACTTTTCTTCTGCAGTCTTGAAGAGAATTAGGGCCTTCTTATGAATTAGGCTTTGGCTTAAGGGAATATTGTGGCTGGTTGAACTTCTATGCAGACCACTAAAACTTTCTCTATATCAGCAATAAAGCTGTTTTGCTTTCTTATATTTCATGTGTTCACTGGAGTAGCACTTTTAATTTCCTTCAAGAAGTTTTATTTTATATTCATAAGTTGGATAACTATTTGGCACAAGAGACTAGCTTTCAGCCTACCTTGGCTTTTGTCATGTCTTTCTCCCTAGGTTTAATCATTTCTAGCTTTTGATTTTAAGTGAGAGAAGTGTAACTCTTCCTTTCATTTGAACACTTAGAGGCCATTGGAGGGTCATTAATTGGCCTAATTTCAATATTTTTGTGTCTCAGGAAAAGGGGAGGCCTGAGGAGAGGGAGAGAAATGGGGAAACAACCCGTCTGTGGAGCAGTCAGAACACACGTAACATTTATTGATTAAGTTTTCCATCTTACATGGATGTGGTTTGTGGTGCCCCAAAACAATTATTAATACAATAGTAACATCAAAGATCTCAGATCATCATAGAACACCATGGCAGATGTAATAATAATATTAAAGTTTGAAATATTGTGAGGATTACCACAATATGACACAGAGACACAAATTGAGCATATGCTGTTGGAAAAATGTTGCCTTCAGTCTTGTTAGGTACAGGGTTGCTACAAATCTTCAATTTGTAAAATATGCAACATTTCTGAAGAGCAATAAAACAAGGTATGCCTGTATGCTTCTACTGTAAGTTTTAGTATTCAGGAAAATTTGAATTAAGCAGAATATGACTGGGACTCTTGATTAATCAGATTATTAGGTTGGTACAAAAGTAATTGTGGTTTTAACATTGTTGAAATTTGCCGTTTGATCTTGAAATACATTCTTATATAAAATGGTTATTTTATACATCATTTTAATGCACATTTCTCTCTTTATTATTATTTTTTGCTAATGACTTATTACTTGTTGTTTATATTATATGTTTTTAGACTATGGAAATTATATTAGACAAAAAGCAAATTTGAGTGATTTTCTCATTCGAGTTCAAAATGGGTCGTAAAGCAGAGGTGACAACTCACAAAATCAACAACCCATTTGGCCCAGGAACTGCTAATGAACATACAGTGCAGTGGTGGTTCAAGAAGTTTTGCAAAGGAGACGAGAGCCTTGAAGATGAGAAATGCAGAAAAGACCAGACCTCTGATCTTGAGATATTGTAAATTTTCCTGAAGAGAAATAAACTTCTTTTCCTGAAAAGTTCATTAAATAGTTACGATATTCTAAAATTAAGTGCTTACTAAACTATGCATGACTGTGGACATTTTAACTAGTGAAGCATGAGGGTGGCTTGAGTAATCAGGTAAGCCTTTGTGAGCCTTGTTATGAAAGTATCTGAGATGGCTAGCAGATATTTATTGTGGACTTTCTAGGTGCATCTGCCTGGAATACTATATCACAGGTCTGGTCATCTTAATTAAAGAAAGATATATTAGAATCAAAAATCATTAGAAGACTGTGGAAGGTTAGGAAATAGTATAAGAAGGGACTCTATTATCTGTTTCATCTTAAATGAGCTTTGATAGTTTGTAGTTTTCCAGAAATTTTATCAACATCATTAAATACACTGACATAAAATTTTCAGAATGTTTCATTACTGTCTTTTAATGTCTGTAGGAGGCATAATGCTGTCTCCTCTTCCATTCCTATCACTGGTAATTTGTGTCTTCTTATTTTCTTAATAATCCTCATCAGGATTTTATCATTTCAAAGAATAAACTTTTGATTTTTAAAAATTTTTTTCTATTGATTTTTTAAATCAATTTCCTTGATTTCCACTCTTATCTTTGTTTTCCTTATTCTACTTACTTTGTGTTTAATTTGCATTTTATTTTTAGCGTCTAAAAATGAAGGTTAAGATCATTGATTTTATTCCTTTCTTTTCTCAGATAAAATTTGAATTAATAAATTTGCTTCTAAGCTTTGCTTAAGTGGTTTCTGACAAATTTTGCTTTGTTGTATTTTCATTATCATTCAGTAAAAAATATTTCCTAATTTTGCCAGCAATTTCATCTTTGGCTTATGGGTTGTTTATAAATGTATTGCTTAATGTACAGATATTTGTGGATTTTCCAGTTATAGCTCTATTTTGATTTTAATTTAACTCCATTGAGTTCAGAGAAATTACTCTGCATGATCTCAATTGTTTTAAATCTATTAACATTTATCTTATAACCTAAAATATCACTTTTTAGGAATGTTCTGCATATACTTGAGAAAATATATATTGTTGGGTGTGGTATATTATAAATATCAATTGCATTAATTTGGTTGATAGAGTGTTTTTTAAGTTTTTTATATCTTTAATGAAGGTTTTGTTCTGTTCTATCAATTACCAAGAGTGATGTATTAGAACTATCCTTTTTTATAGTTTTAATGTTAATTACAATTTTATATAATTTTACTTTTCCTTTACTTCTACCAGTTTTTGCTTCTGTTATAAGGGGTATGACAAATAGGACTATTATATATTCTTGATCAATTAATTTTTAATTTTATGAAGTGCTCCTCTTTAATTTTAGTAACACTCCTGTTTTAAGTATACTTTGTCAGGAATTAATATTGCCACTTCAGCTTTGAATAATGTTGCTATGAATGATACTTTGCTATGAATGATGCTATAAATATTTTGCTATAAAAGATATTTACATAAGATAGATTTTTTCCATAATTTTACTTTTAACTTATATGTCTTCATATTTAAAATGCATTTCTTCTAAAAATGTATAGTTGATGTTGATTTTTCTGAATTTAATTTGATAATCTATGCATATTAATTGGACTGTTTAGTTAATTCATATGCAATAGAATTATTGATCCAGTTGGATTTAAGTCTATCATTTTGCCACTTATTTTAAAATCATCTCATTTTTTTCTTACTTCTTGTTTTACTTATTTTTTTTCCTCCTTTCCTGCATTTTGTTGACTGGAGTATTTGCTTAATTTTCCATAATTTCCTTCATCAGCTTTAACTATATCATTTAAAAAAGTATTTTAGTGGGCTGCATTAGGGATTAAATATGTAACCACAATTTATTAATATATACCTTGGATTTATATTATAAACTAAGTATAAGAACAACAATAAAATTCCACTTACTCCCCCTCTGTACACATGCTATTTTTGTCATATATTTTATTTCTACATATGTTATAAACACTAAGATACAGTTATTAATATTTATTATTAATATAATAGTTATTATAAATATTATAGTTATTAATATTTTGCTATTAATATTTGCATTTTAAAAATATAAGAGACAAGAAAAGCATCTTCCATATTAACCCATATGTTTCTCATTTACAGTGTTTTTCCTCCTTTTATGTATATCTGAGTTTCTATCTGGTATCATTTACCTTCAGCCTGAAGTTTTTACCATCTTTACAAAGCACATATCAAATATCCTCAGCCCTACTTAGCTGAAAATGTCTTTATTTTGCATTCATTACTGAAGGATCATTTTTGCTGGATATGAAGTTATAGGTTGAATTTTTTCTTCTTCAATTTTTAAAGCTACTCTATTATCTCCTGGCTGGAATTGTTCCTTATGACATTAGTTGTCATTCTCTTTGCTCTTGTAATGTCTTTTTCTCCTGTATACTTTTAAGATTTTCTCCTCATTTTTATGCAAACTTCATTTTTATGCAATTCGAAAAATTGATATTTGACAAAGTACCCCATGTGTAGTTTTTCTTTGTGTTTTTCTTATTTGAGTTTTGTCAATTTTGGTTTTTTTTTAATAGATACTATTCATTACATTTAGAAAATGTTTGGTCATTAGGTGTTCAATTTTTTTTTCTACTTCAATCTCTCTTTCCTTTTCTTCTGGGCCTTTAATTACACATTAGGTCATTTGGTACTGTACCATGGGTCACTGAAGCTCTGCTTATTTTTTTTTTTTTAGACTTCTTACTCCTTGTGCTCTAGTTTGGATAGTTGTAATCCTTCAAGTTCATTTATTTTTTATTCTACACCTCCAATTGACTATTAAGTCCATCCAGTGAATTTTACATTTCAGCCAAAAAAATTTTCAGGCGTAGACCTTCCATATATTTTTTTGATAGCTTCCATCATACTGTTGGGTTTGACATCTGCTCATACATTACATTCATATTTTAATTTATACCTTTAAAATATTTATAATATATTGTATAGCTGTTTACTGTCTTTGTCTGCTAATTCCAAAATCTATGTCTTCTCTGAGTTTGTTTTGAGTTTTTTTGACCATTTTTCTTTTTCCTGGTTGTGATTCCCTGTATGCCCCTGCTTCATGGTATACCTGACATTGTAGGTGCTACACTGTTAAGAGTCTAAAATTTGTTGTCTTCTTTTGAATATTAATTTCTCTTCTGGCAGGCAATTAATTTATTGTATAATCAACTTTATCTTATTAGAGTCCTTTTATTTTTAGAGTATGTTAGCCCTTACACTGAAGTTAAAGTACCCCTATAATTAAGAAAAACAACAACAACTTTTTTTCTGGGTTTTTACCTGAGTGTTCTGAGTATTCAATGTGGTCTCTCCACTCTGGCTCTTTGAAACTCCAGTGACTCCTAGCAATGTGCAACATACAGAATCTCCACTTAGCTTCCTATCCCCCTGTGCATGGGTAGCTTTGTAGTTGGCCAAAGACTCAAGAAGACCCCAAGATAATTTGTAGAGCTCCTTCTGAACATAACTTCCTCTTCTCCATTATCTCATTCACACAATTCCAGTGGTCTCAAATTCCAAGCTCTGTTTCCTACACCCAGAGAAATCTTTGCTCTTTGGTGTCTACTTCTTTAAGCCACAGTCAGGAAAGTTCTACCAGGAAGAAATCTGGGATTCTTGTGCACTATCTGTCCATTGCCTGAAAAGCTGCTTTACATATTTTTCCAGTTTTATAATTGATTACTATTATATAGTGAGGTAGGAAATATGATAGAGCTTATTCCGTTACGGCCATAACTGAAAACAGAACATGGAAAGAAGTAGTTCCCATGTTCACATGTCCTTTTTTGATCATCTATTTTCTAAATACAGAGAAATTGGACCCAACTCATAACACACAAAAAAACAAGGAATTATACAAAACATAATGCATAGATGCCAAAATGAGTGGTACATGTTAACAGTCCTATTGGCATGCACTGACTCATACCACAGGATTAATTAAGTGAGCATTTTCATGGGCACCATTCTAGGTTCTGAGTCTGTGAAAATGAAAAACAATCTATGTATTCAAATATCCCAGATTCTACTATTGCATCTCTGCCCACTGGAGTCATGAAGAAAAGGCTATCAATAAGGACTATTAGTGATAATTTTAGAAAAGAAATCTGACTTGAATTAAGGGGTAGGCTTTGGTGCCACTGGTTGGAAAGAATAAAGAATTAGCATGATATACTGTTATTCATGATGGAATGTGTGGAATCAGAGATTCACTAAGTAGAACAGAGCCAGCTTCTGGAGTATCTGGAAAGTCTGACATATAATCTTACTAGGAAATCAAGAACCACTGCAGTTTTGTAAGGTAGGGAAAATAGCAGGATAAAGGAAGATTAGTGTGTCACAAGTATTCATACCTACAGGAGGAATTGTTGTATACATGTGGGACATTGAAATTATAATAAAGATTCTATCAAGAGTAGAATTATAGGGGATAATGACTTTCAGGAATTATTCAACTCATCAAAATCCTGATTCTCTGGAAAATGTTTTTTTTTTTTTTTAGGGAGAAACTACAATGGAGTTAGTTGCAAAACCTGGCACACATAGAGATTTAAGGTGCTGAGAAGCATAACTTGTGAGAGAGATAAGGATGTGCAACCTGTCTGCACAAGTCCAGTGTTGCTGTAAGAATAATTTGGTTATAGTCACCAAAGCTGAGAGGACTTACTAGCAATGTTTAATTTTTTACTGAGGAAGGAAAAAGTAAGACATAATTTGGAGGTCCAAATTTACAAGTAAAATTTAAATTTAACAGATTTAACAGAGTGGTTTGTCTCTTCTGAAAATTTCAACATGGGAAAATAAAGGATTAGAGAAAGAATTATGATAAAAGTTTGGCACATCTGTCTCAGTTATATAACACATAGGACTTAATTTTTCTCATACGGTACCAGGTTTTTTGTTTGCTTTCGTATAAAATCTGATTACCTTCTAAGATTAGAAATTTAGGCCCCAGTCACTGAGCCGCCCCCAGGACTCAGCAGCCTCCCCCTTGAGCTTCCTCGCTTCCTGACACTCCGTGCCCCCGCCCGCCGTCTCCCCACCGCCGCCTCCCGCAGGCCGTTTCCACCGAGGAAAAGGAATCATATCGTATGTCCACTATCCAGAGCCTCCACTCTTTCGACCCCTTTGCTGATGCAAGTAAGGGTGATGACCTACTTCCTGCTGGCACTGAAGATTATATCCATGGAAGAATTCAACAGAGAAATGGCAGGAAGACCCTTACTACTGTCCAAGGGATTGCTGATGATTAGGATAAAAAGAAATTAGTGAAGGCGTTTAAGAAGAAATTTGCCTGCAATGGTACTCTAATTGAGCATCCAGAATATGCAGAAGTAATTCAGCTACAGGGTTACCAGCACAAGAACATATGCCAGTTCCTTGTAGAGATTGGACTGGCTAAGGACGATCAGCTGAAGGTTCATGGGTTTTAAGTGCTCGTGGCTCACTGAAGCTTAAGTGAGGATTTCCTTGCAATGAGTAGAATTTCCCCTCTGTTGTCCCTTGTCACAAGTTTAAAAACCTCACAGCTTGTATAATGTAACCATTTGGGGTCTGCTTTTAACTTGGATTAGTATAACTCTTTCATGCAATAAACTGAAAAGAGCCATAAAAAAAAAAAGATTAGAAATTTAAAGTTTACCATCTTTAAATTATTGACCACAGTACACAGAAAGATATACTTTCCTCCACATACACACATTAATATGCACACATCCATGTGTAATCATAAACACATACACACACACAAATATGTATAGTCATATAGCCAAAGCAAAAATGTTTCCAAGAAAACCTTACATATATTTAACCTTACTACGAGCAATGCCCTCTGACATTTTTTATTTAATTGTATTCTACACTGTTTCATTTATGAAGGATTCTGGCATGATCCACTGAAGGAATTACATTGTCTGTTAAGAGATCAAGCCCCGCGGTTGGTACATACTGCTCTGGTGGAGTTCATGGAAGTGTTTAGAGCAGGGCTTTAGAAATATACACTGGACCTGTTGCATGGAATGGACTAGAGGGTAAGAGACAAGGAAACCCAGTTTTGTGGTTATTGTGGACACTAGGGTAATCACTTGTGGAATCAGTAGATGTCAAGTGAGCAAGGCCATTGCAAAACATTCTGAGAAGAAGTAATGAGAGAATAATCGAAGGCGATGAGATGGAAAGTGAAGAAATGAGTGCAAGACATATGTGGAGGACCAAATGAGATTTTTCAAAAATCTGCCTATGAATTTCTGTTTGTGTATGAATAAACATTGAATTTTTCATAGATAGAATCAAAGAAGTTACATGAAACAAAATTATCTCAAAAACTTTTGAAATATTATAAGGATATCTAAGCTACTCAAAATTCAGCCAACTAGTAATGCAATGCAAAAATTCATACAGCCTTAGGAGAAAAGGAAAGAAACATTCATTTAGCATCTACTTTGAGCCAGGTATTAACATATGTATTTTATTATTTAATCCTCACAACTCTATGAAACAAATATTGATATCCTTATTTTACAGGTAAGGTAACAGGTTCAGAATGGTTAGGTAGTTTTTACAAAGTCGAAAAGCTAGTTAGATCAAAGCAGAAATCTGGATCCAGGTGTGTCTTGTTGCAAGCTTGGGTTTTATTGGTAGTACAAAATTCTGTTGTGAAAAATGTTACAATTAATTTTTTAAAAATAAGGTGTATTTTTTAATAAATTACATTTTAGTACAAAACACCACTTTTCAAACCACTTGTGATCTCACAATAATACTTCATGATCCATTCTTGATAATTTACAGAAGAGAAGTAAAGATTTATAATTCAAATGACAGCCAATACTTTAAAAAAGAAACCTTTTATTTAGTTTTATAATTGCTATGTTAATTACAATCAGATGTGGAGACTAAATATTCTAAAATTTTTATTAAAAAACAATAAGGAAGCCATCTCAGGAAGTGGTGGGAAATTGCCCATTTTTTTTATGTCTTCCAGTTGATTCCACATGGAGTAACAAACAAGCCATATATTATATTAATGCAATATACCAACATGAGTAGTGCTAGGAACCTTACCCAGAAATGGGATTTTAATGAGAAGGCAGTATATTTAATATTACACTTAGAATAGTATCTAAAGTAGCAATTTCAAGGGAAAAAGCCCACATAGTAAAATGCATGTATTTCAGTAATAGCGTAACATTTTCATTGATATTTTAATGTCAGATCATTTTCAAGTTGGATGCTTTAGGAACTGAAATGGGTATCATGCTCTTTTTGCGAAATCATTGATTCTGCCTTTTATTTTTTGGTATAGTGTCTGCATCTTCATTTATCCAAATCCTGTATATAAACTCCCTTTCCAAAATGCCACGTGGGCAGACTATGTTGTTCCGAGCTGGATTCCAAAGAGGAACAGTACAAATAGCTCTTTTGATACAAGCAAAAAAACAACAACCAAATAATTCCTATAAGTAAGCAAAGAAGTATTTCACCTTGATGTGAGAATAACAGCCCAGATGTATCTATAGGTGTTTATGAGCCCAGTCAGTCTCTCTCTCCACAGCATGTGGTGCTCTATGCCCTTCCCCAAAAGCAATTTTCTCAGCAATCCAGACAATATTAACTTCAATCCCCCAGGTCCCACTGACTGAAATTAAAGCTTGGAACCTCTTACGAGCACTGGTCATCAATTTAAATATATCACCAGGATGACAACAAGCAGGAGTGCCTTAGAGGCCATTGCTAGGTACATCTTCAGGGATTGTTTCCAATAGATACAGCTTTATGACATTTATTCCTTAAGATACAGGTGCTTTGTAGAATCTTATAATCTTTTTAATTTAGATAATCCTAGGATGAGATTTATTGTGTTGAATATATCAGGCCCCAATTCTGTCGGAAGTAAATCTCCCTTAGAATTCTAATTGTAGCCATGCCTACTGAGTTGGGTTGATGAGGCAGTTCTGCCTGAACCAAAATAGCCCATGTTTTTGCATGAGTTGTTAAAATACTAGCTCTGAACAGGATCATATCCTTCTTGAATTTCCTGAGATATTGTCAGTAAGCACAGTTAGTTAGTTCTGTAAAGTAGATATAGGAAGACAGACTGCTCTCTTGAGAAGTAATTTGGAGTTTACTGTAAGAACATATTTAAAACAGGACAAGCCGATCAAAATGGCAATGCATATACACTAGAGGTACTGAGGAAACTTGTGTGATGGGAGGTTTAGAAGTTAAGTAAAGCCAACAAGGAAATGCTACTAAATTTTTATCCAACTGGACACCTATATTAATTTCAGATCAATCTGAAGAGACATGTGTTGTAGTAGGATATTAATGTGATTTTGACTACAGTTGAAAAGAATCATAATTTGGCGTATCCAGGGCTCAGTGGAGAAAATTCCTAGTGTTTATGACATACATATACATACATATATTATTTATTATATATTATTTATTATACATGTAATGTATAGGTAATATATGTATATATAATTTTTCCTATTAGGTCATTAAATATGAAATGTTCAATTTTGAATCAAAATTCTAGTGTATTATATCTCGAACGAGAAGCAGTACAATTAATCAAAGTACACACCTAAACTATTGAAACAGTTTTGCCTTCTTAACAGTAGCTTGTTTGTGCCAGCAGCAAAGAAGCTTGAAGAGGGAGTAGCCATGAAATTATGAAAGGTGTTTTCTATAGCTTGTTGAGAATTGAATATTTTTCCTTGCAAGAAGCGGTCCAAAGCCTGGAAGAAGTGGTAGTCATTTGGTGCAAGGTCTGATGAATATGGTGGATGACAGAGAGCTTCCAAGTCCAGCTTCTGTAGTTTGAGCAGCACTGTTTGTACAATATGTAGTCGAGCATTGTCTTGCCAGAGGATTGGCCTGTCCCTATTGACCAATCTTGGCTGCTTAATCACAAGTATCTTTATCATTTCATCCAACTGGTTGTAGTAGACATCTGCTGTAATCGATTGACCAGGTTTCATGAAGCTGTAGTGGATAATACCAGTGTTGGACCACCAAACAGACACCATTAGCTTTTTTTGATGAATATTCAGTTTTGGACTGTGTTTCAGCACTTCATCTTTATCGAACCATTGTGCCAAATGCTTGCAATTATCAAAAAGAATTCATTCTTCATCACATGTAACAATATGGTATAGAAACAGCTTGCCTTTATGTCTTGACAGCGAAGAAAGGCAAGCTTTGAGATGATTTCTCTTCTGATGCTTGTTTAACATATTGACTGCCATGTGAGTTGTATTTAACTCAGGCTAGTTTTGAGCCCTGGGGGCCTACTGAAGCAAAACCCTGCAGTTGGTTCATGAAAATCTTACTTGTTGGTGTTCTTATTGTTACAATTAATATTGACAATTTAATTATAAAAATGTGAATTGCATTGCATATAACCCACTCACAGAAAACAATACAAATTAGAAAGGATTGTTTTGTTTTAATAAAACACCATGGCCCCAGAGAAAATTTTCTTTTCTAGTGTGGCAGTCAATGTGTTACTCATCTATCCAGCTTCTTTACCTTGCGGATTTGTTTTAAATGGTCTGATATTGATAGAATAGTAATGTCAAACTTTACTGCTAATTCAAGAGTAGGTTGAGATGGATTCCCTTCCACTACAGCTTTCAGCTCATCATTATCCACCTTGGTCTCAGGTCACCCACATGGCTCATTTTCAGGATTAAAATCACCAGAATGGAACTTCTGAAACCAAAAATGTACTGTGTGTTCATTAGCCACATCCTTCCCAAATACTTCCTTGATATTTCGAGCTGTCTGCACTGCATTGGTTCCACAACAGAATTTATATTTGAAAATAACACTAATTTTTGACTTATCTGTGGTTTCACAAAAATTGCTCAAAAAAAATTTGGAAGATAATCACAAATCAAAACATGCGTTTAAAGGACTGAAGATGTATCTTCACAATAATAATAAAACAAGAAGTGTAAAAGTGAAATGTCAGATATAACAACTGTCAAACTTTGTCCTTAAGGAAAATAGACATTTCATACTTAATAACCTAATATTATTCCATCTACACCTTTTGAAATTACTAAAGAAATTTTTTTTTTCTGATACATGTTAAAGAGGGTAACGAAGACTTTATTCAAGGTACTACTGCAATGGGGTTTTACAGTGAAGGAGAGAGAGCAGGCTCAAGTCCAAATACAAGGTAAAGTGCGGATTTATATCTGAATAGCAGGGTGGGGGGTTCCCTGGATGAAAAACTACTAAGAGAAAACACTGGGGTCAAAAGGATTCTGGCTAAACTGATTTGACAGGATTGAAGATGCCCACTTTCATCACTTCTATTCAAAATTAAACATAATCCATTAACCTGAAGGCAGGCAAGGGTGTTAAGACATGAGGAATTGGGTGGGGGATGAGGAATTTGATCAGATATCCAGAGTGGGGGTTCTCACTAAATTAACCCAGCCAGATTCTTGCTAAAACTGAACTCAGCATACTAAGGACAAGTACAAGGTCAGGATTTCCTGGAAGAGGAAACTGACTCAGGTTTGGTCTAGGAGTTTTTGTCAGAAAACAATTTTGAAGTAATTACTCAAAAGGAAAAACTGACTAGAAAAAAAAATTCAGTAGCATTTCATCTCTAAAAATAATATAGATATATTAGTTATCCTAATTTTGAGTTCTGCCACCACTGCCAACAAAAATTATCAAGTGCTTACTGCATGTCAGGTACTGTACCAGGTCTGGGAATAAAAAGATGAATAAGATACATTTTGTCCTTGCCAGGGCAGCTCATATAATATAGCAATTAAAACTAACAATTTGTAAATCAGTAACTAAACTGATGCCATTAGAACAAAAGCTTAAATATGGTTTCTTTAAAAGACAAACTGAAAAAAAATCTTTAATTGAGACTCTCTTTTTATCCATTAACTGCAGAATACACATTGTTCTCATCAGCACACAGAACATTCTTCAGGATAAAATATACCATAGGCCACAAAACAAGTCTCAACAAATTTTAAAAACGAAAATCATATCAAGTACCTTCTCAGACCACAATGGGATAAAACTAGAAATCAATTTCCAGAAGAATTTTGGGAGCTATACAAACACATAGAAATTAAGCAACATGCTCCTGAGTGACCACTGGGTCAACAAACAAATTAAGATGGAGATAAAAAAATTTCTTGAAAGAAATGAAATTGGAAACACAACATACCAAAACCCTGTGAGATACAACAAAAACAGTAGCAAGAGAGAAGTGTATAGCAATGAATGCCAACATCAAAAAAAGTAGAAAGATTTCAAATAAACAATATAAGAATTCACTTCAAGGAACCAGAAAAGCAAGAACAAACCAAACCCAAAATTAGCACAATGAAAGAAATAATAAAGATCAGAGCCAGAATTAAACAAAATAGAGACTGAAAAAAATACAAAGGATCAATGAAACAAAAAGTTGGTATTCTGAAATGATAAACAAAGTTGATAAACTGTTAGGTAGGCTAATCAAGGAAAGAATAGAGAAGACCTGAATAAACAAAATCAGAAATGAAAAATGACTCACTGGAACTGACACCATGGAAATATAGAAGATCAATAGAGACTATTATGAACAATTGTCAATTGTACACTCACAAAATAGAAAACATAGAGAAAATAGATAAATTCCTGGAAACATATGACCTCCCAAGGAGAAATAGAAAATCTGAACAGACCAATAATAAGTAGTGAGAATGAATCAGTAATAAAAAGTTTCCCAACAAAGAAAAGCCCAGAACCAGATGGATCCACTGCCAAATTCTACCAAACATAAAGAATAACTAATACCATTCTTCCTGAAACTGTTCCAAAGTATTGAGGAGGAGGGAATCCTCCCTAACTCATTCTTTGAGGCTTGAATTACCCTGAAGCCAAAATCAGACAAGGAAACAACAACAATAACAACAACAACAAAAGAAAACTGCAAGATAATATTCCTGATGAACACAGATGCAAAAATCCTCAACAAAATACTAGCAAATCAAATTTAACAGCACATCAGAAAGATAATACACCATGATCAGGTGGGATTTATACCAGGGATGAAAGGATGGTTTAACATATGCAAATCAATAGACATGATACATCATATCCACAGAATGAAGGACAAAAACCATATGATCACCTCAACAGATGAAGAAAAAGCATTTGATAAAATTCAATATCCTTTCATGATAAAAACTCTCAACAAACTGGGCCTAGAAGGAACATTCCTCAAAATAATAAAAGCCATATATGACAAACCCACTGCCAATATCATACTGAATGGTGAACAGATAAAAGCATTCCCCCTAAGAACTGGAACAAGACAAGGATGCCCACTTCATCACTTCTTTTCAACATAGTATTGGAAGTCCTAGCCAGAGCAATTAGGAAACAGAAAGAAATAAAGGGCATTCAAATTGGAAAAGAGGAGGTCAAATTACCTCTGTTTCTGATGATATGATCTTATATCTAAGATAAGATAAAGTCCCTAAAGACTCCTCCAAAAGTCTCCTAGATTGGATAAATAAGTTCAGTAAAATTTCAGGCTACAATATCAACGTATAAAAACCAGTAGCATTTCTACACACCAATAACAACCAATCTGAGAACTAAATCAAGAAGTAAATCCTATACAATAGCTGCAGAAAAATAAAATACCTAGGAATATATTCAACTAAGAAGGGGAGATATTTCTATAAGGAAAACTATAGAACAATGATGAAAGAAATCATAGATGACACAAACGGAAAAAACATTCCATGCCCATGGATTAGAAGAATTAATATTGTTAAAATGACCATAGTGTCCCAAGCAATATACAGATTCAATGCAATTCCTATCAAAACACCAACATCAATTTTCATAGAATTAGAAAAAATCCTGAAATTCACATGTAACCAAAAGAGCTCAAATACCCAAAGCAATCCTAAGCAAAAAGAACTGGAGGTATCCTATTACTCTATTTCAAATTATATGATAAGGCTACAGTACCCCAAACAGTTTGGTATTGGTATGAACATAGGCAAATATATCAATGGTACAGACTAGAGAACCCAGAAATAAAGCCATGTACCTACAACCAACAGATCTTCAACAAAACAAATAAAAACATATACTTGGGAAATGCCACTTTATTCAATAAATGGTGCTGGAAAAATTGGATAGCCATATGGAGAAGAATGACCATATACAAAAATTAACTCAAGATGAATTAAAGACTTAAATGTAAGACTTAAAACCATAAACATTTTAGAAGATGCAACAGCTGGAATAATGAAAAAAAAATTCTAGAAGGAAACCTAAGAAAAATTCTCTGGACATTGGTGTAGGCAAAGATTTTATGACTAAGACCTCAAAAACACAGACAAGTAAAACAAAAATATACAAATGGAACTTAATTAAACTAAAAATCTCTTTTACAGCAGAAAAAAAAAGTGGGCAAAGGACATCAATAGACATTCCTCAAAAGAAGACATACAAATGGCCAAGAGGCATATGAAAAAATGCTCAATATCCCTAATGATCAGGGAAATACAAATGAAAACCACAATGAGATATCTTACCTGAGTTGAAATGGCTACCATCACAGAGACAAAAAATAGCAGATGCTGGTTAAGCATGTGGAGAAAAGGGAACTCTTATACACTATTGGTGGGAATGTAAATTAGTAAAACCACTATGGAAAAGAGTATGGAGATTTCTGAAAAAACTGAAAATAGAAGTACCAATCTAGCAGTTCCACTACTGAGTATCTAGAAATCAGTATAGCAAATGGATAACTGCACTTGCATGTTTATTGTAGGACTATTCACGATAGCAAAGATAGGGAATCAACGTAAGTGTCCAATCAACGGACGAATGGGTAAAGAAAAGTGAAATATGTACACAATGGAATACTATTTGGCCATAAAAAGAACAAAATCCTGTCATTTGCAACAACATGTATGAACCTGGAGGTCATTATGTTAAGTGGAATAACCCCGCCATAGAAAGACAAATACACCTGTTGTTACTCATATGTGGGAACTTAAAAACTTGATCTTGTGGCCATAGAGAGTGGAATGATAGATTCCAGAAGCCGGCAAAGGTGCGTGGGTGGAGAGGAAAATAAAGATAGGTGGGTGAATGGGTATAAACTTAATTAGATAGAAGAAATAAGTTCCAATGTTCAATAGCAGGCTAGGGTGATCTATTGTATATTTCAAATAGCTATAAGAGAAGACTTGAATGCCACCAACACATAGAAACGAAAAATACTCAAGGTGATGGATATCCCAAATACCCTAATTTGATCATTATACATTCTATGCATGTAAAATATACTCACATGTACCTTATAAATGTGCAAAATATTATGTATCAATAAAAGAAAAAATACTCTCTTTTTCTTTCTGCTCATCTAAGAACCCGCCGCTGGGTCCCTAACGATTCCCCGCCAGGCTCTTCGCCAACTTCTCTAAAGGCCCCGCCCGCGTCCCGCCCTTCGGAGCCCCCTGCGCTTGCGCACGCTCAGGTCTTACCCACCAGCAGAGGGCAGGCCACGATTTTCTGTCCTCTGCGGCTGAGCTCTGGCGTCCCTCTTCTCTGCGCCTTTCACCCAGTTCTGGCCAGGATACGCTTCCTTAGCAACGGGTTGCCCTTAGCAACAGGAGGACGCGAGCGCTTGCTTTATGTCCGAGGCGCTGGCCGAACCATGTCGGAGATCCTATGCCAGTGGCTCAACCAGGAATTGAAGGTGTCTCGGACCGTGAGTGAGTGTCCACGGCCGGGGCCGAGCGGGCGAGGGGCGAGCGGGGCGCGCAGCCCGGAGCGCGGCGCCCTGATGGAAGGTGGCGGGCAAGGCGCGAGCTGCCTGCGGGCTCAGCAGCGCCCCGTGGCTAGCGGCTCTGCTCCCCACAGCCCCGGCCAATCGGCCAGTCCTGCGACCACCCTATAGCTCACCCCAGCCACCGCGGGGCTTTCGTGCATCCCCACTCTGCCGCTCTCGAGTTACCCTCATCACGGTGGGCCCGCAGTTTCTCACCTGCTGTGTGGTTCTGAGTAATCAGCGGGTTTAGGGAGGGCTCCTTTGCTCCTATAGAAAAGGAATTTTGCTGGACTCTGTAGTCTGACCCTGACGTTGTTTCTTTCACATCATCAAAAGCATGGTGTGCTGGCAAGCCAATGAAATATGAAGGCCCCGGACAAGTTACAATATCTTGTCTGAGTGTGTTCCCTCCAATTTAAAATGGGTCCAGTCCTATTTTCCATACTTAACTGCCCAGCAGGGAGGGTTGAGTTAATAAAATGAGTTAATGTGGAATATGTTAACATTTACAAATTTTGGAAATTTTAAACTCAAAATCCACAAACTTAAGCTATTTCTGGCCACTGTCTACTCTTGCCCAAAGCTGACCTCCACCAACCTGATTTTATGATACCACTCGAAGTTTCCAAGACTCAGAACTATGGAGGCAATTTTACATGCTGGCAGCTTCCGTGGCAGCCAAGGAATTCCAGCACAGCACTGCACTCCATCTCAACCTCTTTCTGTTGTTTCTTCAGTAGTTCATTTTACTGTTGACATGGTTTTTGCTCAAGGGAAGAGGTTTTCAGTGCAAATCATCTCAGTCTGTTTTCCCAGAAGAACCCTTGCATAACTCCATCTTGCTACCAGAGCAGTAGTGGTGCCAGCTGAACATTAGGTCATTCACAGAAGTTGCTAGATCAGTAATGTTTCTGCAGGTCCAAAGTATTATTATCAGTATGAAGATCTTTAACTCTGAGCATCTCCAGTTGCATTTCTTGAGGCGTAATCTTGGCACTCTTTCTTTGCCAAACCACCACCCACATACTTCCTATGAAATGCAATCAATTATTTCCCAGGCTTCTATGATCATCCCATTGTGTCTCTAACTGTTTCTCTCCTAAAATACGATGCTAACCTCAGGACGGTATTTAGTATTTATCATTTCATATTCCTGTCTCACCATAGAAACCAAAATGCAATATCATACCTTTAAGTTGTCCTCTTCCAAAGGAAAAGCAATTACAGATTGCTTAGTTTAATTTGGTTCATTAATAAAACTACACATTTGCTCAAGTCCCCAGGACTCTATTGCAGATTGAAACACTTCTGGGAAAAATAAATAAAATTAATAAGAAACATAAAAACAATAGATGCCATTATAGTTGTAATCAGTTTGGAGAATTTTGGTTTTGCGAAGGGGAGGAAAAATGACTTCATTTTGTGAAGATTAAAAGCCAAGAGACTTTTTGGGTAAGAATTTTGACAACATAAGCTATGAATGGAAAATTCATGACATCTGCTTTCTTGAAGTGTAAATCTGGAAGCTGTTAGCAAAGACACCCTGTCCTAATGCAGTACTCTGCATTCCATTCAGTAGCTAACACATACTCAGTTCTTGAGCCCAACTGCTATAAGTCAGAGAGTCTTTGAGGTAACCAAATTCCACATTGTAGAAGTTTTTCAAACTATAGGAAACATACTCAGTTGTGTTTGGAAACAAATAAGATAGAATTTGTGCACCCAAGGAAACACCTTGCCTGCTGTTGATGTACCATCATTAGATAAAGTATTCTGTGTTGTACAATAGAAATATTTGGGTGGTTTGTAGAAACTATGATGGAAAACCTGTAAGCAGGTGCAACCTCTTGGGAAAGGAATTTGGCAATTTGGGGGTAAGGGTGATGTAAGAGCAAGGACTCGGAGGCTGGACTGCCTGGGTTGAAATCTTTTATCCACCACGTACTAGATAGTGACCTTGGAAAAGTTATTTACCTAAATTTCATCGTACTTAAAAATAGCAGTTAATAATTATACCTCATCAGGTTGTGTCAAGATTAAATGGGATAATAAATATAAAGCATTTATTTAGTAGAATAGTACTTGGGGAAAATGCTAAATCTCATTTTTTAGCATCTATCACATAAAAATAAAAGCACCAATATGTAAGGATATTTGAACAAGGATGTTTATTGCTAGATGGATTACAGGGGCAAAAAGAAATATTGGAAGCAATCTGAATATCCTTGAGTAGTGTATTACATTGATAAATGATACTTTATTCATGCTACGAATAGTTATGTTGTTATTAGAAAGAATGAGTTAGCTGCTATAACTTTTGACCCAAAGAATAGTCATGTATTTTGTGGCCTGTTAGGGACCAGGCTGCAGAGCTCTGCTGCCTCTCTCCCCACTCCCCATCTGTGGAAAAGGAAAAAATTGTCTTCTATGAAACTTCAGGGCAGTGGGTACACAGCAAGAAATGAGCAAATGAAGCAACAGCCGCCCCCCATTGCTCACATCACTGCCTGAGTGGCCCCATGTCTGTGGAAAAATTGTCTTCCATGAAACCGGTCCCTGGTGCCAAAAAGGTTGGGGACCACTGTAGTGAAGGACAAAATTTATAGTTTATTATGACTAATATAACTTCATTTTTGTACCAACTAGGAAACACACATATGTATGAATATGTATAGTTAAATAAAACTGTGGAAAGAGATATGCTGGACTGTCGATGTACACATGAGTCTTCATATTGTGGTTTGTGTAAGCACAGAGAGAAGTGTAGAAGGATATAAACAAGTATGTGGGTATCCATTACCCTGGGGAAGGGGGAGATTGCTAGCTTTTCTTTATTTTTCTCTGTTATCTGGCTTGTTGCTCCTATTGGCTTCATAGTTTGAAAAGAAAATTTAATATAGCATTAAAAATGAAAAAAAATCAAAAGAGGAGGTCAACCTTCCCATGAAAAAGATTTATTGATTTGTCGAACAAGAGAGACAACATACCTTGGGGATTGTGGGGCATCTCTGTACAAAGGCGTTAGAAAGGACTTGGGCTTGTGTTAGGTGTATTTTGAGGAGGGTTCCAAGAAGTGGCGCTTAACTCTGAATTGAATCCTGTCAAGAAGCGTAGGCAATTCTATGACTGGATATCTTTAAAAAATTTAGCTAAGAGGTGGGGAGAATGAAGCAAGGCAAAGCCATGGTGGTAAAGAAGCAGGAATCAAGGGTTGGCAGGGGCAATATATGTAATCCTAACAATATTTGTACCCCCTCAATATAATGAAATAAAAAAATAAAAATAAATAAATAAATAAAAAAGAAGCAGGAATCACTCATAGTAACCACAATATGGGCATGTTTGGTCATTTTTGTGTTTTGGACAATATTCTTGTTTTTGTCTGAGTTCGGACATGATTACAGAGGGATTTTATTTCTGTTTTGATCTATCAGGGTCACAGAGTAACCTTGTCTGAAGTTGGTGTACTGTGAAATTGTTTATGTTCAAGAAGAAAATGCCAAGGCCTAGCTATGAGCACCTGGCCGGCTCCTAGGAACACTATGGCCTGATAGAGCCAGGCCAGTTCCCAGTCACCAGCAGTTGTTTTTCTCAAATGAAAGTAAATTTTCTTGGCTTTTTAAATGTAGCTGATAACACAGGCTAGGTCTTAGCTCCTCTAGTAAAGGAGGAGAAAAGGCCACTGAGCACTGAATGGTATAGGTCTGCAGCCCCTTATCTAGAAAGTCCAAAAATCTCTGAAAACTAAATGTTTGTCCATTATTCATTTTAGCAACAAAACCTGACCAGAAATTCTGTGAGGCTGATTAGTCTTTATGTATTTCACTGAGTGTGAATATTTAAATATTTTGCTGTAGAAATCAACTATATTTGATTATAGGTGCCTCCCCAGATTGGTAGGGGTGTTATAGCCTATCTGTCCCAAAGAGTGGGCATGTATCTGAATTTAAGGGCAGCATCAAATATTTGCTTTCTGAGTTCTGAATTACCTTTCAGACAAGAATATCTGTGCTGTAATCATTGAGGATCTACTATTAAGTTTACAAATTCTGTAATTAACATGACCTGTTTTCTTAAATTAGAAGACAGTGATTATAATAATGAAAATTATCACTGAGCCCTTACTACAGACCAGACATTATGCTAAGCACTTTACACACAGTATCTCATTTAATTCTTAAAATTCTTATGAGGTAAAGCCTGTCACTCTCCCTTTTCTATAGGTGAGAAACTTATGGCTATATAATTGCCCAAGGTAAAGTGGCTTGTAAATGAGCAAGGAGCCAGAGAATCTTTCTCCGGAGCCTGTGCTCTCCTCTTCATCATTTTGGTATGTAGATGGCTTTCTGTGCTTGCTTTCTCCAGCTGTCTCAGGGCCATTTTGATGGAGAAGCACATAGACCATTTAACCTGCTGTCCCAGTGTAACATAGACCCACCATAGAGGCCCATATCAAAGATTTTAGCAAAAGAAAAACTTTAGTGTTAGGGACCAGACATATGGCTTGGAAGATTGGAGGCAGGGTTGAGTTGTTGCTAACATTTTTCCCAGATGTAAATCATTTTTGGCTCAGCGTGAAGATTGTCATTGTGCTCCCACGGTTCATTTATTTCTCATGTTCATTCATTGTTCCTTGTCCTGGCATCAACCCGCCTCTTCTTCCCCGTAGAAAATTTCAATTGTTAGTGCAAATTAACTTATGGATGTGGGCATCATGAAATTAGTCACAGTATTCAGTGACATTTAGTAGGAAGATAAACATGATAAATTAAAGGGGAAAAATAAGCTTTTCCTTGCTTTTTCTTTTTTCCTCACTCTTTCTCTCTCTTCATCACCTTCTTCCTTTCTCTTGCTTCTTATCTATTAATATCTTCTCATTTTATGCTTTTCAATCTGTGTAGTCCTAGCTTATATACTTTTTCTTCAGCTTTTTCTTTTCTTATCTAATTTCTCAAATTTATTCTTTTTTCTTCTTTTTTCCCCTCTAAATCTCTCCTTTGTTGCTCTTGTCATTTGCTATCTTCTTCACTCATTGTTCTCTTTTCTGCTGACATAGAACACAGTAAATTTGAAGTGTTTTGTGCATAAAAATCTGCAAACAAATGTTTTTGTACTTGTTTATTTGTTTTAAACTACTCTGAAGTGTTTATTGGCCTTCTTTGACCTTTATACCATACCATACCAACACCTCTATTTATATCCATGTCAGAATTTACTCATTAATATGCCATGCCATTTCAAAGGAAGTGGGTTATGATTTTATTATTCTAGTGACCTTTCTTTAGCCTTGCAACAGACCATTTGTCTACTACATTGAGGATGACGCAATAGGATTCAGTTATTCCTCAGTTATTCATGGGTTAGGACTTCAGGCATTCCATCAACATGAACAACAGGCACAGTGCAAACTCCAGAGGGAGGTAGGAAGGGAATGAGATTACCTTAAGGTGACATAGCAACAGCCTTTGAATAGAAAGCAATAAGCCAAAAACTGGACCAAGAGTTCGGTGGCATAGGACCAGAAAAACAGATACATCCATAGACTAACAATGGCTCTATGTCAAATGGTTCTTTAGAAAACTAAGAGAAGAATAGGGATGGGCTAGGGAAAAGATAAGGGAAAAGAGCAGAAAGAAGGAAACAACAGTTAGAAGAGGTGAAAGACAGCCAGAGTAGCCCAGGTGGCACATTGAGGGCAGTGGTGGCAGTTAGAGCAGGCACAACACTGGGGTCTGTAAGAAAAGGAGAAAGCAGCAGTGACATGGGAGGAGGTGATGGCACACTTCTGGCCTTTTGGAGGCAGAAGGAGTCATCCGGATTTCAGTTGCTTCAAAGACTACAAAGGTGCGATGCATGTGAAAAGACACTTGCTAAATAATGGATGGTATTTAACATAAGATCAAGCCAATCCTGCTCATTTTAATAGCGTCACAAGGCATTATGACATTCAGGTGATGCTATGTTAAAGTCAGGACAGTTCAGTGTCTTGGTTATGAAGTACAAGCTTAACTTGTGCTACGTGGTGTTTCCAGGCACAACAGAGCAAGCTGAGTTATAGAGCTAGAATATGCCACGAATTCCAAATTCTCCTACTGGAAACTTCAGGGGATGCTTAGTACCTATTCACTAAGTATATCTTCTCAAGAGTGGCATCGATGTGTCACATGAAGACATAGCTTTGGAAGGACAGATATGACTGATAAGGAAGGGCATCAAACCATCAATTCTGAAAAAATGTTATGTTTTTAGAGTGAGATCATCATTCTACCCTATAGTTTTAAAATAATGATAAAACTAGTCTGCTTGTGAAAAAGCTTGATAAATCCACTAACAGATGCCAGATTCTAGACTTTAAGAATACATGCAGCTTGTCTCTTACATGAACTATAGCTGAACATAAGTTTAGGTGATTGGGAGTTTTCATTTTCCTTGAGCTTATAAAAGTCTCATTTCTTTACTTGTTGCTAAAGTGATCCATAGACAAAAGCATTGTTTCCCCTGAAGGTTTTCTACCATTTATTTTTTCTATTGCAAATCAAAAATCATATAATAACCATAGTTGATGTATTTTAATTCTAGATAATTCAAGAGCTCACCCTGAGTAAATAGAATCAATGATATTAGCTGGCATTTCAGAATATTATGGGGGTACAAATGTTTTGGCTACATGAATTGCTTTTGTACAGTTTGAGTCAAAGTCATAAATGTACCCTTCACCCAGATAGTGTGCATCGTACCCGTTAGCTTAGGTGTGATTTTACCCATCCCCTTTCCCCCATCTGCTTGATGTGCATTGAGTTTTATTTCCATATGTGCACATCTTTTAAAACTACCTTTATTATAATATTGATTTGACCTAAGAATTGGGGTGTTATTTAGAGTATAAAGTATTTTCAGAACAGATATTAAGAATGTCTTGGGTAAAACTGTGGGCTAGTGTCAGATATGCAAAAGAATCTTATTCTTTTAACATGTAATCTTCTGTGCAGTGGCCTTTATGGAGCGAGTCACCTCATCCCCCTGCAACCACACCACCAAGTATCAGTTCTACAAATCATGAAGCCAATGTTATTTCTTTATATTAAATTAGCCACCTCATTATTAGTCAAATAGATAAAATAGAACTAAGTTCGTGATACTACAGTGACATACAATATTTGGACTGCTTTTCCCTATAGAAACCCAATGGAAGCATGTTGAAGATTTATAGAGGATTTTGAAATAATCTGAGAGATGATGGCTTTGGCCTATGATAATATAATTTATTTTGCATGTCAACCCAAATACCTATCGCTCTATTTCCTTCACTTCATAAGAAAAATACAAGAGACCCAAACCTAAAGACATTTTTCAGAAAAAGCAAATTCTATTGAATGCTTTAAAAATTTATTTTCTGTGCTTGTCATTATATGCCTTCTATGTGGCAGAGGTGGTACCCAGCAAGTCTCATACATTACTGCAATTTTTAAAATAGCTAAGACGTAGATATGGTTATCTGTTATAGAGAAAAGGAAACAAACACTCAGGAAGGTTAAGAAACTTGCCTAGGGTCTCGTGGGTAGGCAGGGGCAGAGCTGAGATTCCAACACAGATGTCTCTGGCTTCAAAGCCATTCTGCCTCTGGGATATCTCCACCATTGTATGGGACAGTAACTGAACCATAATGTCCCGTCTGAACCACAAAGGAAACATTTGATTATGTTCAGTAGGCTTTCTTTAAGAAAGTACAGATGATTTTAGTAAAATATCCCTTATTTTATAGGTTAAAATTAAGTCTTTGTTTAAAAACATTAGATCGCATCTCACTTGGCCAGAATATGCTATTATCATAAATTATATGGATAATTAAAGTATTAAAGTGTAATTTTATAAAATATCTTGAAAGCTTGCTTTTAGATCTAAAGTTATTTATAAATTTTATTGATTGTGTCTTGTTTAATTTTTTGTCAGAGGGTGTCTTTCTTTCAAAATTTTGTATGTCATCAGTTATTGTGTTACATTTATTTGGGGATCTTTGTAAGATCTCTACTGTTAAATTTCAATTTTTTTGGTCATTAAAATGTTTTTAAAATATATATTCATGGCATTTTGAGTTCAAGTTAAATTATGGAGTTTTGACTCTGTGTATACATAATGAGAATATATTAGCTCTATGTGCAACATTATACTCACTTTTTTATCTCAATGTTTTAAAATTCAGGTCCCAAGTCATTTGCAAAGGTATTTTCCAGTGGCTATCTAATTGGAGAAGTTCTGCACAAGTTTGAACTTCAGGATGATTTTTCAGAATTTTCAGAAAGCAGGTTAGTGAGATTATTCCTTACTTTTTAAAAATGTTAATTCTTTTGGTATTTGGAAAGTCCAAAGTTATCTTTCAAGAATCATCAATCATAAGATTCCTTCCAAACCCAAACTAGCCAAGCAAACCATTGGTATAGAAATTGTTGCTTCCTCATGTGTACACTCTTATTGTCCAAAGAGTACAAGGAGAGAAAGTTATATGGTTGCAGCAGACCTAATCTCTAGATGGGACTGATTATACTATTTTCAATATTTCTGCAAATTTAGGCCAGATTACTTCCTCTTTTGTTAATTGTTCCTTCTTTTAAGAGAAGTGAAATGACATATAGTTCCCTGGGTGGCCAATTAGTATTATTCTTTGTGTTTTAAAACTATAAAATAGAACTTAACATACAAATTATATCTTAATCCCATCAACTCAGTTTTATAATTATTGCTTTTAAATCAGATAGAAGAGTAAAATAGTTAAAAACAAAAATACATTTAAACTGTCTTTTATATTTCTTTATGTAATTACTTATGTAGAAGAAGCTTTGTTTCTTCTTATAATTTAAGTTACTGTTTAGTGTCCTTTCATTTAGGCCTTAAGGACTCTCTTTAGTATTTCTTATATGGCAGATATGCTGACAACGAATTGTCTTAGTTTTTGTTTATACCTCAATTTGATTTATAATTTTATCAGATATAGAATTCTTGGTTAGTAGTCTTTTTCTTTCAATACCTTATTCATGCTTAAGAGCCAGCTAAAACCCCACCTCTTCTCTAACCACTTGTTTCACTCCCCTAACAGATTTAGTCTCCCTTTTCTTTTTGTTCTAATAACACTTTGAACATCTGTTTCCTTATCACAGTAAGTTATAATTCTTTATTTATGTATCAGTTCTTATCAGAGTGTCTGGCACATGAAGGGGCCCAAACAATTTTTGATGAATGGGTAAATAAATGTTTACTCCTCAACTAGATAGCAAAGATCCTGAAAATTGCAGAATGTGTTTATTCTCTGTGCTCCAAGTATTGCCTTGGCCTATATCAGACTCACAATATTGTTTCCCTAATGAATAAATGAATGAGGTCAGAAAGCATACCTGTTTAGCCATACAAAAGTTAAAGGACCATAATGACTAAATCACTCATGCAGTATTTCAGGTGTACTAATTGGCTCTTGTTGGCAGGGCCCACAGAGGGCCTTTGTGTGAAATATTTAAAAAGGGTCCCCATCTGGAGGGACGTAATCATGAAGATACAGGTTTTGGTAAACAGAGAGGCATTTGTACAAGGAAAAAGGATTCCTATTTTGGATGAAGCAGTCTCATGCTGGGGAGAGGACTTAGCAGGCTGAGCACAGGGTAGATTTCATAATTTTGCCCCACCTTTGGGAAGATGTATGTCCTGTGCAACAGCCCTGCTTGTTAACCACTGCAAAGGACTCACTTTCTCTCCTGCTGAAAGTCATTGCATTCCTTAACACGGAGAGAGGGTCTATTTGTTTTTTCTTTTTTTTCACTTTGAGTTTATTTATTTATTGTTTGTTTGTTAACCATTTATATGCATAATAAATGTATGGAAATTTAAAAATATAAAAACAGGATATCTATATCTTAGCAATATTCTTCTGCTAAGTATATATAACATTTATTTTTATTTATTTTTTTCCTTTTCTTTTTTTTATTTTATTTTTTTATTTCAGCATATTATAGGGGTACAAATATTACGGTTATGTATATTGCCCATGCCCCCCTCCCCCCTCGAGGCAGAGCCTCAAGCATGACCATCCCCCATACATTGCACATCTCACTTATTATGTTTGTATATACCCATCCCCTCCTCCCGCCTCCCACCCACCCAACACCCGACAAATGTTATTCCTATATGTCCACTTAGGTGTTGATCCGTTAATACCAATTTGCTGGTGAGTACATGTGGTGCTTGTTTTTCCATTCTTGAGATACTTCACTTAGTAGAATGGGTTCCAGCTGTATCCAAGAATATACAAGAGGTGCTATATCACCATTGTTTCTTAAAAGCTGAATAGTACTCCATGGTATACGTCTGTTTGTACTGACAACCGAATAGCATCCATCTTCAATTCTTGGAAAAACCCATTTTTTCCCCCGGGGTATATGGTCTTTTAAATAAGGAAAGTGTCAGTAAATCCATGGGTATGACCTTTACAATAATGTATTTGATAGGGAGAAGAATCCTTTTTGTGGTCAAAGCCTAAATTTTTAGGTAATTATCTGATGCCAAAACTTATGATTTGAGGAGCTTACCTAATATTTTTAGTTTCTTTAGTCTAAACTGTAAACTGTAAACTATATGTTGCTAATAACTGGAAGTTATTCTCTTTGAAGTGACTTAATTCTAATAATTCATCTGAATCTGAAAGAATTTTCTGTTTTAGAATATTTTTAGTCCTCCCCAAAGGGTGAAAATTGAGCACATTAGTTAAAAGAAAAAAGTAAACAAGCAAGAATATCCGTGGGAGGGCAGCTCCTACTTACCTTGCAAGAAGATGTATTCCCTTACCAGGTGACAAGGAGGGAAGGAGAAAAGTAGTCCTTTGGCAAATAAGAACTGCAGGTAGAGAGGGAGAAGACTTCTCCCATAATACATTTTTTATTCCCTCAGAGGCCATCATTTACATCAGATGCACTGTCTCCAGAGCAAAGGTATCCCAGTGGTTTTTCTGTGTTCAAAAACAACTGTTGATTATCCTGTTATTCTGACTATGCACATACTTTAACAAGAGTAGACTTCTACCAATTTATACACAAATTCTTTTCCCCAAGTTTTGATTGATTAAAAATTAGAAATTTACAGAGAAACTTCTAGAAAGAAGGATTTTTATACCTGGATACTTTGGGCAATTCATAGAAGACATTTTAAAACCTAATCGGCAACTGAACTGTAACTAATAGGCTTACACTGCATTCTGGCAGTCACATAGTAAAAGCAAAGAGAGGGGAGGAGTTCTCCCCTTTTCTTGGGTGTAGAGCTAAGCTTTGACAAAATTTGGAAATGGTTAATGTTTGTTTTTATATTCTCCCTCCCAAATTAGGGTACCCCTAACCTCTGCAGCCCAAGGTTATGACCCAGGCCAAAGCTCTGACAGGTGGCTGTCAGTCCATATCTTTCCAAATATGTGTAGTAGACAAGACACATGGGACTCCTAGCATGAGAAGGGCATGAAAGGACAATTGTGATAGATCAAAAGGGGTGTCTGGTGCCTGTCCAAAGAATGGAAACACATGCCATTTATCTGACTATCTTCTTTCATAGTCATATCCTTCAAAACATTGTCTGCTTTACCTGGGTCATTTTGAACAAATGTTTGTTATCTCATATGTAAGATTATTTGTGGAGAAGCAAATTGCAAAACTGGACATGAGAAAACCTAAAAAAAAAGTTTACTCTTATTACTGAGATTTCTTTGTAGTATACATTATCTTTTCTCTTCCCCTCCAAGGCCTGTTTCTCTTTTATTCATTTAAAACATTTTACTCAAAGTTTAGGTGATGTAGTATAATATACTAAATATATATTACTGAATACTTCTGTTAAAAGAGTAACAGTATGCAGGGGAAATAGAATAAATTATACCACATGATTAGAAAATGAATTCAAGGTATTGCATCACTACTTTTTGTTGATATTGACCTTCTCATGATGCTGGCTCCTCATTCATATTTAGAAATCACTCCTATATTTCCCCAGCCCTACCTCCCTTTAGAGCATGGGTACTTTTAGGCTAGATTATAGGATGCTCAAAAACACTTTAAAATGTTATTCACATTTTGTTTATATGTATAGATGGGTATTTTTTTCCCCTGTGGAAAAGGTTCTATAGCTTTCAGATTTTCAAAGGTACCTATGATTAAAAAATGATTTAGAAAGCAAATCTCTTGAGAAGTAGTGTACTAGGAATAGTATATCAAGTTTAGCTTTTAAGTGATCTCTGTAAGCTTCTAAAAATGTGATTTAGGTCATTGAAAGTCCTTGTATCATCCCGAAATAATTTTATAGTCCAAAATTAAGTAACTGAGTGAATGCCCCTGTAATATTAGAAATTCTTTAAGCATGCAAATATATGGCAACTTCCTCTGGTCTGAGGTATCGTTTTTTGTTGGGGGGAGGGTAGGACTTTGTCTTGTATTCAAGTACTTTTTTCCACTGAAGAATATCACTGACTGTTACAAGTTAAAGTAAGTAGAAAATAAGCTAATGACAAAAATTGGTATTAAGAGGCACAAGAGTTGAAAATGCGTTGAGTTATCTTTTGCCTTCCATCTGTCATTAGATTTGTAGGATCATTAACAGTCCTAGATCATTGAAACACCTATTAAACCTCTATTAAAACACCTATCTCAATTAATTACTACTTGTTTACTCATCTCTTTTTACCATAAACTATGAATTCCTCAATGGCAAAGACTGTTGTTTTTTTTTTTTTTAATTTTTTCTTTTTTTAGAGACAGGGTCTTGCTGTGTTACCTAGACTAGACTCAAATTCTTGGACTCAAGCAGTCCTCTCATTTCAGCTTCCCAAATAGCTGAAACTGCAGGCGTGCACCACCATACCGACCTTGGGACTGCTTCTTATTCATCTTTGTTACACTTTAGTAAATTTGTAAAAATATATTAAATTTAATGAATAGATAAATCCTTGGCACATAATAAGTATTTAATAAATGTTTGTTAATTGAAAGAGTAAATTAATTAATTAATTAATTTCTTCTACATCATGTACATAATGTGATAATAGACTATCCAAAAATAAACATAACTTCTAATTAGAAAGTCTTTATTGATTTTTAAGGTATAAAATATATAAATATATAATATATAAACTGTATGCTGAAGATTACATAATTATATTCATTAATTATTACTGACACTGAAAGGATCATTGTTAGAATTGTCAGTGCAATATTTAGGACTACTTGCAGGCTCTAGCAATAATATAATTTAAAGAAATATACATTTAAATTGCAATTTTTCCTTCTGAGTGAAATATTTTTCAAAACCATAATTAGATTTGTCCATTGAGAAGAAGGCATTTGGTTATCTGTTTTTATATTGACTTACTGTATAAATTCTATTGTCAATTTAGAGCAGAAAAGTATATAAAATTAATGAGTTTTAGTGTAACCATTCAGGAGAAATAAATACATGGAGTTTAGGTAGACATGGACAATAAAAAATCTCAATGTATTTACATCATTGAGTGGTTTTAGAGAGAAATGATATATTTCAATATTGGGTCATGAGAATACCTCTGATATTTGTTGCTTTTAATTCAATGCTAGTGTCTAATTATGTAAAATATTTTAATGCCCAGGGTTTCAAGTGTCAAGCTTAATAATTTTTCTCGCTTGGAGCCAACACTTCACCTTCTGGGTGTACAGTTTGATCAGAATGTGGCCCATAGCATCATCACAGAAAAGCCTGGGGCAGCAACTAAACTTTTATATCAACTGTACACTGCTCTTCAGAAAAAGAAGAAAAGTGGGCTAACTGGAATGGAAATGCAAACCATGCAACCCCTGACAAACTTAAGACTTCAAAACATGAAAAGCGATGCTTTTCGAGAGGTAGGTACATGAAGAAGTATAATAAGTATGTCACAATGTTAAGTCTTGGTAAGAAGTGACAGTAATGCTGCATTCTCAGAGAAGCCACATTGGGTATATGTGTCCCTTATATTATGTTGCTGGCCATACTTGGCTTAATTCATTTATCCATCTTTGATGTCTCTCTTCAACCTATCCATATTGCCAATAGCTTATCAAGCTCTGTTCTGAATTCCCAGTGCTTTTTGTGCCTGCTCCTCTCTTTCCATTTCTACTCTATCATATTTGCTCAAATCTCCCTATGAGCTACTGCAACAACCTGCTGACATGTCTCCCAATCTCCACGCTTTCTGCTATGGGTAAGGCAACTGCTAGATGAATCTTCCTTATATTCCACTTTCATTGGGTTCTTCTTCTGCTTAGAAACCTTCTCTTTTACTTCTTTTTAGTCCTCATCATAAAGTCTTTCTTCTACATAGATTGACAGTGCATCCTTGAATATGCTTTGAATATTCCTCTCTTCCTTCCTTCCCACTCAAACTCACCTTTCTCATCTCTTCTCTTCCCCCAAATTTTCTTCTCCATGTACTTCTGTGCAGCCCAGTACACATGGATTCTTCCTTTGGAACTCTTAGGGCAGAGATAATTCTCACTCTCTGAGTGTTAACCTCCTTATGCTGATATTATTTGTTAACTGTTCACTACTTATTTGTCATATGATCTCATAAGATTTTTGGTACCTCAAATTTGAGAAGTATGTCTAGTGCTTTGAATGTTATAAATACTCATTAAATGTGTTTTGATTAATTGTTACAACTTTTTAGTTGGCAATGCCAGTTCCTATTTGATCTCCTTATAGTAATAGGAGTGCATTAACTTTTCTAGGCCTCTGGGATAATAATGAATGCTGTACTGATACAAAAAACTAAATAGAAATGGAGACAATTAAATTTTTTAATTTAATTTGTGAAGCAACAATGGCACAATAGATGTGAGGGCCATCTCCATTTTCAGATTTGTCCATTCTTAATAAACATCTTTATAAGCCAGAATGGACTCAGCACTCATGGAGAGCTAGCAATCAGATTACATCTGAGTAATTTAGTATTGCATCCTGCCTCCTTCACTTGCAAATTGGTTATCTTTGGGCCAGGCCCTGAACTCAGCTTCACTTTTCCCAACTGTAAAGATAAGGATGGTTATCTCTACCTGCCTCAGAGTTGAGCTTTTGTGGCTTGTGTAGCTTCATGAAGACAGTATGTAATATGCAATAAACTGTGAAGCAGTAACAGTGGCAAATGCTAGAAAAGCTGCATAGATGAGGACAAGTGAGAGCCCATTAAGTTTAATGTTGGTCATTGGTGACCTTTCAGAATCAATCATTCATTCATTAATCACGTATTTATTAGGCTCTCACTTTATGTGAAGCATTTGCACAATGAAAAAGATAAAAGTCCTAACTCTTTTAAAGCTTACATTTCAGAATGAGAAAAATGTTTCATTAGACTGGTATGGTTGCAGGGAGTTCAGGAGGAAATTGGAGATGAGGAATAGAAGAGAATAGATTATTCTTTCAAGAAACATGGAGGCAAAGGAAAAGAGAAAATAAGAACAGTAGTTGAGGAGAGAGAGGCTCAATGGAAGTGTGAGATTATTAGTTTGCTTTATGGACACAGAGTCTAGGAAAACTTGTCAGTTGAGAAAAATAATCAGTGGCAGGAAAATGAAAATGGTATAAAGATCAAATGGAAAGAGGTCCTCTAGGGAAGAAAAGAGGAAGGTGCAATCAATGGCTTGTGTGGTAGAAGATATATCTTAGGAAAGAAGTAGAGACACCAGATAGGAAGAGATACCGGCATCTATAATAATATTAATAATGGCTGAAATTTATTGAATGTACATAGTGATGTGCCAAGCTCTGTTCTGGGTGCTTTATCAATATTATCCAATTTGAACTTCACAGCTACTCTATGAGATAGGTACTTTTATTATTCACATTTTATAGACAATGAAACTGAGGCACAGATGGATTAGGTAACTTGCTTAATTTTATGCAGTTAGTAGGTGATAGAGCTGAAACTCAAACCTAGGAGGTTTTAATATTTTTTTCCCTTTTTCTAAGCAATGACGTAAGTAATGGGAAGAATCTATCTTCTTATCTCTTATATGTTGAAATTGGTTTTATGAAATTATTTTTGTGAAAATGTGTTTCTAAGAATGCAAATATCATTTATTGAAAATTAAGCTCAGGGAAAAAATCAACAATAAAAGTATATATGTAACTATTTTGTAAGAAGGAATTCAAATAATTTTATAATTTTTTTATTGTCCTCATATCAATTAAGGATATGAGTAATTGGTAGGGGCTTGGATTTATTTTAACTGCCAACAATGGTAATTCATAGAAATTTTATTTTGAAGACAAATTTTATGTGTACTTATAGTGACAAGATACTCTTTATTTTCTAATAAAATATTTTGAAATGCTTTCTTTATTTAGAGACTTAAAAACCTGATACCACGTCAAACTGATTTCAATCTGATGCGGGTTACATACAGGTTTCAAGAAAAACATAAACACATGAAAGAAGATCTTGCCTATGTGCATTCTGAGGAACTTGAAAGATTTCAAAAACTCCAGGAAGAACAAAGATGTTTTAAAATTGAAAAGGTTTATAGGATAATTTTTTCAGAAATTCATTAGTGCATAATATATATGCTGTTTATGATTTATGCCTATAGTACACATTGCATAAGCAGTAATGTAGTATAAGGTTAACTTGTTTGATGCATGACTTTGCCCTGCCCTACCCTCACCCTTTCTCTCCCTCCACTTTCCCTTTTTCTCCATCCCCACTTTTGCTGACTGTCACATCTGCTTGTGGCTAAGAACAAGAATTGCCATTCTGTGGAGTGGCAAGACAGCTTGGTCTCTTTCACTGGTAGAAATCAATGTTTCAGCTGTTTAAGTGATGGGGGGTGCTACCAACTTCCCCATTGATCAAAGTCTCATGCCCATTGTCACCACTGAGGGAGACAAGCAGACATTTTCCTCTTTCTTTTAGCCTCTCGGCCTTTCTCTTCTGCTTCACTTCTTTCTTTGTGGAAATGGGTAATTCTATGCTTGCTTGCCTTCTCCACCACCTTGAACAATTCTTCTTCCTGGCCCTTGCTTCTTGCTTTGAATAACTCCATACTGGATTAAAATCTTTGCTTCTTAAATTTCTTTAAAAATCTTTAATGATCTCTTGTCCCTTTAATGACATGGAAGGACAATGGTGCATGGAATCATTAAAGACTTTTAAGATAATTTCAGGTGACTAGGTATATGGAATGTGTAAACTACAGGCAAAAGAATTATTGTTTTTCCATTGCACTGTAAAATCACTTTTTAAATTCATACATTTAGCATTATAATAAATTAACATATGCCAAATGAATATTATCAGCTTCTTGTAGGGAAGGAATAAAAGATGAAAGACAAACTCTGGAAGATCTCATGATTCTATTATTTGCCAGAGTGAATAAAGGATTGTACTTCCCTTTGACATTGCATGGTAAAGAGACAAACTATTCTTAAAGTACTGTTTAAGTCAAGACCAAGTGCTAGGAATCTAATTAATATGGAAGCAGCCTATCTAACTTTGATGTACCAAGTCTAATGCGGAAAGTCTCCAAAAAAGCTGGAAAAAAGAAAATATGACACCATTAAATATTCTGAAATAAACTGTTAAAAATGATCATAGGAAGCAAATGGGGCAAAAGGAAGAGCCTATGTCTACCTGATTTTCTTAATAAAAAGAGATGAACATATTGCAGTTAGATAAAAATTGACATTTTGGAAAATGAAATGAAAATTTTTAAATTATCTATAATTTTTGCCTCTTAAATGGTAAATTGAAGTTTCTTATCTTTGGACATAGGAACTAAGGATCTTTTTAGTTCCAATACAATGCTTTAGTGGTAAAGTCTTGATTAGTTTAACATATTACCTCTTAAATAATTTATTTTTAAGATATTTCATCTGATTCTCAGGGTTTTTTTCCCCTTTCATTATGTCTTCCTGATTATATTCTTTATAAAATAATTACTTCCTAGATACAGAAGAAATAGTCCAGTAATGATATATAATGTAGTATTAATTAAATGTTTGAGGTAGCTCTTGAACTCTTTAAGTGTGACTGGGTTTTGAGGGACCTTGTCATTTCTATTGTGTTCCCCAGAGACCTTCCTAGAAACTGTATCCTAGATAGAATTGGTCTTCAGACCACCTTCAGAGATGGAATTTTCTCTTCCCTTGATTGGTCAGGTCATGAAGGTAGAACTGGGAAACAATTATACTCTTCTTTGTATTTGGAACATCTTTATTATCCTTTTTGTATCATCACACAGGATGAAAATACAGACATTTGATAGATATAATTTGGGGATTCTAAAATTGTGTTCTAACACTACACTTTCCAAAATAGGTCATATTGATACCTGCTTCTTAACATTACACAATTGTGACACCTAGTTCATTGGTTAATTGCTGGGTTCTAAATATTTCAATAGAAAAATTGTATGTGTGTGTATCTATGAGTGTATAGCATTGCCTATTATTCTGACAAACTGAATACTAAACTAATGTATTTGGGATACTCAGCAACGTGTAAGCAGAAGACGACAAAATGAAATAATGGCTCAAATCCAAGCAGCTATCATACAGATTCCTAAACCTACATCAAATTGTACTTTGAAAGCACTTGAGGCACAAAAAATGATGAAAAAGAAAAAAGAGGCAGAGGTAAGCGATAATTCTTTAATATTATGTTGTGTTTATCTTAATCAAAGGATGGTCTTTCTCCAAAACATATAGGGAGACTTTCTAAAACTTCTCATTGCCTTTCCAAATTATCTCTGGCCTTGTCTCTTCTCATTCAAAACTCCTCTGCTCTATGCATGCCTAATCTATTCTATACTGTTATTTGTTCAGAAACAAAAAATGTAGCTTAAGGTTGGGGATGGCAAACTCCTATTAAATGGCAGCACTAGTCTGGACTCCCATGTTGAGAAGGATTCTGTGGTCTCTAAAAAAACTAGGTCAGAATAGGTGCTGTTGTAATGGGTCATAACTGCCATGGGTACAGCAGAGGCCAAAGTGTACATACTCTATATATGTCATGCCTACTGTACGTTTTTACTCAATTCCTTCTCATCATGCAGCACTTTTTTTCTGAGTCCCAGAAATGTTAAGTGACTTGTTGCTATCAGTACATTTAAATTTAAGATTACCTACACTAGTCATATTTTACTAGACCATAACAGCTATCAATCATTCTAATAGGATACAATCTAAGTATATTTTATAGGGGAGCAATACTACATTTCGGTATTAATTCCTGCAATCTACACTGCTTATGGCTACAGTGATTGTTGATATTCTCTAGTGCAACCTATGAAGAGGATTAATATCTACCATTTATTGAGTATCTACTACATGTCTGGCTGTGGGTTGAGCACTTCACATTACTGTTAAATTGTTAATAACTCTCTAAGTAGAGTATTATTTTCCCCATTTTGTAGATAAAGAAACTGAGACCCAAAATGCTGACATGTTTTACTCAAGTTCGCAATGCTAATAAAGCAGAGATTGACAGATTTCTCTGAGTCCTAAATCCATTGCATTATATTAATCCACAGTTTCTTTGTTTTTTTTAATACTGACAAAATATCCTGTACTTGGATTCTAAAAAGTACTACCCAGACCTTTTTTCTGATCCCATTTTAATATTTAACTCTCATATGTCTCTGAGTCAATTGAAGTTTATTAATATTAATATACAAGGATGAGCTACTGCTAAGTTTTAAAGAGCAAATTAATAATGTAGATAAGGTTGCATGAGGAATATTTAAAACACCTAAGATAGCAATTTTTAAAGAAATATGTATATCCAGAGAACTCATGTTCTGATTCTTTGATAATCTTCACTCTCATTAGATGCCTCTTGGTGCATTGTCAGAGTTACAATCATGAACTGAATGATTCAGGTTAGGCAATTTTCACATTGTTTTATGTATAGTTATCCCAGTCGAAAAATAACAAATCAAAATTATAAAAATATTCTAGAATTCAGCTTTTAATATCTTGGCTCCTACTTATCTTGAATCAGTAGTACATGTCACCTCATAAACTTGAATGAATATGGTAAATGGAGATTTTTCAATGCCTTTTAGAGGAATATAACTGATGATGAATTTTCTTTGAAGGATGTGGCCAATGAAATTAAGAAGTTTGAAGCATTAATAAAAAAGGATCTCCAGGCAAAAGAAAGGTGGGATGTGAACTTTTTTAATAATCACATAACTGTATTCTGTTCTCTATATAGCTTTTTAATATTTAGAAATAGTTTATCTGGAATAGCTATTTCAAGGATCTTTTTACTTTAGAGAATATTTACTCAGAGTGTATGAGGGAAGATAAATGACCTAAAATTCAGATTGTTTGTTAACAACATTTATAAAGATCTAGAGAGAAAGTTGTTATCATGAAATGTGAAATTGTCTATGCTATGTTTATTCTTCTAAGTTCATATACATTTTTTAAACATTACTAAAATTGTTTCAATATACCACTAATTTAAATTTGTCACAGTAAAGCCTTTATTAGACTCTAGTTTGGTTTCTCTCATGCTGTACCCTCAGCATTTACTACAGAGACCAGCAGTAAAGAGTTGTTGAATGAGTTTGTTGACCAAATGTCACTAAGACAGCCAGTTTGATGAGTTTATTGCAAAAAGTGTCTAGTTAATGGGCTTCATTTGCCTAAAGATAAAGATCCCTTACTACTTTGTGTCCTATTGGAGGTCATTGATTCAGAAAATAATCCCTTAGAGACTATCTATATATGTAGGAGTAACTCGGGTTTTTTGACATTTTTAAATGGAAATGATGCAAATTCTACTCATTGATGTCTTATGGAATATGAAATAAATCTTTGTTAAAGAAGATACTAATTCTAAAGAAGAAATTCAGAAACACATTATATACTTCAATTCCATATTAATATTTTCTGAAGGAAGGGTTAAATACAGTCAAACGAGGAAAAGAAAAAGACACAAGAAAGAAATGGTGAAGAAGTCAGGTGTGGAAGGAACATCAAGCAAAACGGAGACTACATATGGACATTACCTTTCTTCCTGCCCTCTGCAGAAACTCCAGATGGCATACTCTGCCCCCCACTCCCGTTTATCAGCATTGCTCCTGACACCTAAGAACAACATAATCCAAGTCTACTCATCCATGCTGCCACCACCTAAACCCTACCATACCCTCCCTGACCTTGGCCTGTGAAGCCACCCAAGTTCTTCTAACTCTTTCACTTACCTCACCAGCCACATGCTCTGTGGTGATAAGCAGATGGTGTCTCCCAGAAAGATCATCTTAAATTATTGAAACACTTTTTATTAACATTTGTTGGTGAGCACTGTTCTCTGTAAATCCCCAGTGAGCCCCTTTCCTGGGACCCTTAAGTTGCATGCAATGTAGCAACCAGAGTTAATACCAAGGGCAGCAGTGTCTTCTAAGCCCTGTATCCCAGTATCCATTCAGTTTATTAGTGTCTTTTCCATGTCATTTACTAAATATTTTAAGATTATCCCTGCACAATACAGCTGTAGACATCTGCCCTGCTTCCTATGGCCTTTGCCAACCCAGCCTGACCCTAGGTCTCATTCAGTTAGCTTTAGAAACCCAAGACCACAGTGGATTGAATCAGAAGTTTACTTCTCTCTCATGTAATAGAAATGAATGAGATATTGACGCCCTCACTTTTCAGGGCAACAGGATGGGACCTGGGGCAGCTGAAGTCCCTGGGCCAGTTACCTCTGGCTGTGAGCAGCCTCATCTGAGATTCCAAATTCCTTACAGTGTGTTACACGAAGATAATTTTCTCTCATGGCCTGAAAAAGAAAAATGTTGGGACACGCTGGTCTAGAACAAACTTTTAAGGAAAACAAAGGTTATGGGTATGATATGGCTTTTCTTAAGCCCCTTTAATAATCACTACTTTTTTTAGTTCATTCTGACTTCTTAGCTTAGAATCAAGAATTTTCTGGGCACATTAAGAAACTTTACACTAACTTGATGCCAGAAAGCACTAACATCTTCTTACAACTTGAACCTGAGCAGAACTTTCTGTAGCTGTCTCTTTTACAGCCTGCTCCTGAACAGTTCCTCAAGGATGTCACCTCAAACTCTGTCTTCTTTCTTTCGTGGAAGAATGATATGATGTCTCAATGCTGGCAATACAAGCACTCCCGTGGCTACTTTCCCCCCCACATGTAACAAAGTTTCTCCAGTTTTTTTTACTTTTTAGATAATAAATACTATCTGCTGTTTGTTTATTTAGCTGAGGTTATTGGCAGCTGTAATTTGGCATTTGGATTAATTGATTTCTCTGAGGCTTTTCCTAGAAACTGCTTTTTTGACCTTGGTTTTTATGAATAATTCATACACATTGAATTATTAGCCTCTATGGAGGTCTGGAAAACAAATAGATATAAAGAAAATATAATCACTGCCCTCAAGAAACCCACATCAAATAAAATTAACATTTATTCAAGTAAATATCAGAATATTTAAAAACTTTTCTTCATACCTTTATTGAAATATGACAGCAGATGGGTGGATGAATGGATGGATAGAGGAGAAGCAATGTGTTAAATATATTATTGGCAGCATAAGTACAATGGTGAAGGAGCTATTAACCCATGCTCAATCCAGGGCAGATCTTTTAAACAACACACTTAAGTAAAAGTATAATAAGAATTTTGATAAATGATCTAAAAGTGATACTCCATAAAAGTAAATGCCTAATTAAATTATAAATCTTAATGAATAAATAGACAGTTAAACTCTGTCTTTGGTCTTAGGGAGTCTTTGGTAGCTATACAATTTGTGCTCAACTCCTTTTAGTGACAGAATAGAACCAAATCTCTTGGTATATGGCAAAGAAAGAAAATTAAAAATAATAATAATAAAAAAGAATAGAACCAAAGGTTGAGCCCCTGCTAATAAAATAATGAGAATTTTAGGGTGTGACTTTTATGCTTGTATAGTGATTCTTCACATATTATTTAAAATTTAGTAGACATCAACTATCTGTCAGGCATACTAAGCATAGGTACTAAGAAGAGGAAAATAGGATATTTCTCTTATTAACTCAGAGTTTAACTGGGAGCAGCAAACCTATAAATGATGACCTAAAATCCAATATGATCCATATTATAAATGTGTAATTATTATATCATTAAACATGAGTTAATTATGCTTTTACAAGAACACTTCTGTCTATATGAGAACTCATGACTACTTATTCCCTATACATTTTAATAATGTGTTCTTGTTTTTAGAATAAGATTATAAGTTATATTCTAAACCACATACATTCATAACTACTCATAGCATAAAAACAATGATTATTCATAATATAAAAATTCATTATTTCTTGGCAAGTAACATTATGGTATATCTTGTGCTATTATACTGTTATATTGTTTACTTTTTAAAGAGATGTGCAGATGAGAATTGATGATTATTTGATCCTTATATTCATAAAAATATATCTTTTACTTTAATGATAACTTTTTAATGAATCTATAAATTCTGTACTAAGCTACTATTTGTCTCACTAAATTGAATATGCTTACTTTTTTGGGGGACAACTACCAGCCTAGCCTCTTCCTGGTTCTTAAGTTTTGGCCATAAGGTAGGGCAAGAGCTCTGACGTGGGTCTTCTCACTTAGGTCTCTAGGATATGGGCAAGAAGCCAGGTCAGACCTGGGCTTGTGAGTGTGGCATGATAAGCAAGTCATCTTTCAACTGCTGAGTTTCCAACAAGGGCTAAACCACTGTCCTAAGCAGTCAGAAATTCATCTGGGAGTTCATAGAGCAACTTGCATTTTCATAGGTGAGAGGAGAATGGTAGTATAAGGAAACATCCATAGAAGCACTCTCTAGTGACCTAATATTAGTGCACCTGGCCTGCTGTTGTAGAGCTGTTCCTTCCCTGATACTTGAGTTATCAGTTGTCTGCCTACTGTTGACTCAACACAGGGGAGGCAGGAGGCCCAGAGCCAGCAGTAAGAAGAGGAAGAGAAATCCAGAATCTCTGGGTAGAGTGAAGATCATAAAAACCAAAAGAACAAAAAGGTGATAGGCCTAGGTAGAAAGCTATGTTAAAGACCTCACAGAGATAGAGTTCAGAAATGGAGTGAAGCAAATGACATCTATTGATAAGCTATGGGTGTCACACTGAGTTCTAATATTTACTTCAATGTTTGCATTAATAAATTAACAGAGAACTCAAAGGAGCCTTCTCCTGAGGTCTTTCTCCATAGTCACAAGTAGTGGCATGTGATCGCATTATTTAAAAAAATAAAAACTATTGTCCTTAGTGCATCCAAGACTTCTTTAGATACAGCAGGCCAGACAACTACCGATTTGTTAAACACTTACTCGGATGATGACTACATTAAGAAAATCCAGAAGCGCTTAGAAGAAGATGCTTTTGCACGAGAGCAAAGGGAGAAAAGACGGCGGAGATTGTTAATGGACCAGTTAATAGCCCACGAAGCACAAGAGGTAAGATATTTAGATGTTGATTAAATAATAGTGATGGGAATTTTACAAAATGTAGCTTCTATACATGCCACTCTAAATCAGATGTCACTTTCATACCCTCATGTCATTATGGCAAACATACTAGAAAAAAACTCTGTTTACTAAAAAATTTAAAATGTGATGATGGTTGTACAGCATTGTGAATGTACTTAACATAATTGAATTGTACACTTAAAAATGGTTAAAATGGTAAATTTTATGTTATATATATTTTACCACAATAAAAAATACTGTCAAAAAAAGGAATCTCAAGTCTCTGTCAACCATGTGTATCTATTGTTACTTTTAGAGGAAAAGGGACTGTTTTAATGAAACAACACAGAAAAGTTGTTCATCTTCTCCATTTTTTCATTAGTCTCCTTCCAGTAGTTCTCAAAATGTGGTTCCTGGACCAGCAGTACCAGCATCATCTGGGACCTTTTAGGAATACAAATCACTGGGTGCCACCCCAGACAGAATAAAAAACTGTGGAAGTGGGGCCCAGTGATCTGAGTTAACAGACTATCTAGGTGATTCTGATGCAGCTATAGTGTGAGAATGACTGATCAATTCTTGAACACATATTTGCTGAACCTCTTCTGTGCTCTGGGTACTTGTGCTAGGCCCAGATATAAAGCAATGAGCAAGAATAACAAGAAACCTGGTTGCACAGAACTTGCTGTGTAGGGGGGGATCTATAAACAAGCCAGTACATTAGAGCATGGAAGTGCTAGGAAGGCAATGAGGGGTTGACACTTAGGAGAGACGTCCACCCAGCTTGGTTCAAGGGACAGTGTCTGGAGGATGATAGTAGGAGCATGAAGGAGTGACTGGAGTTAGCTAATTGAAGGTTTGTAGTTGTAGTGGAGTAGGGGCAAGGGGTAGTTTCCAAGGAAGGATGAAATAGTGGAAAGTGAAGTGTGTTTCCAGAGGAGAGACTATCACATGGAAAGGCTCAGTGCTTTTAGCTAACTACAAGTCATGTTATCTGGCAGGAGTTACCTGAGGCCAAATTATAATGAGTCTTGTAAGCTACTCAGAGGAAAACAGGAGATTTTGCAATTTCTATTTGAGTGCAAAAGGGAATAAGAGTGACAAAATCAGATTTTCTTTTATAAAAATCACTCTGGCTTTAGTTTGGAGAATAGATTACACTAGAGCAAAACAAGTAATAGCGGTTGCTGTAACCAGGTAAGAGATTATCTCACTTAAATCTAACATAGTGTGGATTGAGAGAAGTGGCTTCAAGAGCTATTTTAAGAGTAAAATCAATAGGACTTAATGACTCATTAGACATGGGGGAGTGAAAAGGTAGGATGAAAAACTGGACTTCTGGTTTGCACACCTGGGTGAATGGAGGTATCATTTGTTGAGATAAGGAAGATCATAAAATGAACAGGCTTAGGGAGGAAGATGATTTCAGTTATGAATGTAAATAGGACAATCTGTATGTCTAAAATATGAAAGACCATTTGATGATGCTTCTTTTATTCACCTAACTACATCTGGTCTGCTTAGCGGTTCTATTCACTGAAAGAAATAGAGGCTTCATATAAGTATGAAGAAGTGAAACTATCCATAGATTCCATTCCTTTCTTCGTGAAAGTTCAAAGAATAACTCTGGACATCTCTTTGTGCTAGAAAGTTATTTCTTCAAATTCACTTATATCTTTAATTAGTCAGTTTGATCATCTCCCTTCTTATTAGAAGAATGGCAAATTAAAAAAAAAGAATGGCAAATTATGAGAACTAGATAATTGAAAAGTAGATTTTTAAAATAATTACCCATTTGAGGTTTCGTTACAAGTTTCTTAACAAGGAATTTTGCACACACTTGTATTTATGTTACAAAACACTTATGTGTTGGATGCAAGGTTTTTTCTTACTGTTTTTCTGCTTATACTCTAGGCCTGAAATTTACCTGGAAAATAGGATAAATGAACTTTCTACCTTTCCTCACTTTCTACTAGGATGTCATTAGCATTGAATTTTCAAAACTATAGATGGAGATATGTTTACTAGTTTGGGAATTCAGCAAACTAAGGGATATGAAAAAAGTCAGGGCTCTGGATATTTCTCTCATGGGAAGCTCATCTTGTGCTGTTTCTTCTTTGTGTTTAGGGAAGTTGCTATTCCTAGAACCAGGCTTGGGTCATGCAGCAAGGGGCTTCCGCTCTCACTGCCTCCTTTTCATTGAGTATAATGTGCCCAGCTTCCTTGTGCAGCTGACACAAAGGATGCTAGTCCACAGTGGCTGAATGGGAAATTCCCATGTGCATCATAGCCTGTTTACCTGTCAATCCAAAGAGAAAATAGTATACCTGCTGCTTTTTAGAAGCATGACATTAATCTCATGTCAATCATGGATGCTTTCTTCTGGTACCATTTGCACTGGATCTATCAGAAATGCCTCAAAATATCTCTCCTAGATTCCAAGTGGTTGGAGTTTCCCCCTGGGATTTATGTACTTTCATTTTAGTTTGGTTGATGAAGAGAGAGCCAGAGACCTGTGTTCAAGTTGATATCTTGCCTGGTGATTCATAAATAAATGGAATTGTGTGAATTAAATGATGATATTTAAGGTTAGAAAGATCACTTTGACTTTCTGGAGAACAGATTTTGAGAGAAGGGATGGTAAGGGAAGGCCTGATAGGGAGGGGCTGATGTCCAAAGTAGAGGTGGTATCAGGGAGCGTGGAATGGAGTCAGGGGGTGGTTTAAAAACATACATAGGACGTGCAATAGACTACTTCTTGAAGAATTGGATATTAGGAGTGATAAGAAAGGAGTGAACTTAGGATGGCCCTAATGTCTTAGATCACAGAGTAGATTATTGTAAGGTTGTCAACTGAGAGGGAAAGATGAAGTCTGAAGGAGAGTTAATGAGTTTGGTTTTGGTTGTGTTGAGTTTAAAGTATTTCATAGACATTTAGGTGGAGATGTTCAAACAGAGAACACAATTTGGCTCCTACCTGGTTCTGTGGTCAATTTGGCTAATATCATGGCTGATTCTTAATATTTGCCCCAAATTAGCTATCTCTGCCTTTCAAGAATCTTTTCTATGCTATTTCTTTGGAATTGGTATTTGAACACCAGTCCCCTCCTGTACTTCTTAATTAAAAGGTCCTTGAATACTTAGCTGTCAGGTCTTTTCTGCAGTGCCCCATTCCTCCATGAGAGCTGCTTGGGCATCTTTAGAAAATTAGGCAATGGTTATACACCCAAGTAAGTTCCTAGCTCCAACTCACGGGAGAAGTATAAGGCCTAGAAATCAAATTGAGGCTGTTCTGAATTGTATATCTGTCTAAATCCTCCCCAAATATGGTAATTTTAATTAAAATAGAAACATGTCTTTTATTATTTTCCATTTTACTCATTGCAAATAAAGAATATTTCATCTAAGTTCTGGGTTAAACAGTCATCCATAGAATGCCCTGAGCACCTAACCATAGCTCATATCTTTGTTTCTATGGGAAAATATATTCTGCACTTCACTGAAATCTAAATTATGAGCTATTTATACAATGGAACAAAAATATAAATCTTCTTTTCCACTCAGCTGTTTAGTGCAGGTCCTAATACACTTGCTGCTCTTCATTCTAAAGCTTTAAATGCATATTATTGACACAGCCGTTCCCTAGTAATTATCTCTTCTTTTGCCTATCTTAATGTGTTTCATCCCATAACTGGCCAATCTAATTTGTGCTTCGTAAGGGTTGAGACTCTTAAATCTCTCATCTTGACAACTAAAGTGCCTTACCATATAAACACAACCAATTTCCTAGAATTCACCTGAAATAATAAAGCAAGTTCATATTTTTCAGAAATATGGTGGGACTGTGCCTCATATATCCAAAACCACCCCAAAAATGTGTAGACAGTTTGGGCTGGGATTAACTATGCTGTTCTTTTGCTGATCTCAACTGGGCTTTTGTATGAGTTTGGTCAGTTGGTTGGTTCGTGAGGATGGTTGACTTACGATAGCTTCATCAGGTCCAACTGGGAAGACTGGTGCCTCTCTATATAAGGCCTTTCATTTTCTAGTAGACCAGGTCATGTACATGGTGGTGGTGGCAGGGAGAATTAAGAAACTCAGACCCCAAGTGTAATTGAGATTTTTTTCCTGTTTTTTGTTTGTTTGTTTGTTTGTTTGGGGTTTTCTTTTGCTGATGTTACATTGGTCAATTCGAGTTAGTGGTCACTCCATACCCCCTATTTAATGAGTAGAAAATAGATTCTACTTTTTAAAGAGGATATCCACAGGGTAATATTGCAAGGCTGTGGATGAATGAAAGGAAAGAACTTGTGGACCCATTTTGACATACTGCCTTACCTCCAATATTGGATCTCAAAAGAAAACAATTGTTAACATTAAAGTTTTCAGAATTTTATAACTAGCTGAGACAAAGTTGCTCATGATTTAATTTTTCCGTAATATATCTTACTAACAGAAAAAAGTTCATATGTATTTTTAGTGGAACTTTTATTCAATCTACATTTTTAAACAATTCCACAGTTCAAGTTTCAGCATTTATCACAGAGTGTTATTGTTATTTGTGTCTTGGTTCTATTAAATATCATGTCTTTTCCACTGCTTACTGGTCCCCTTCTGTCTCTTAAAACAGACAAGAATACATCTGGATTATGACCACTCAGATTTTCTAAGATAAGCCATAGGTCTTTTCCCCTTAGCTTTTTCTCCAGACTTCCCATTCCGTCAATTTTTGGCTTTTCCTCACACTGGTATTGAGATGTCCCCACTGGGAGGTAATCAGGTCTGCCATCTTCAGCTGACAATGGCTGCATTTGTTTTACAACTAGTAATTGTGTCAGAATGCATATAATGCAATTCCACACTTCTGAAAACGTGCTTATACATTAGAATTGTATCGCTTGTTTATGAAAAATTGAAAAAAAATCACCTAATTTGTTTTTAACCAGATTTTAAAGGAAGTAATAATTCATTTAAAATAATTTCAGTTGCAAGACTATAATGTTTCTAGATACTCAAATAATACAACCCTTGTTGGAAGTTCTTGTTTTTAAACTTAATTTTTGCCATGTTCAAATTTAAATCAAATGGCAAAACTAATTTAGGTGAATATTATGTCTTTTATGCATTATTTAAATATAGGCTTCTTAGTCCAATGGGAAATGTGGACATTGCTTTGACAAATCACTGGCCTTTCCCCTGGTGTTTTCAGGAGGCCTATCGGGAGGAGCAGCTCATTCACCGGCTGATGCGGCAGTCCCAGCAGGAGCGCAGGATCGCCGTGCAGCTCATGCACGTGCGGCATGAAAAGGAAATTTTATGGCAAAACAGAATTTTCAAAGAAAAACAATATGAGGAAAGACGACTTAAAGAATTCCAGTATGCTCTTGATCGAGAAGCGGTAAGCAATTTCCCTTAAAAATCTTTCTAAGGTGGGCCGGGCGTGGTGGCTCACGCCTGTCGTCCTAGCTTTCTGGGAGGCCGAGGCGAGCGGATAGCTGCTGCTTCAGGGGTTCGACACCAGCCTGAGCACATCCTGAGCACAGTGAGACCCCGTCTCTAAAAAAAAAAAAAAAAAAAAAAAAAAAAAAAAAAAAAAAAAAAAAAAAAAATCTTTCTAAGGTTACTTTTGATGCTTTCTACCAAGTCATGGTAAATGAAGCTGTGTTTTGTTGCCAGTCACCTAATGAGAGTTAATTTTTTATGTGATCTCTCTATTATCTGCTCATTTTTATTTTTGCATAGCTGCATCCACAGAGCATATAGTCACTACATACTATACCTTCACCTTCAGGCTTGATTTTACAAGTTAATAAGTATTTAATGCTCACCATCAGTACTATGTACATGTCTCTGTGCATTTCAATTGCCTGAAGCTCCTTCTAAGGCCTCATGGGAACAATATTCCCTGAGTTCTTTGTATATCGATAATAGTGTGTACCTTTTATACTTGATTTTCAGTTTTGCTGTGTATAAAATGCTTGATTCACATTTTCTTTCCTTGAATATCTTAAATTATGTCACTCTATTTTCTTCAAGTATGAAATGTTTCTGTCAAAAAGAATGATGGTCATCTAATTTTCATTTCCTTGAGTCATTACTTTTTTTACCCTAGATACCCAAAGGACTTTCTTTTTCTTTAAAGTCCACTAAATTTATTAGAGTAAGCATTGGCGTTGGTTATTCTAGGTGAATATTCTCAGGCAGGGAGAGAACTTTTAAGCTGCTTCCTTTCAACAATACACCATTAGTCTTTAATAAACAATTCCTTACCTTCTGATAAAAGATTTCCCAGGTCCATATTATAATATTCCTTCTTCAGAACTAGAATAAGTCATTTACCTAGGGTACTCTGGTGCATTGTAGTTGAGAATGATATATAGAAACCAAGATCTACCTGCTAGGTATGCTCTGCTAGCATGATGTCATTGCATCTAGGCCCTTTTATAACTCTGATAATCAAAATATACAATCTTTTAATTATTTAATACATTATGTTTGTCCTGAACTTATATATATATATTTTCTGTAGTAACCAAAATAGATTTATTTTATTCATAGATTATATGAATTACTTCTTGTCTATTTCCTATTGGGGATGTTTCAGATTTATTTATTACACTAGTCTACATTTGATTAAAGAGATACATAACTCATGTGAGTGGCATTTTAGATAGCTTGTCTTTACTATCACAAAATAGTCATAAGACAAGTCTGGGCTGAAGAGAAAACCATACAGAAAACAGGAAGGCAGTGCTTTATTTATCAGCTTTATAGTTCCTACTGTGATATCTGATGGAAATACAATATATAATAGTTTTTTCCAAAATTGTACAATTTTTAGAAATACCATTTGGAAAGTACCATAATCTCCAGAGTCAGGAAAACAGTACTTTTGCCTTTTCAGAACAGGCATAGCCTAAATGGTGGGGAGCAGGAGGCCACACCCCTGAATTTGAGCTGAGTGAATACTGATCTCAAGGGTCTTTTTTGGCCTGAAGAGCTGAATCATCTGGATGATTATTTCGTCCCTCTTCTCTGACAATAGACTTGAATGGACTGAGTGGCATTTACTTTAGAAATAATATGTGTAGCTATTAATATTTTTCTGAGTGCCTATTTGAAAGCCCAATTAATTAAGCGCAGAATAGCAAAGCTTTTTTAGCTGGACTGGTCTCGTGGTGCTGAGCAGGATCATCTGTCCTTTCTTTACCTGGACTTGAACTTACTTCAGAGGATTGGGACACTCAGGCCTGCTCAAGCCTCAGAGATTTATGTTGTGAGGTTCTGAAGCACCTGAAAAAATGATGTTCCTTCCTCTCACATGATTACCTTTTCTTACTCTGCTTCCTTTGCACCTCTCTCAGAGATGGCTAGATTTGGCAGTTTTTATTCACATGTTGAATTTATCAACTCCTCCGCCAAAGGTAGCTGGTGTATCATCATATTTATATTATTTATTTTAATAGTATTGATTTTCTATTCCATGGTCATTTTCTACTGAGTACTACTGTGGAAAACACTCCCCTAGTTTTCCTCCTACTCCTTTGGCTTCTCCTTCTCAGCCTTCTTTGCAGGCTCATTCTCTTCTGGTATCAGACAAATATTGTCAGAGTTCCTCAAAGCTTAGTCCTAGGCTTGCTTCTTTTCTCTTCTATGTTATTTCCTCAGACAATCATATCACAACCATGGCTTAATTACTGCAATAGACAGATGATTCATGCACTTGTGCCTGTGCCCTCTGAGGTTTAGGTCCACAGGCTTAACTGCGTCCTTGACATCTCTAGTCATGTATCTCAGAGGCACTTCTAATTCAACATGTTCAAAGCCAAGTGTATGACCCTTTTCATTAAACTGGTCTTTTTCAAGGTTTTATATCTCAACAAATAGTATCATTATTTATCCAATTGCACAAGCCCAAAAACTCAGAACCCACTTGAAATTTGTTTTATCTCCTCTCCCCCATGTCCTAAGTCTTATCAATTTCATGCACTAAATTTCTCTTCAGTTTGTTCACTTTTCTCCATGTCTATACTAACGCCTCTGGTTTCTACTACAGTACTACAACTGCAGTGGTCTCCGTCATGCATTTTTAGTGGATATGATTTGGCAACTACAAAACTGGAGGGTGTAAGAACATAGCATTATTTATATTTCTTTAGATCAACCTCAGTTAGACTCTGTCAATTCACCTTTGCCCACAGAGATGCACGATGCCCGAGTTTACGAGAACCAAGCCATCTGGGAAACATTACAGGCATCAGGCACAAGCCCACTGCCATTGAGACCCCAGCTTCCATAGCCCACATGCTCCCACGGCAGCATAGGAACCTTAGGGGAGGCTGGTCCAGCCTTTGTTTGTCCCCCTACATGATCCCGTCTGAGGCTCTGTTGCTCCTCAGGAGCTGCCAGGGAATTGGATGCACATCTCTTCCTCTTTCTCTTTGCTCTCAAAACCTTCCCCTCTCTCCTTGCTTAGAAACCTAGATTATATAGCCTTTGGATTTAGTCTTTTACTAAAGTCAGGAGAATCCTCCCATAGTTTCCACTTTTTGTCCTACAGAAATTCCCTAAAGCAGAAGTTAAAAAGACATCTCTACCTGCTTGAAATGAAGAAAGATGAAAAATAGAAATAGCATAAAATTGCCTACACTACACTCTTATCTGTTCAAATTCCAATCCATTCTCCATTTTGCAACCAGAGGAATCTTTTTGGCTCTCAGATTTGAACCCTGCCCTCGTACTTAAAATTCCATCATAGCATCCCATCAACCAGAATCCTGCTTAGACCTGCTCCCCTTTATTCCCTGAGCTCTGGCCCTGTTGGTCTGTTCTCAGATCACTGAGAAAGTTGTTTCTTCTACCTTTCCCCCTTTTACCATGCACCTTCCCCACTTAATACTCATCTTTCTGGGCTCTGTGCACATGCTGCTTCTTGTGTAGGTCAGGCCCCTGTTATGTAACTTCATACCCCCACAGCCTTTCCCTAGTGATACTCGTCATGGTGTATAGTTATACAATTATTTGTGTGGCCTTCTGACTGACTAAACCACTGGTATGTAAGCTAAATGAAAGCAGGGCCATGTTTACTTTTGCTCATGACTGTTTCCCCAGGGTGGGAAAGAGAGAGAGAAAGGAAGGGAATGGAGGAGAGAGAAAGACAGGAGAGGACTTTGTGTTTTTCACTTTCAGAAGATTTTTTTGTTTGTTCTTATTTTGTTTTTAGATTAAATCTGCTAATCTCTTCTATTCCTGAGTTGAAATTTCTATGCCACCTACTATTATTATTAATATGATTAATTACAATAATATTTAACATTTTTGAGCATTTACTTTGAGCCAAGCATTGTGCTATGCTCATTACATGCATATATAATGTAATTCTTTCAACAACCATAAGTGGATACTATTTTTATCTGCATCTTGCACACAAGGAAATTGAAGATTAGGGGGTTCAAAGTAACACAGCTTGTCAGTGGTACAGCAGGAAGCAAAGCCAGCTCTATCAGACTCCAGAGTCCAAGCTCATAACCACTGAGATTTACCACCTCCCACAGACTTCCTTTTTCCTTTCCTTCTTTCTCTCTTTAGGGCTGCAACACACTTTTCTGTGATGAGACAGGAAATTGTGGTGGGCTTAGCAGAGGGTTGATAGAAGTTAAAAGAAGAAGAAGACTAGATAGCTGGATGGAAGGCAAGAACAGAAACCAAAAGGGAGGTAGGAATGGAGGGAGGAAGGAAAGAAGGTAGAAAAATATGGAAGGAGGGAGGAAAAAAGGAGGCAGAAAAGCAATGGCAGCAACCAAGGTTGTAAGCTGTTCTATTGCTGATAGGGAAATTCTACTCTTCCCTTCAAGGTTTTGGTTCCATCACATCCTGAATATTTTCAGATGTTTCAGAGACACTCTGTAGAAACCAACCTCTTGACACATTTTAGAGTCATTCTCTCCATAAATTATCATCTAATATTCCTATTCTCTTAGATTCCCCCTTCCTCTGAACTCTTCATGATTCATGATGTATGTCATAAAGCTTTGTACTTAAATTGTATTCTTTCTCCATGAAAACAGGGTGTACAGAACACTACAACAATAACAGATTCTGCTGTCATTCCTGAATCTGTCAAATGGACAGAACTAGCCTTAGAGATTATCTAGCCCAACTCCTTTCCCAACAATAAAAATAAACACACAAAACAGCAATAGCAAAATGATGAACCTTATTAGCAATACATTGTCATGTATCTTCTTATTTCTTTATACATCATGACAAGACATATTTGCTCTGACAAGATGGTTTAGTTAATTTTGGGAGTATGCTAAGAATTATTAATAACCCCATTTTGAGAAAATGCAGGCGTAAGGAGGCCAAATGACTTGCCCGAGGTCTCACAGCTAAAACTTGAATTTTGTGCACAAGCTGGGGCTTGAATTCAGCCAAAGCTCCTCCAAAGCCCAAATTTACTTACATTCTTATAGTCACTGGGTTAAGTTACAGGAATGAAGTTTTCTTTCTGGTGCAGTTTAGCACGTGATTGAATTTCTCAAGAAACTGGCATAGCTATTTGAAAAGCAACCTTTGGTCATTTGAATCTCACTAATTGAGTATTGTGTTACTCTCGACTTGGCTGGGCTGAGTTTGACTTTTGTACTTTATGTGAAGAATGGGTTCCCTAAACAAAATAATAATACACCAAGTAGAGGGTGATGACAAACTGTTTAAGTATTTTATTATGTTTTACAGAAATACATGTTTCTATGAATGAATGTTATGAATTTATTAAGGCTATAACTGCAGAGGGTTTCGTAGTTGTTGTCTTAACACAGTTAACATTTGCTGGCAAATATGACATATTTTCAAACCAGTATAATCATGGAATTTCCAAAATATTCTTTAAGTATAAATCAATTTCATAGAACTTTCCCATTGAAAGGCAAAAGGCAGTGGCCACAGCAAATGTGTGCAAGTTGAGACTACTGAGGTGGGAGTGAGGGGTCAGCTATGCTTAGGATCTGGCAAAGGCTTGACTGTTTCTCTATGAGCCCTGACTATTTCCAACTTGTGAAGTTTTTAAAGGCTTACTATCCAATTTATCATTAATCTACATTGGGCTTTCCCTGATTAGACCAGTTTTCACTGTACTATGTTTTGTTGATAAGGTAAGCTAAGGGTGGAATATTTCCAGTATTATTCCAATATTGTCTTTGCCATCATACTCAGAACTTAGTGTATTAAAGCAAAAATTTTCATTCATGATTAATTTTCCTGGTTGTTTCAAGGTGGGAAGGTTTATGGAAACCTACCCCCAAAGTCAGAGGAAACTGAGAGGCCAAAGAAAGAGGCTGACAAATCCAGTTTCTCAGAGAGAAACATTTAATAGAGACTTACAGACAGAAGTCATGTCCCTGGCAGTGATGAGATAAAACAAAGTGATAGATCCTTGTGCCGTACCTCCCAGACCCAGGAAAGAAACATGTAGGACAATTGAAGTCTAAAGTCATCCCCTCAAGGGAGAGGCAAAAATGCTATGTGAATCTACCTAAGGGTAGGATTTATGGGCAGGGTTGTTCTAATCTAAGGGAAGGATTTACAGTAAAGTAGGAATCTTAGAAGTATTCCCAGAATAGGGGTTAATCAGAAGTCAGCATGGCAGCTGAGCATCCAAGATGGAGTTGCATTAGCCTCCACATTGGTGTGAAAGGAGATTTTATTCTATTTAAATATTTTTTAACCATTGAAATAATGACATTATTTTCATTTGAATCGCTGCACAATTATCATGACTTAAAATATGTTGTTGCCTTCTTAGGCTTTGGCAAAACAAGCTAAGATTGATTTTGAAGAGCAAATTCTCAGAGACAAGAAAGTTCATGAGCAGATTGCTGTGGAAAGAGCTCAAGCTCTTTATAAAAAGCACTATTCAATATGTGCGGAGATTTTGGATCAAATACTTGATTTGTCCACTAAAGTGGCAGACTATCGAATGTTGACAAATAAGTAAGTATTGTTTTTATATTATTAATACAGTAGAGACACCAAAGAGTGTGACAAAGGATAATATTATAAAGCAGATACTAGGTTTATAAGTAAAGAGAGACAAAAATGTTTCATGAAAAGAAGACTAAGAAGAGATTTCCAAGAGAGCTTGATTTCCCTGTTGACTAGAGTTATTTAAGGTGCATTTATGTCTTTTTACCTTAAAAATTGTGTCTAAATACTCTGTAATTTGCAAATACAACTATGATAATTTATTTGAAACACTTGGAACTTTATATAAGACTGGAATTATTCAAAGATTATTTTATTACTTATTAAATCTATTTCTTTTTATTGCACCTTGTTTCTAAAAGGAATAAACATATTTGTAGGGAAATATTTAAAAATACCAAAAAAGAAAATGCCAAAATAATAACAAGGGAAAATCCAAATTAAAGTAGGGAGTTAAAAACAAAGGATAAATTGAAAGACAGTTATATAGGCAGCAGTAGATTTGTCAGTAACTGCAACTGAGCTGCAAATTTGATCTGAGCTTCCTAGTGGCCAAAGCAAAATATAAACAATCTATTACATGATTTTCATTTTATATTCTAGTTCTCAACAGAATACAAAATTTTCTTGACACTCAGCTAAGAACAATAGTTTTCTAATATGATCTCACCTAATGTACACTGAGTAGTCCAATGGACCCAGAGGAGAATGTCTTCCAGCAAGGTCTTTTCAGCAAATGTAGCATCTGGATTCAAAAACTTATTTCTTGTGTTGTCCTTTGCTGAAAGCTAAAGGGTTAACACACTATAGTATATCTCAGGGAAAGTACTTCCACAAATACAAGAATAAGGCAATCCAGTTAAATTTGTATACCTCTCCAGTTACTCAGGTTGAGATCTTCTTAAGAACTCACAATGAGAGGAATGAAAGCCAGATTACCTGCAGAGTCAAAAAAAAAAAAAAGAGGGAAAGTATCCTATTACCCCTGTACATGATAAGGGCTTTCTCTACCTCTCTATCCCCTACAGCCATATGTCTGGCCCACTGTCATATAAAAATCTACCAAATGAAATAACATAATGATGAGAACTTTTGAAGATAAAACTATTAAGGTACAAAATTGAGAAAAAAGAAATACATAACACTAAGAAGTAAAAGGAATGAAAATTGAAAAATACTTTTCAAATTAATATTAATTCAAAAGTTCAGAAATTATGAGAAACTAAGGAAACTAAACTAACATTGAGATGACACAGATGTTGGAATTGTCTGATAAAGATTTTAAGGCAGCTATGACAAAAATGTTTCAAAGAATAATTACAAACATGCTTGAAACAAATGAAGAAAACGTTATCAAAAATTTTGTCACAGCAGAGAAATACAATATAAATGAGAATCAAGTGGAAATTTTAGAATTGCAAAATATTTTAACCAAAATTAAAAGTTCAGTGGTTGAGCTCAACAGCAGAATAAAGGGAACAGAGGAAAGAATCAGTGAACTAGAAAATAAAGCAATAGAAATTACCTGTCTAGACAATATGGAGAAAATAGAATGAAAAAAATTAACAGAGCCTCAGGGACCAGTCATTCATGTCATTGGAGTCCTGAAAGTAGAGGAGAAAGAGGGTGGGGCTTAAAAAGTACTCAAAAAATAATGACTGAAAAATTCCCAAATTTGCCAAGCAACATAAATCTATAAATTCAGAAATCTCAGCAAATCCTGAATAAGATAAACTCAAAGAAATTCATCTAAAGATGCATTATAATAAAATTTCTGAAAACTAATAAAAGAAAACAACATCTTGAAAGCACCCAGAGAACTACAGCTATAGCAGTTAACCTATAGGGGAAAAGTAATTCGGATGACAGATGATTTCTCACCAGAAACCATTGAGAACAGAAGGAAGTGGCATAATGTTTTTCGAGTACTGAAAGAAATAAACTCTCAACACAGAATCCTGTACAAGGTGAAAATGTCCTTCAGGACTGAAGGGGAAATCTGATGTTGTTAGATGATGATAACTAAGAAAATTTGTTGCCAACATACCTACCCTAAAAGAATGGCTAAAGGGAAGTTCTCTAAACAGAAAGTAAATGATTTTAAGAAAAGGAACCTCAGAGGAGGAGTGTGGAGCAAGATGACTGAATAGAAACCTCCAGAAATCATCCCTCTGCATGAACACCAAATTCAACAACTACCCATGTAGCAAACATCTTTAAAGAAAGGAACTTTGGAATATCAGAAAAGAAAAAAGAACACGATAAGCAAAAATATGAATAAGTATAATAGGATCTCTTTCTTTTCTTGTGAAGGCAATTTGGCAGTTGAAGCAAAAATTATAACACTTTTTGATATAATTCTAAATGTATGTCGAGGAAATATATAAGAATTATAAATGGGCAAAGGTAAAGGGACCTAAAGGGTGGTAAGATTTCTATACTTGAACTGGTAAAATGATGACATAAATAGATGTGATAAATTATGTATATATAATATAAAGCCTAGCACAACTGAACAACTTGACAAAGAGATACACTCAAAAACACTACAGATAATTCAAAGGGGAATTCTAAAAAATAATTATTTATCCCATAGGAAGGCAGAAAAAGAAAACAGAAACAAACAAACAAACAAAAACCAGGAAGAACAGAAAACAAAAATAAAATGAAAGACTTAAGCTCTAAGATATCAATAATTGGAAGACTAGATTTAAAAATATGACAAAACTATATGTTGTCTACAAGAAACTCACCTCAGATAAAATGATATATGCACGTTGAAGGTAAAAGGATGGAAAAAGATTTATCAGGCAAACATTAATCAAAGGAAAGCAGATGAAATACTTAGGTATAAACCTAACAAAATATGTGCAGGACTTATATGAAGGAAACTATAAACACTGACAAAAATAATAAAAATCAAAGTTGATCTAAATACATGTACAGATATGCCGTGTTCATGGATTGGAAGATTCGATAAAGATGTCAGCTTTTTCTGAGTTAATATAGAAGTTTAATCAATTCCTATCAAAAGCCCAGATTTTTGGTAGATACAGACAAGACTATTTTAAAATTTACATGAAAAGGCAAAGTAACTAGCACAGCTAAAACAATTTTGAAAAGAAGTATTAATTGGGAGGAATCAGTCTACCCAATTTCATGGCTTATGATACAGCTACTGTAATCAAGACTGTGTGGTATTGGCAGAAGGATAGACACATAGATCAATGAAACAGAATGGAGAACCCAGAAGTAGATCCACACAAAAATGCTCAATTGATTATTGCAAAGGTGCAAAAGCAATTTGATGAAGGAAAGACAGCCTTTTTTACAAATGGTGCTGAGCAATTGGGTATCCATAGGGAAGAAATAATTTTTTTAAAAAAGAGAATCTTTAATTGCTATACCTTATATAAAAATTAATTCATAATGAATCATGGACTAAAATATAAAACATAAAACCATAAAACTTTTGAAAAAACAGAGAAAATCTTTGGGTTCTATGATGAGGTAAAGAGTTCTTAGACTTGGCACCAAAAGCATGATCCATAAAAGGAAAGTTTGACAAACTGGACTTCATTAAAATTAGAAACTTTTGCTCTGCAATAGACAAAAGCTGATAGATTGGACTTCTCAAAATTAAAACCTTTTGCTTTGAAAAAGATGAAAAGACATACAAAGTAGAAAAAAATATTTGCAAACTACATATCCTACAAAGGACTAAGTAATATCTAGGATAGATGAAGTATTTTTAAAACTCAACAATAAAAAAATCCAATTAAAAAATGGACAAAAGTTGTGAAAACACATTTCACTGAAGAGAATATACAGATGACAAATATGCACACGAAAAAAGATTTTACCATCAGCCATTAGACAAATTCAAATTGAAACCACAGTGATATATCAGTACACACCTTATAAGAATGGCTAAATTTTTAAACTAATGAAAACACCAAGCATGGGTAAGGATACAGAGAAAATCACTCATTCATTGCTGATGAGAAGGTAAAATGGTACAGCCCCTCTGGAAAACAGTGTGTCAGTTTCTCAAAAAGTTGAATATACAACTCTCATACTACTTGGCAATTATACTTCTGGGTATTTACCCTAGAGAAATTAAGACTTATGTTCACACAAAAATGTGAATGTTTATAGCAGCTTTATTTATAATAGCTTAAAACTTGTAACAGTCCAGATGTTCTTCAGTGGATGATGGAACATCTATACCATGGACTATTGCTAAGCAATAAAAAAGAATAAACATGCCATTACCTGGATGAATCTCCAGAAAATTATGCTGAATGAACAAAAGCCAATCCCAAAAGGTTACATACTGTATGATTCCATTTATATAACGTTTGTGAAATGACAAGATTATAGAAACTGAGAACAGATTGGCAACTGCCAGAGTCTAAAGAGAGGGTAAGGGTGAGAGGGAAGTGAGTGTGGCTATAAAGGGGCAAGATGACAGGTTTTGTGTCTGTGGTAATAGCCATGTTCTACCTTGACTGTATCAATGTCAATATCCTGGTTGTGATATTGTACTATAGTTTTGCAGGATATTACAGTTGGGGGGCACTAGGTAAAAGGTACATGGATCTCTCTGCATTTTTTCTTACAACTTCATGTGAATCTACAATTATCTCAAAATAGAAAGTTTAATTTAAAAAATCAAAGTATGTTTAAATAGCAATAGAATAACATACAAATAGCATAAATAATTCATAGAGCCTACCGGGCTAAAGCAGACCATGTAGCTTGACTTTTCAGGACAAGTTATTTCAAGTCAGAAAAGCTCATTCTAGAATGGAAAGTGGCTGTGCGGCAGTGGTTCGCACTTGTAATCCTAGCACTTTGGGAAGCTGAGATGAGAGGATTGCTCAAGGCCAGGAGTTTGAAACCAGCCTGAGTGAGACCCCATCTCTATAAAAAATAGAAAAATTAGCCAGGTATGGTGGTGCGTGCCTGTAGTCCCAGCTACTCAGGATGCTGAAGCAGGAGGATTGCTTGAGCCTAGGAGTTTGAGGTTGCAGTGAGCTATGATGATGTCACTTCACTCTAGCCTAGGCAACAGAACAAGAACTTGTCTCAAAAAATAAATTAATTAATCAAATTAAATGAAGTAAAATGGAAAGTGTAGCACTACTTCTAAAACATCCCTTGTTTGATGTATTAGCGTTTCTTCCTCACTTGTTTTATTTTGAATTAATAATTGCTTCAACAGACCAGGCTGGTCTGAGGTGGGCTTATGAAATTTGGATCATTCAAGAAGAGAAAATGGAATAGCCAGCCTAAATGTATGTATGCATGGAATCTTAGGAATTTCAGTTAATAAGAAAGGAACACATTCAGGACCCCAAAAGCCACAGCAGGTGATTTTCTTATTCAGGAATCTCAGTGGATCAAGTGGGGATTATTGAGGTAAGAATCTTGAGGAAAAGGAGAAGCTTGAGCAAGAATAAGATCAATATTCTTTTTTTAAAAAAAATTGTTTTTTTTGTAGAGATGTTGTCTCACTATGTTGCCCAGGCTGGTCTTGAACTCTTGTCCTCAAGTGATTCTCCCACCTCAGCCTCCCAGAGTGCTGGGATTAAAGGCATGAGCCACTGTGTCTAACCTAGACCAATATTCTTAAAGATTAGAGAAGCTATTTAAAATAGTGTTCCTGCTTTTGCCATTTTATCTGTTTCTTTCCTCACATCTTGAATGTGAAAAAAATTACAGTAAAGGTCAGATAGCTAAGGGTTTTTTTCCCTCATTTTTAAAAAATATATGGACTACTTCAGTGGATTGCAATTGTGAAGCCAAATAATCTCTACAAATGTTATAGTAGAACCAGAAAGAGAATATTTAAAGGTTATAAGGAGGGCTTTAAAGCCCTGATACATGAATGAGAAAGAAAGAAGGGGAAAGAAATACCTGAATATGAGTAGAGTCAGGAGTTCTCCAAGACCCCTGACCACACAGCTGTTTAAACAGGAAAGGTTGTTAAGTCTGTATGTATTATATAATAACTCCTCATTCCCCCTGTCACCAGCCCCTGATATCTCTATTATACTTTATGTCTCTCTGAATTTGTCTATTCTGAGTGCTTAATATAAGTAGAATCATACAATATTTGTCCTTTTGTGTCTGGCTTATTTCACTTAGCATAATGTCTTCAAGGTTCATCCATATTGTAGCATGTATTAGAGTGAAATATACTAATTTTTAAGTTGTAATTTCAAATTCTAATCTGTTTTTAGAGAAATACATCTGAATCATATTTGGCTCTTTCTTTCCTTTGCTCATTTTGTTCCTCTTGGAACAATTGTCCTGTCACTCTGTCCTAGTTGCCTCCTAGTCATTCTTTAGGCTTGAGCTTAGCAGTTGTTTCTTCAAAGAGACCTTCCTTGAACCAACAAGTTGAAGTGTTGCTGTTATACTTTCCCATTGTGTATTCTCATTCAACATTTTTTATTTATTTGTGCAATTATTTTTACCCCTTCTTTCTCAGAGTCTGGTATTTGAGGCCAAGAATTCCACTTGCTATTATATCCCTAATGGTTAGTAAATGTCCAGAACTTACGTTTGAATGAATAAACATTACTTCATTCCACTGGTTCATAACAGAACAATATATCTAAAAATACTGAGCAGAATCAGAACACTTAATTCCCAGCTCTGATATCAACTGACTGCACAACCTTAGGAAATCATTTAAATGCTCTAGTATCAATGTCCTCCTGGGCAACATGAACAGACTAAATGCTTTTCAAGACCCCTTTAAGATAACAGTTAGTTTAAATATTTATAAATAATTTGCAACAAAAAAATCTAATATATATTAGTCTTATTGTCGTTGCACATGTGGTAACCTTTAAAATTATTTTTCAGTAATTATTTCTATTTAAATCTGATGAAAGTGAGTTAATTATGTAAATATAATACAGATACTCAGGTTTAAAGTATATATTTGACTAACCATTGATTCATCTCTACCTCTTTTTTTTTGCAATAGTATGATTCCATATAAGTTTATGCATGATTGGAAGGAACTGTTTTTTAATGGGAAGCCCATATATGAACAAGCCTCTATTAAGCCACTACCTGCTAACCCCTCAGCAGAACAACTTGTAGAACTGGAGAAAAGGGACTTGCTAGATAACAACGATTATGAAGAATATAAGGTACCTACTGATACGAAATAATTAGAATGCTACATAATAAATTCCTTTTCTTTAACATTAATTTTGTGATATTATTTCATTTCTGTTAATAAAAATAGACATTTTATATTTGTGTTTTTCCTTGATTTAACTTACATTTATAGTACTAACTTTTAGATACCTATTCATAATCTATTATCTGTTATTCTCAGTAATATTAGAAGGTCTGAAAAAAAATCAAGCATAATACACTGTCTGGACAGATAGATTTCAGGATTTAAAAATTTTTTTAAATTATTCATTATCATTTTTCATTGTATGAGCTGTCTACCTTTGCTTTAAACACTATTGTTAAAAGGTATTTCTTTAGCAATTGATCTAAATAGTATATTGTTTTTGCAGGCAAAATGGTAGATGAGGAGATTAGGTTTTTATGAGTAGCATAGATTCAAACAATTTTTTTCAAAGATTGAAAAAAAAAGTATTGGCTTCTAACTGTGCTTTTGAAAGAGATGTCTGAAAGACTTTGTGATTAGACAGACCAGAGTTACATTAGTGGCACTGCCAGCTACTAACTGTGTGACCTTAAGTGACTAATCCCTTAAGTGCTGAGACTCAGTTTTTAAATTCATGAAAAGGGAATAATAATATACTTATGTCATTTTGTTGTAATAAAACTTATTTAAGATAACTGTGTTGTACACTTACCTAAGTGCACTGCATGTTGGGTGCAAGTAATACATTTCAATTTCTTTCCTTACAATCCTGCTCTCTGCACCCTACTCCATCTCACTCTTCCAAATAAAGATATAACAACTATAGCTCTTGGATAGATGATTAGATAAAGAAAACATGATATATACGCATAATTGTTTACTATTCAGCCATGAAAAAGAATGTAATAATCTTTTTCAGCAACAAGGATGGAACTGGAGACGATTATCTTAAGTGAAACAACTTAGACATAGAAAGACAAATATCTCATGTTCTCACTTACAAGTGGGAGATAAATAATGTGTATACATGGAAGTAGAGTGTAGAATGATAGACAGCAATGGAATGAAAAAATGCGGCTTTTTATTATCAGAAATATTATTGAATGAGTTCCAGAAGGGTAGTGAGTACAACATGAGAAATCAGTGGAAAGATGATTTGACCCAATTATTTGCTGATATATAGTAAATAATAAATGTTTGTTGGAAGGATAAGTGAATAAAATGAATGAATTACAATGAACAAGAAAAGTATAAATAACACTTATATGTAAATATTATAAGAAGATAAGCTTGTGATTAAAAGATAAGGGAACAATATGAGATTATGAGAAACTAAATGTCCACCATATTTTAATTGAATAAATCTGTATTTGTAACACTAAGAGAATTATTAATATATACTAAGGATTGACTAGAACCTTAAAGGATTTATGTATATATTTATGTTGTATAGTTGCAAAGTATACTAGATCTAGTAGTATATCAATAAAAAATATAATGCCATGTACTTGTTTTGACAATATTAAACTATGTTAAGGTATTTCTTTCCATTGTAAATTAAGAGTGATTTTATTTGACAAACTTTGCTGGTTCATTGAATATTTACTTCTAAACTACTTCTTAAACAGCTCAATGTACTTTGTTCTTGCTGCTCTCATAAATCAGGAGACCTGGGAGGTTGCAGCTTAGCAAAGATTTGTCTTTTAACTATTTTTCTTGTGTGGGAAACGGTTACCACAGGAACATGCTTGTCTTACCCACATCCTGAAGCAGCTGGTGCATCTCCACTGCAGGAAATTGTAAACTTTTGTTAGGAGTTTGTAAAAGTCTAGCAATTCACTTTATTTTGTATATGACCTTTTCTGTTTTTCTAGAAATAAAAATTACTTTAGGATTTCTGATATGTGTTTACAAGCTCTGTTTGAATCCATAATAGAAAGTATGTCATATACAGGTTTTAGGAGATACTGTAACCTATTTTAATTCTCTATTTTTAGATTTTTTTTGTCTTTTCAAGAACTTGTCCTAAATGTTTCTACATACAAGTAAAACATAAATGTTTCAAATTGTGAAATATATTCTCTGGCTTTAATAGTCTATCATAAGAGATAGAAGGACAATGCATCCTGGTTTAGCTAAAAGAAACAGTTGTACACATTTTTTAGTGTTAAATTTGTTCAGGATTTTTAATGCTTCAGGTAAATATATAACTTAGAAAATAATCTTCAAAAAATTTACATTTTTAGCATACTTTATTGATGCTCATACCAGTCAGCCTTAAAGAACTGACAGCTCCCGGTTTTGAGTTTATGCTATTTTTTATGTGTATAAATTTACGGAGTACAAGTATAATATATATTGCATAGTGGTGAAGTCGGGGCTTTTAGTTTGTCCATCATTAGAGTAACATACATGGTACCCATTAAATAATTTCTAATTATCTACCTTCCTCCCACACCTCTAGCCCCCACTGTCTATCATTCTACACTCTACTTCCATGTGTACACATTATTTATCTCCCACTTGTAAGTGAGAACATGAGATATTTGTCTTTCTATGTCTAAGTTGTTTCACTTAAGATAATGGTCTCCAGTTCCATCCCTGTTGCTGAAAAAGATTATTACATTCTTTTTCATGGCTGAATAGTAAACAATTATGTGTATATATCATGTTTTATTTATCTAATCATCCACCGATAGTCACTTAGGTTGATTCCATATCTTTGCTATGGTGAATAGCACTGCGATAAAAGAGTGCAGGTATCTTTTTGATGTAATGATTTCTTTTCCTTTGAGTAGATACCCAGTAGCAGGATTGTTGGATCAAATGACAGGTCTATTTTTAGTTCTTTGAGAAATCTCCATACTGATTTCCATAGATGTTGTGCTAATTTACATTCCCACCAACAGTATATAAGTGTTCCCTTTTCTCTGCTTTCTGGCTAACATCTTTTTTTTTTATCTTTAAAATAATTGCCACACTGATTGGTGTCAGATGATATCTCATTGTGGTTTTAAGTGGCATTTCTCTGATAATTAGTGATGCTGAACATTTTTTGGTCTTCTTTTGAAAAATGTCTATTCATGTCCTTAGCCCACTTTTTAATGGGATTATTTCTTTTTTGTTGTTGTTGTTAAGTAATTTGAGTTCCTTGTAAATTCTGGATATTAGTTCCCTGTCAGATGTATAGTTTGCAAATATTTTCTCCCATTCCACAGGTTGTCTATTCACTCTGTTGATTATTTTTTTGCTGTGCAGAGTTTTTTACTTTAATTAAGTCCCATTTGTCTATTTTTGTTTTTGTTTTGTGTGCTTTTGAGGTCTTAGTCATGAATTCCTTGCCTAGACCAATGTCCAGAAGAGTTTTCCATAGGTTTTCTTCTAGTACTTTTATAGTTTCAAGTCTTTAACTCAAATCTTTAATCTATCTTGAGTTGATTTCTGTGTATGGTGAGAATTAGGGGTCCAATTTCATTCTTCTACACATGGCAATCCAATTTTCTCAGCACCATTTATTGAATAGGGAGTCATTTCCTCAGTGTATGTTCTTGTTGACTTTGTCAAAGATCACTTGGCTGTAAGTCTGTGGCTTTGTTTCTTGGCTCTCTTTTCTATACCATTAATCTATGTGTCCATTTTTATAACAGTACCATGCTGTTTTGTTTACTATGCCCTTATAGTATAATTTGAAGTCAGGCAATATGATGCCTCCAGTTTTGTTCTTTTTGCTTAGAATTGCTTTGGCTGCGTGGACCCTTTTTTGTTCCATCTGACATTGGGAATTGTTTTTTACTAATTCTGTGAAAAATGATGTTGGTATTATGATAGGAATTTCATTGAATCTGTATATTGTTTCGGACAGTATGGTCATTTTAACAATATTAATTCTTCCAATTCATGAGCATGGGATGTTTTTCCATTTGTTTATGTCCTCTATAATTTCTTTTATCAATGATTTATAGTTTTCCTTGTAGAGATCTTTCACCTCGTTGGTTAAATATATTCCTAGATTTTTGGGGGAGGGAGTTGTTTGCTTTTTGGTTTTGAGGTGTTTTTTTGTGTTTGGTTTTGTTTTGTTTGGTAGCTATTGTGCTCTGCTAAATCATTACTGATGTATAGAAATGCCACTAATTTTTGTACATTGATTTTGTATCCTGAAACTTTACTGAATTCACTGATCAATCCATGAGTTTTTGGTGGAGTCTTTAGGGTTTTCCGGGTATAAGATCATACCACCCACAAACAAAGATAATTTAACTTCCTCTTTTCCAATTTGGATGCCTTTTATTTTTTTCTCTTTCCTAATTGTTCTGGCTAGGACTTCCCATGCTTCAATGACTAAGAGTGCTAAAAGTGGGCATCCTTGTTTCCAGTTCTTAGAGGGAATGCTTTCAAATTTTCTCCATTAAGTATGATGTTGGCTGTGAGTTTATCATATATGGCCTTTTTTATTTTGAGGTATGTTCCTTCTATGTAGTTTGTTGAGGGTTTTTATCATAAAAGGATGCTGAGCTTTATCAAATGATTTTTCTGCATCTATTGAGAGGATCGTATGGTTTTTGTCATCAGTTCTGTTTATGTGATATAACACATTTATTAAATGTGTATGTTGAACCATCCTTAGGGCTGTGAGCAGTCCACTCGCATCTTGGTCTCACAGGAGGGTGCTGGAGACCATCCTAAGGGTTCATGAAAGCATCTGGTCTACCTCTCCCTTTTTGGAACAACACAACAGCAGCAGCCACATCTGTATATCCCTTGTATATAGGCTCTCAGAATGGCACCAAGCTGAAGCTACCGTAGGCTCAGATGGCTATAGGATTCTGGAACAACGTCTCTGTATAATCTCTAGGCAACTCCCTGTGTTAGGCCAGAGGACTGCCTGGGTTGAGGGGTTCTCCTGTAGCCAAGATTGTAAAAGCCCATTTCAGAGTGTGGAGCCCTGGGGGGTTTTCTCTTACCTGTTTGCCAGCATCCAGGAGTTTCTCCCAGTTTCCAGCCAGTAAGTAGATACTCACATTTTCAACAGATCATCTAGGAGAGAACGCTAAGCCAGGAGGCCCAGCTCCTCTAGTGCACCTGGCATCACAGCCCCATGCAGCAGCCAGTGTTTCCCTATTATGCAGTGGACTCCTGCTGGTGAACTTCAAACTCCCCCAAATACAAGTCCTTTCTATGGGTCTTACTGACAAATGAGCCACAATTCACAGCATTGCTTTTTTACATAAGCTGCTTCCTAGCAGTTACCTATTGAATGAGTTTGAGATACTAAAATTTGGTGTTCATAAACTAAAATTAGCTCATGGCTATGGTTTCCTGAAGAATACAATTTTTCTAAGAAGTATATGCCACAAAGCACTTAACATTTGCAGAGTTCTACTGTGCATGTCCACAGTCAAGTGTAGTTAGAATTCCTATAATTTGGAGGAAGGATGTTTCATTTCCAGCACATCATCCAGGTTGTTTTAAGTTGTTCATGATTTTTAATTTTTGTTATTTTTGTTTTTAATGAAAAATTACTATTTGAGTTTATGATCAGTTGAGTTTGTTGTGGTTATTGGATTACCCCTACAGTGTGTGCTGTTATGTGCATTTTTATCAATATCATTTTTGGCTTATGATTTTCCACTAACTGGACTTTAACATGTATTTGTATATGTTATGGTTTAACATCTATACTCCTGTCACTACAGCACATCTATATATACCCATGCCAAATTTCCTTTGTACAGTGATGTTTATTATCACCAGGTCTTTTACCATTGAAGAATATGTATATGGGACTAAATGGGCCATGGAGTTGTCTGTCATCCTAAGTAAGTTTCATTTGACTCGTTTGACCCAAAGACTCTAGACATCATCCTGTTCTTACTCTCCAACTCTTACTCAGTCTTTGGTATTGATCCAGTGACTTTCTGGACTCAAATTCTGACAGTAGACTCTCTTCTCTATAGCTTTTGCCTTGTTCCCTGACTTCCCAGTGACTGATCCAATCTTCATAGTTTATTATTTAATCACTTCCTTTATAGGCAGAATGTCAACTTGAAGTCTGTACCACTCAAGCGACATCACTGGATAACTGACCCAAGCACAGTGATAGATTTTAGTAGAAGGATATTAAGGGCATGTGGATAGATCATTTATTTTTTTATATTTAAAAGACAGACATTGTGAAGGTCAGCTCAGGCTGCCATAATAAAACACCATAGACTGGTGGCTTAAGCAACAGGAATTTATTTCTCACAGTTCTAGAGACTAGGAAGTCCAAGACCAAGGTGCTAGTCCATTTGGTTTCCCAGTGAGGGATCTCTTCCTGGCTTATAGATGGCTGCCTTCTCACCGTGTCCTTACAGGGAAGAGAGCGAGTGAGCTCTGGTCTCTCTTTCTCTCCTTATAAGAACACTAATCCCATCATGGGGGCCTCACCTTCATGACCTCATCTAAACCTAATTACCTCTCAAAGAGTCAGCCTCTATATATTAGGGTTTCAACATATGAATTTGGGGACAGAACACAAAATTCAGCCCATAATACATGCATTTATTCAGGACCCTTACAAAATGTCTCAAAACGGAAACTTACTAAATCAGGTATAGGAACTCTTAATTTCAAATGAAATTGATTGTTTCATGGCCTCTTTTGTCCCTTGCTAAGAAAGAAGTCTTAATTTAATGCCTTATCTTTTGACTATGAGCATAATTTCATTGATGAATCAATCTGAGCATTAATTTTATTTTAATTAGCAATTTTAAATATAAATGTAGAGAATTTCATTGTGAAGCACTGGAGGGCCCTGAAAGATAAGATGTTTATATCTTTTATTTTCAGATATGCAGGAATTCAGCTAACCTTTAAATAGGCAGAGTAAACAGTTGCTGACATGATCAGAGCTAAGATGTTCTATGAGGCTATTATACCATAAAAATTCTGCTTGTCATTGTACACTCCTTTGGATTAAGACATCAGCACTTCCTAAAATACAGACATTTCCCAACATAGGCAACAAGAATCATGATCAGTCTCTAAAATGGAAAGAATTTGGGAAAGAAATTTGGTGCTGAAAGGAATATTCCCACAATTTTTCCAGTTTAGTTTTTAAGGATGTGCATTTCATAGCTACTGTTTCTCCTCTCCATTTGCTTAGAGTTTGACCTTTCATTCCCAAAGATCCTTCAGTAATGGTTAGGCTATTTGGCTGGCTGTTTTTTAAGCTAAGCCTCATTGTGTCTTGGTGGGGTGACCAGTATGCCCAGAATTCTTACTCATGATAATCAAGCATAGTGATTGAAAACATCAAAGGGAGTTATGTTTGCCAAGAAATAAGGCTATTTTCTAACTGTTGTGGGCCAAGGATTTCAGAGGGCTGGAGTAGGTTTGGTAGAGGTCTAGTACTTGTATCTAAGGTTATAGGGAATGGAAGGAGAGCTTGGATCATGGGAAGGATATTTGGCTTCAAATTACTACCATTCAAAATAAGCTAAGTTCATTTGGGAGCCATTGTAGGAATAGTATCAGATTCAAGGCATTAGACCAGAATTGAGAAATGGTTTACAAAGCCAAAATATTAGCACCCAGATAAAAGTGGAGTGGAATAGGAGGTGAGAAGGGCAGAGCCAAAGAGAGGAGTCCTAGATGACTGACATGAATAAGGTTAGAGTGAGTGTCTGCCAGTCATTATTTGCTCTTGATCACATAGATTAGGGAGAAGCCAACCCTCTTCCAGGCTCCCTCCTACCTAGGAACTGGCAAGACAGAGGAGCTCAAGGCTTTTCTGGGCTTCCTACCATTGATTTTCTGGTTTGTCCTCTACCTACTTTGGCAACTACGGGAGCCAGCTTCTATATATCAAGTCTACTTTCTCTTGCAATCAATTGCTCAGAAATCCCACCTAGTATTTTAGAGCAGGCTGTAAGAGTTTAAACTCTTTAAGCTGTGTCTTGACAGATAAATATAGTAATAACACAATGGGATTGATAATTTTGAGAAACTTGAATTGATCCAAAAAAGTCATAGAATTTTGGTATGGAGTAGATATGTTGGGCTGAAGACCAGAAACTCTCTCACCTAAAAACTTCCACCCCACTGCTCCTGTCCAGTACTCAGGGCCTGTCAGCCATGTTCTTTGGTACAATGAGTCTATAGCAATCATTGACATATTGTTCAGTACCACTTCTAAGCTTTTCTGTGGGGTTGCTTTTTTATACCTCCAAAGTATCAACCTTAGCAGCGAAAAAAAGATAATAGAGATGGATATAGTGGTCATTACTATAGAATGGTCATTACTATAGAGTGGACATTACTATAGAAGAGGGTATTCCATGTCGAAAAATTCTGTGTGAATTTTGCAGTTACAAGATTGGTAATTGCATAGTGCCTACATATTTTGTGACATCAGAAAAATTCCGACCAAGTCTATCTGTCTGACCATCCCTGGCTGGGCAATATCAGTAGACAGGTAAATTCAGATATGGAAGCTTTGGGAAAAGTTTCTTTGAGCAGAGAGAGAGGTAGACTACCCACTCCCTGATGAATAGAGCATAGTTTGAGCAGTAAGGAAAGACATTTGCTGTTTGTATAAGGACAGCTACCACCACAATTGTCTGGTGCCTCCAGCACAGGGATTGATCTGATATGAAGTCCAGTATGATGCTGTCCCCAGGGCACTTGGGGGTCAGGAGAAATGTGGTAGTCTTAGAATCTTATTATTTTTGTTATTTGACCCAGGAAATTGTGCTTTGAAAAGCACTGGACTGCTATAATTCTCAGTATGCCACATTTAACACCTTGGAAGGGCCACAGTGGTTTCTAGGACAGAGAATGGAAGAAGGAGTAGGAATCTGCAATTTGGGATGACTAGCTACTTTTCCACTGATCTCCTAAGTGATTCACTTTGATCACATCTGGAATCAGAGTGCTAAGCAGAAGCCTCTACCCATTGTTTGCATTTGATTGGTCACTGGATTCCAGTAGTACTGAACTATAAGTTTTCAAGAGAGAGGATCTCACAGACTGACTTAGTCTTGGTTACTGTGGTATTCAGACTTGCAGTCAGCCCAGTGATTCTGGCTGCTTGATATGTAAGTAATTTATAGCTCAAAGTTTTTGAAGAAGAAACCTGCCACTGTTCACTGTTAAGCTTTCTGAACTTCTGAACATGTTATAAGCTGGAGTGAATGGATTACATAGCAAGGTGCAAGGTTCCTGCAAGGGTGGGCCTGTAGACATCAGCAGTGATCTTTGTCACATGCTGGGTAATTGACCACAGCCAGTTTGAATTTCCCTTCAACAATAAGAGTAAGGTAGATGGAATCTATTGCCCTAAATCTTCATTTGCAATAGCCTAGAACTAAGCATGAGTGTTTCATCCCATTAGATAAGGGTAGATATGGGAAGGCTACTGCTGGAACACGAGCAATCAAATTACTGAGTAAAAGCCATTGTTGGATCAAGACCAGTTCTTTAGATTTCCTGATTAACCATAGGATGGATCAATAGGCAAGGCTATCCCACAATTCTGCTTCTAGACAGAACAAGGGCTCCATATGACAGATGAAATAGAGCTAACCTCTGCCCTTCCCCTGTTACCATGGGCTATTTTGCATTTCCCGACAATAGATATGACCTTCTCTCTGGAGGTGCACACACCCTGCCAACATCAGTGAAAGGTAGACACCCCCGCCCCCCTGGCTGCTCCAGAACCTAAAGGCCAGAGTGTCTGGCAGAAAGATGTGGCCAGGTAGCTAACCATACTCTGACCTGACTGCAGGTCAGGTGACTTAACTGTCAGGCTCACTCAATGGGGTCAGTTCATCTTTTAAAGTTATTTTGAGACCTTCTTGAAACTGGGCCCCAACACAGAGCCCATTCTGTGACAGCTCCTAGATAACAAGTCAGAATTCATCTGCACATCAGGTAATCAGCCTCTTCTCTCTGCCTCCGTGTCAAAGGCAGTACATGGCAGCATCAGTCTTTTCCACTGGAACATGGCTATCAAATAGGTCCCATATGGTCTTCAAGAAACCCTACGGGGCTGCCAGATTACATGAGCAGAACTCCCCTTTAGGGAAGATATATTACCACCCCTTTCTGCTTCTTCTAAGAATCTTGGGTAGTTGTCATAAATTTTTAAATCTACATCAAATTCAGGCAGTTCCTTGAGATTTCCTCTGGGTTTTTAGGTAGGGGGAGAGAAACCCTAGAAAGAGATGGCAAAGACCAGAAGTCTAAAAGTTAAAGTTTTACGTTATTAGTTTTCTGTGGAGTATGGCTTTTTTCGAGTGCCATTTTCCTCAGGCACAGTAACTGGAATATAGCCACTAGATTTTTCATGTTATTGTTGCAGTAGGTGTATTTCTACAATATTTTATTCCCTCTGGTTGAAGATCAGGATAGAACCAGCCAGAAGGTCAACCAGGAAATTGAGTGCCAGGGGTTGAATTCTCAGAACTGGACTCAAGATGGTCAAGATAGTTTCCCTGAAGTGGCCAGACACCAAGAGACACAGTGGGATCAAGCCAAGTCCTTTGAGCATGCCAATGATCAAAACTGAGATGGATGAGAACCAGACTAGAAAATGAAAATGAAGCTGGCAGGTTGAAAGCTAAGCAGAACTGGAACAGAACAGTACTCAAAGGCTTGGAAGCAAAGTGAGGAGGCTCTAGGCAATTGCCACAAACACAGCTGGAATGTCTGCAGGTTGTTTTTATTATCTACCAGTCATGTGGTACACAGTTGGGTCAAACTAGTCTAGGAGACACAAGGCAAATACCCAGTTAGGAATGTGAAATTAACAGGGTCACAAACAGCTTCTGCCATGGAGTAGATCTTACCTGCCCATTCAAATGGGCTGCTTTTATCCTATCCAGGATCCTGGTCTCAGCCCAGGTGCTTGGACTTTTAGGATCTGCCAGTTTCTGACTATTTTAGAACTGGCATCTTTCCTGCCTAGTTTTCTGGCAACTTTCAGGCTACTTTTTTGAATTTATGACTAGCCCTGATCTATTGCTACCTATGTTCAGGTGTGACACATCTTTTTACCAAATATATGTTTCCAACCATAGGGTTTATGGCAACATGAATGTCATCAATATTCTTAACACTGATTAATAATATTCTTAACTCCCTGAGTGATGTTACTTATTTGTTTTAAGTGATTTGGGGATATTTCTATGCTAAAAATGAAGACTTATCATTCATCTTTTCTTTGAGATAAAACTTCAAGAAACTGAAATATTTTAATTCCTTTTTACTTTTCAAGATGGCATTATAATATCTCTCTTCTCCCTGTTAAGTCTCTGGAACAGTTTCTTAATAAGTTCCAAATTTATAAATTGTTTTTCATTTATTATTACATTTTAAGTGAGATGCTTTTTGCTAACTTGAAAAGAGAAGCCTTAATTTGATGGAGATGATGTCTCAAAATCATGCTAGAGGCAGTTACTTCTAGAGATGCTTCCTGTTTAAGCTGATTTCATACATAGTGTGTGGATTCTACAAAGGTAGCTAGCTTTTATCTATGAGGATGACACTTTTTGATCTAGTTCCTAGTTTGGGATTGGGTTTTGACTGTTTATTTTATTTGAGGACCTAAGTCATCTTTGTATAATACTTAGAATTACTAAAAGTTAATGTCAATATATTCATCCATTTACTCAGTTCACATATATTGATACTATACTCTTGATTGATTCATTCATTCAATAAATAAATATTTATTTAATGCCTACTTGTTCTAGCACTGTTCTAGGTATTGGGGATATAAAGTTGATTACGGTAGAGATTCTTCCCTCCCAGTGCTCAGAGTTTAGTGGAGATGCTGAATGCAATGTTTGTCCTCCCAAACTTTATGTTGCAATTTGATCCCTGATGTCAAACGTGGGACCTAGTGAGAAGCATTTGGTTCATGGGGGGAGATTTCTCATGAATAAATTAATGACCTCCCTGGGAGGGGAGGGACTGAGTGCATTCTCACTCTATTAGTTTCAGAAAGAGTTCCCCCAGAGCTGTTTGTTAAAAGGAGCCTCATGTCTCCCTTCTCTCACTTGCTTCCTCTCTTACCATATGATCTCTGCACACGCTGGCTCCTTTTAACCTTCTGCCACAAGTGGAAGCAGTCTGAGGCTTTCACCAAATCCCCAGTCTTCCAGCCAGCAGAATTGTGAGCCAAATAATCCTCTTTTCTTTATAAATTTCCTATCCTTGGATATTCCTTTATAGCAACACTAAGCCAACTAAAACACTTAAGTGTGGACAAGAATGGGAGGTTATGGCACATGTTGGAAGGGATGAGATTCAGTTGATTTGTAAAGTATGAGTAGCCATTAGTTGATTTAAAGGTATTAACTCAAAACTGACCTAAACCTATGAACTGTGAGTTTACAGTTGTAATCTCCTCTTTTTGTATTTTTTCCATGACTTCATTTAATTTCAAGCATGTAGACCAAACTAAGCTAAAGAAGTGTGAGAAGTATGTTTTGGGTGTCCTTACTAAGAATCCCTCCATCAGCAGAACTTTTCCAGTAACTTCTGAAGATATCAATCTTGATTATATCTAAAATAAGGTGAAATATGTAGATTGTTCAGTGAATTAGAATATTATAAATGGGCAATTGGGTCATGCGTGGTTAAGACATTATTTTACGCTCAAGGTGTTTGAGCTTTAGTTAATAAATTTCCTCATCTTCCGCCCACTAATACTTTTCCTTTGGATACAATTTAACTATTAATTGGTCTATTTTACAATAAGCCTGAAGTTTTAATGCATTTTTAATAATCATAAGCTATATGTTATTTGTTAAGAGTTTTCAGGTATTTACATTATGAAAAAAATTAAGAACAGTAATTATAAAAAATACAAAGCAACCTATAACTAAGATCTAATAGCACAAATAAGATCTAAACTGTGAATGAGCTAGGTCTTTAAACCAATTATGAGAAATTGCACTGAGAACTATATTATTTTTTAAATATACTTTGATAAATAAATACCTACTCTGTACCTATATGGGCTGAGTCACTGTTGGTATAAAATTAAAGATTTACTCTCCCTGTTTGCAGATATCTAAGAAATGAACCCCAGATGGTGATTATAGACATGAAATCAGAACTGAGGGTTCCCCCTATCTTGTCCAGTAAAATATTCTTTATTATTTGTTTTTCAAATAATAGGTTTAGCCAGATTATGAAATGAATTTATGCGTCATAACTAGTATTTATATTTTTAAAATATAAACAGGACAACATAAGATCATATAATAAAATACAATATAATGTAACACAATACAATAGAAAATAAAACATATCTTTATAATAATGTGCATTTCATAATACTTTTTTTCTGTTTTATATATACTTGTATACAAATGTTAGTCACAATGTAGAATGCATTTTTTTGTGGAGTGTCCTAGTCAAAAATGTTTGAAAGCCACTGTCTTAGAAGATGCAATACAAGTGGTAATTGTGTGCCAAGAGAAGAAAGGCAACTTGCAGAGTGCTTATGGAGGTTCAGACCAATAAAAATGGGCACGTTTGGTGAAAAGGATTTCCTGGAAGTCTTGTATAGCTAAAGAAAGGTCCATCATGACAAACATAAATTTAATGTTTCTTGAAATTCAAGGATTAGTAATGGCCACAATGACCCCTGAGGCTGCTACTACAAGCCTTAGCTGTATTTGAGGCATTTCAGACTGTCATCTCTTCCTCATTTCCTAAAGAGTTGTGTGCCAAGAGAAAGTGAGCCATAGTAGCTGCAAAATTAAAGCAGCTTGAATACCTTGCCATGGTAGGGTTGTGGTACATTGGTGGTACTATAAAAGGGCAATAATCTCATTTTGTGGAGTCATTACCTATGGAGTTTTTTAAGTCAATTTATTAGAAGATTCCGCCCTATGTTCTTTGGCCATTGTAGCGAGATAATCGGTCTGTTGTTGGGTTTTTACCAAATATGGGTAAAAAGATAGTATTTGAGAAAAACTGAAGGGAACTAGCAGGTGTAAAAAACAGTGTAAGTGTTGTATTCTCTAGGAGGTCCTTTCTCTCTCTTAGGGGAAAAGGCAGTTATTTTATCTTTTTAAATGTATCAGTAATTGAATTATGAGATGTTTAGAACATATCAAACTGGGAATATCTGGGGCATGTCCAGCCAAGCAGGTTTTGGTAAGTTCTAGTGCTCTATAAAGACAAACACTGGATCATGTGTACCTTCAAACCAGTACCACTCCTCTACATGTAAAAGCCACATTTGAATGTCGCTACTATGTTATTTGTTTGTTCAATGTTGTGCTAATGGCACTCTGAGGTTTTATGGAATGATGAATATCTCCTAAGGCCCAGATTCTGTTTATCTCAGTTGATCTAAGTAAGCCATGTCTCCTCCCCCTTTAGAAGGTTTTATGAAGAAGCTCCATTCCTAGCTTGGATGTTTAAAGTGGCAAGAAATGAGATTTGAGATACATGTGGCTTTGTTTCAAGGGTAATCATGCAGAGAGAAATAAACAGAATCTGATAATAAAACTGTGCAGCTCCACCAACAGTATCATTCAATCACTGGCTACCATCACGTGGGGAAGCTAGTGGACACATGGAAGATCTTAGGCTTGAAGTGTACTCCTCAGCCCACATTCAAGCACAGTTGTTTCCAAGCTGGTGCTGTTTGTAAAATGCTGATGATGCTTTTAGTCATGGTTTATAACAAGGAGACCAAGGATATTGATATATCAGGCCATAGGAAACCAAAAGGATATGACACGCTGGAAGTAATCAGAAGTCTATGTAACCATTATGTTTCTACAACAGGATATAGGAGGCCTGTGAGTGCATCGGGTCCAGGTTGGTTAGCAGAGTGCTATGTAATGGTAAAGACAGGACCCAGGGATTCAGAATTCAGGTTCTGGAAAGATCAGTGTAGGTCAATTAATAAACATGGTGCTAGTGAATTGGTCGTGACTTTTGACGAAGGTCAAAGGCTGTTTACTCTCCATTGTAATTTCATGATCTCTGTATGTAGATAGATAAGAATTCACAAGGAGAGTTGGACCTCCTAGATGTTGACGGATCTTGAGTTTTATCCTTACACCTTCTTAAAAATTCATACTGATGGTGTTTATGCAAACACAACAAAAGATTAATATTAAAATAAAGACATTTTAATACTTATTTTCTATATGTGCCTGACAGTTTACACAGATCACTTGCCAGTAACATGGAGCACATCTAAATATGAAAATTAACTTATTAAAGCAATAGTGTGTAACAGGTGATACTGATCTGGTATTACCACTTTGGACATCAGAGTCTTGAACCTAATAGTCATATTTATATTTATAACAATACCTAAAGGAGTAAAGAATTCTATATTCTATTATCTCATTAATTTAATCATATCTACATAGATAACATACATTTAAAAGAGGGAACTGATGAAAATTTCTGGTTCCTCTTTACTAATGAACTAGTAAAAATCTCTTTAGTTCACTCTAGTTAAACTAATAATCTTCATTCTGGTCTGTATTCTCCTTTTTGTTTTTCTGTTCTCTTTTTCACTCACCAAGATTTTATTCCATCCTCTTTGAGATGTTTACCTTGGCTTAGCCTTTATCCTTGGTCTTTTCTAGGAACTCATCAACTTTATTTCTATGGTGATTCTGCTCTGTGTGCTCCACTAAATCCCTTATCTGCTTATCCCCACAGGTCAAGCTTCAGTTCTTCTCATGACCTAAACATTCTGTTCTCTTCACAGTGATGTTCTATTCCATTGTGTTTGGCTACATTCTACAGGTAGTTTGGTGATGGAAGAGTGCTCAGCAGCCAACTGAGAACTTAATTGTTTATAGTCAGCAATCACATAGGCTCTCATGCAACATTATTTCATTTAATCTTTACAACAGTCCTGTGAGATAGATATTATTATCTCGCTTCAAAGATGAGGGAGTTGACAAAAGTGCAAAGCAGGCAAGTGGCAGAACCATTACAGAAACCCAGCTCAGATATTGGGTATGAAAAGAATATTGATAAAAGAAAAGGCAAAACATAGGTATGCATTTATTTATACATGACATAGTGTGATTAGAGAAATACTGATTTAACTGTAAGACTGTTTCCTTTAAGAAGTATGAAGTGACTTCACAGCTCAAAATCGTTAGGACATTGGCAACTTTCTACTTCAATGTGGCCTTGGAATTATAGCCTTTTTCATTGTAAAATTGCATAATTGGTTTCTGTTTTCTTATTGGTTAGTTTTGATTGGCCACATTACATAAAATAATTATCATTTGTCTAACTAAAAGTATAAACAATTCCAATGAATGAAAGCAAAAGCAAGTAATCATTATAATGCTATTAATAATTATGCAAATCATTCAGTATTTACCTAATTTTGAATAATGCAGTAATTATTATGCACAGAACTGCTAGAGAAGCTGAAGGCATTAAACAATAACAAAATAATTTTTACAAATAAAGGGTGGTTTGTATAGAAATGACAGTCAAATATAAATATATTTGTATATTTTTAAATTCCACCAATTTAAAAGAAAAACTTACTATGAGTACTTTGGGTGTTTTTTGTTTGTTTCAAAAAGTATTTCCTTATCTCCAGTGTTGTCATATCACACATTCTGGCACCAAACCAGACAAGCCATCCTTAGCAGTTATCAAATTTGACAACTTGTATTCTGAGTAAATGATTTTGTCAGATATTGGGTATGAAAAGAATGCTGATAAAAGAAAAGGCAAAACATAGGTATGCATTTATTTATATATGACATAGCATAATTAGAGAAATATTGTCAAAAATGGCCTAAATAGGCTAAACCAATCAATGATTGGTACAAGCTTTTCCAACTTCAAGCTGTTTAGAAAAATAGCTCCATAGATAGACTAAATCTGTCAATATGAGCCACGTTGTAACATTAGTCAAGAGTTAAGGATTAAAAATATAATATGGAGTTTCATTTCTAAGCCAAAAATGTGACTTGTTCATTACTTAGTGGTAGTATAGTAGTATTTATAAATCATATACTATCTATTTGGTTCATAGTACTGAGATGAAAAAATGCCATTCAAATTAGCGATCCAATTTGGCCAATAATATTAAAAATAAATCTTTTCAAAAGAAGTTCCCTCCAGAAAATGGTTAGGAAACTTGAGCTAAAGCATACGCATATAGTCAAGACAAAGACACATACCTTCCTTCTAAAAAGAAAAAAAAGAAAAACTGACTTAAGGCAATATAAGCAATCTAGATTAGCAGAAGTTAGCTGGTGTTTTTAAAAGAAATGTAGCGTACCCTGTCTTCCATCTTTGTTCCCTTTTTGTCTTTCATGAAAACATATGTTGATGAGGGAGCTCATTGATTTTTTTCCCAACGGGCATTTCTCATGTTTTTCTATCTCTGTTATTTGGACTTAGAAGACTGAGTTAAGATGATTAGGGGCAGGTGATATAATAGAGGAAGTGCTAATGGAACTGATCATGTTTGATAAAACCTGGGGGAGATTTCTATGATTAAAAAATCAAATATATCTTGGAATTCATAATTTTTAATATCCCAGTATTGTTTGACATCTCTGTACCACTAAAACAAAATATTGGGGTTTCTTGATGTTTGAATAGTTTAATAAATAGATTGTATGTACTAATTCCAAATAATCATAAAATATATTATAAATGACATACATTTTTACTAATATCTGTATAGTGAAATTATCACATAATCATATTACTAAATATATTTTACATGCACTGAAGATAATTTTTAAAGACTACAGAAAATGTCATTTTATATATTTGTATATGAATAAAAAATCTTAATTATTTTCTGTCTTGTATATCTTAATTATTTTTATTATTATGACATTACTCATAGCAATTTTGTACACTTTAGAAAATACAATAAATCAGTGTACTAATTTATCCTCAACAGTTGTGAATGAGAATTGAGAATAACACAATCTGTCTATTTTAGGCAATATATGACACATCATTGTTTTATTTGGATATCTTTTATTGCTATGAATTTGAACATTTCTTTATAAACTCATTGGCCATTTTATTATACTTTGAGAATTGCCTATTCATTTCCTTTTCACCATTTTCCTATATTTTTCTTTTTCTCATTATTATAAATTTTTATATAAACTCTTAACCTATTGCCAAATACTTATGTTGCAAATATTTTGCCTTCATTCTTTGTTTTTCCAGTGTGTGCATGTGTTATGTGTGTGTTTGGGGGGATATGCAGAATATTTTATTCTTATATAGATAAATTTATCAGTTTCTTCCTCTGTGGTTTTCAGCTTTGGTGTTATGCCTAGAAAAACCATCCTGCAACACATAAATATTCACCCAAATTTTGATGCCATTATGATTTCTTGTTTACATCTTTCATTTTCCTGGTTTCAATTTATTTTATAAAAAGTATAAGGATATCTAACTTCATTTTTTTCCAGACATATGACCAGTTATTCAAATATCAGTTGTAAAATAATCTATTCTTTCTCTGCTAATGTAAAATGTTAACTGTATAACATGCTAAATCCTTACATATAATTAGATGTGTTTCTACAATTTATATTTTTGTGCACTGAATATTCTGTCTCTGCCACTCATTCTTTTCATTATTGCATTCTTAATAAGCATTTCAGTAAGTGGTAAGGCAACACTCCCATAGTACTGTCCTTTTTAAGTTATTAATGGATATTTTTATCACTATATTTCTTCTTCCACTTCCACTTTAGAATCATTTGTTATATCACCCTGTAGGGGGTGAAAAAAATCACAAAAACACTGGCATTTTTGTTGTCGTTAACATCAAGTTAGACCAGGTATGAGATGGCTCATGCCTGTAATCCCAGAACTTTAGGAGGCTGAGGCAGGAAGATTGCTTGAGGCCAGAAGTTCAAGACCAATCTGGGGAACACAGCAAGATCCTGTCTCTACAAAAAAAAAAAAAAAAGAAAGAAACAACCAACAAAACTAACCAATATTAAGTTAGATTACTTTGGGAGAAAAATAAATGTTTATAATTTTGAAACTTTCTATATTGTCCTCTCTTCAAGTCATTTTTAAAATCCTCATTAGAGTTTTAAAACTTTCTGTATACAGCCTCTCTATACATTTCTTGTTAATTCCAACGATTTTGTCAGTTTTTATATGCAAGCAAAAAAAGGTGACTCTTGCTGAGTAAGCAGAAAAAAAATTACTCAAAATATGTTGGGTAAAATTCAAAGAATCAGTAGGTGGGCTTGAGAAGTAGGCTGAAGATTAAGCTTCCAAGGAAAATCACCAGAACCATCACAACAAGGTCCTACAAGGAAATTTTCACTGCCACCACCACGAGAAGCACTAGCAGCTGACATTGCAGCTGCTACCTCTGCACCAGGAACTCAACTGTGCAGCAGCCAGGATCACTTCTAGGGACAGTGATACTTCTTTCTTTTCCTTATTTTATTGCAGTGGCTAGACCTGCTGAGACTGATAGTATTAATGTTGAGCATCTTTTTCTTGTTCTTGCCTTTAATGGAAAAATGTGTGTTTTGTTTTTGTTCATCATTGGTCCACAGAGTGTTAGAAAAGCCATCTTCAATGCATAGCTTATTGAGAGTCGTTTTCTTTTGTTTAATTGTACTTGTATTTTCTTAAAATCAGAAATGAATTTTTATCAGATACTTCTTGGTCAAAATGATCGTATGCTTTTTATTTAAGTTTTAACCCACCAATGTGATGTAGGAATAGATTTTTAAATATTTAACCTTCTTTGTATTCATGAAATAACTCCTATTCAGTCATGGTGAGACAACTTCAACATATGTAGGATATGAGCATATGTTCTGGAATCTGACCACCTGAGTTTCAATTTAGGTTTTGTCTTTACTATTTATTAAGACCATGGAAAAGTAACTTAGCCTCTATAATACTCAAGGTTTTCTTCTACAAAATTGGGAAGATGATAATACTACTTACGTAGGAGTTATATGAGAATTATTTGAGATACTTCATGAAAACAACAGTATATGGCATATAGTGAGTATGCAGTCAATGTCAATTAGTATCTTTATTGTCTATTAACATAACATTGACTTTAATACTGTATGCATAAATTTTGCAAAATATTTCCAAGTGAGATTGGCTTGTATTTTTCTTTGGGGATTTTTTTTGTCAATTATCTTTGATATGTTTTTTGTATAAGGGTTATGTTAGTCTTGCCAAGTGAACTTCCATACTTTAGAAGACTTTAAACAACATTTAAATTTCTTTTTAATTAAGGAATAAAAATTATTCTGTAAACCATTACTGTCTTCAAGTTTCCCAGGTATAGTTTTATGACAACTTTTCCATTTCTTTCATGGCTTTTATCTTTCAAAATTTCCATTTAAATTAATTTTAACATTTGTACTGTCTTAGAATATCATTTATTACTACACAGTAATAAATTATAATTTATTATAGTAGAGTTATATATAAAATTTTCTTAATGATTTAAAGTCCCCTTAAAATCTATTACCTTTTTTCCTATTATGTTACAACATTGATACTTATTCTTCACCTTTGTGTCAAACTAGTAGTAGTTCCATTATCATGCTTAGTATGGATAAGTTTTAGACATTTATCAATAAAGAGGATCTGAATAGTTTCACTTTCTAATTTATTAATTTCCATTTATATTTTTATTAGTTCCTTCCTCCTAGATTCTTTTGATTATTTTAGAATTATTTTTATTCCCTATTTTACTGCTTAGTTTATTTTCCTTCTTTTTAATTTTATTTTTTATTGATACATAATAGATGTACATATTATATTTACAGGCTATATGTGATATTTTGATGCACTCATACAATGTGTAATAATTAAATCAGGGTACTTGGGATATCCATCTCCTTAAACATTTATTAAATATCTTTTCTTTATTCTGGTATCATTTGAATTATTATTTTCTAGCTATTTTGAAATATACAATAGATTATGGTTTATTATAATCACTCTGTTGATTTAGCAAACACTAGGTCTTGTTTCTTCTATATACCTAGATCAAGGCATTTTAAGATAAGGGGCTATATATTTTCCTCTGAGTACAGTAGTACAGTTTAATCCCTGCTGTATTTTTAATCTATTATTTTACTTTTTTTTCAGACTTTATAATTTTAATTTCAAAAGAATGCTTATTATTTTCAGTACTTATATTTTTTATATTTTTCTAAAATCAATTTCTAGTTTTATTACATGGAAGTCAGAGAATGTGGTCTGTACAATGTTTTTTCTCTCCCTTTAATTGTTTATTTCAGCAAAAAACCTGAAGAAAGTGGTAGTCAAACATGGTAGACTTAGAGAACACTATACTGAGCATGAAAATTCTTTTTCATCTTTCTTACTGTAAAATATTTTAAAATAAGCTTAATACTTACATAAGATAGCAGATAAACTATTGTTGTCTTTTGTCTGCTTATTGATGATAACATCAATTTAAGTGTCTTAATGTTTGACCTAGATTATATGTCTCAACTCAATGTGTCTACTTTCATAAACTAAGATATTTTGATGTTTTTTTTACTTTTATGTAGGAAGCTCATTTTTCTGCTTTCTAATATGAAAGTATTATTGCTGCTATTACTCATTAATGTGATATAATTGATTAACTAAAGTATTGATTAACTTTTATTTGCTACAATTTAGATTCACTTTCACTATTTAAATTTCTTATATTCCTAAATTTGACTTTTAAGAATATTTTTGTTTTGTTTGTTTGATTGTTATTTTTCCAGAACATGGTTGGAGAGTGGGCCTTACCAGAAGAAATGGTTGATAATTTACCACCCTCCAACAATTGCATATTGGGCCACGTGCTTCACAGACTATTTGAAAAATCTCTTCCTCCTCATCTTGAATCAACAGCACCTGAATTTCCTTCCTTTGCTGTTAAAGGATGCTTATTGGGGAAAACATTTAGTGGAAAAACTACCATTCTAAAGTCTCTACAAAAAGGTAGAATCTCCCCCTCATTATTAGATTCTATTTACACTGACTGTAGCTGCAAATGTCCATGTATATATAGAACATACAAGAAGCTTTGCTGATATATTGGGAAATCTCTGTCATCCAAAATTTTATAATAAGGTGATCATGTAATTTATTGTCTAAGCCATAATTATTCAACCATAAAAAGGAGTGAAATACTAATACATGCTGCTGTATGGATAATCCTTGATAACATTATGCTAAGTGAAAAAAGCTCTACACAAAATATCACAAAATATATAATTCTATTTGCACGAAATACCCAGAATAGGCAAATCCATAAACTCAGAAACTGAATTATTGGTTGCCAGGTGTAGGGGAATAGAGAGTGACAGCTTAATGGGCATGGGGTTTCCTTTTGACTTGATGAAAGATTTCTGGAAAAGGATTATGGTGAGGGTTGCACAACATTTTGAATGTCTAAATGTCACTGAATTGTACACTTTAAAATAGTTAATTTTATGTTATGTGACTTTTACCACAATAAAAAAAAGAGCTTGATCCAAAAGACAGTTCTAGGGGGCCTGAAAGACAGGATTATAGGGTGAAGCCAGTACATAAGGACAATAATTTCAATTTCCCAAATGAAATGCTATTTATAAAATTATCTTTTGTCCTTTAGTCTTTCCTATTCAGATCCTTTCTATTGACACTCTTGTCCAAGAAGCTATACAAGCATTTCGTGACAATGAAAGAATCAGTGAGGCCCCTCCAATTCAGAAAGAAGATGAAGAAGAGGCTCTACCAGTTCTGCAAGAGGATAGTAAAGGAAGCCAGGCAAGTATGATTCGAGTTTCCTTTGCTGTGTCTGATATACTAGATAGTTGGAACTGGATGGAATCTAAAAGATCTTCTAGACCAGGAGCCTCTTCTGTAAACGTCCAGAGAGTAAACATTTAGTTTCTGTAAAGCTCCAGAGTAAATATTTAAATTAAATATTTAGTAAATATTTTAGGCCAAGAGGCAAAATTAAGGATGTTTTGTGGGCGTTTAAATAACAAGAAATAAAATTTATGCCCCCTTCTGTGGGTTTGCCTGGGTGGACCATCCAGGGCACCACTGCTGTGGGCTCCCTTTGTGCCCAGTGTCATCAGCTGGAGACATTCTCCTGAGGATAGAGTGGGATGGGTGGAGTGACTGAGCTACGGAAGTTGAGAGAGTGGCATATGAGTGCTGTGGGGGAACTCAAGAAGTCACCACCTCCTGGACTGAGATCCCACCACTCAGTGCCTGGCAGATGCCAACATCAGAGTCCCCAACATGTAGTTGGAGACCAACAGTGGCCCTGGGCAGTGGCTGAGGCCTGTCTGGAGCCCAGTGGGGACAGTGGTGGAGAGGGACTTCTGGCTTCGTCTCCAGGCTCACAGTGCTAGGCTGCTCGAATGATGTTCAGGAACTGTGTAAAAGCAGTTAGTGGGCTAAATTTGGTCCATGGGCCATGACATGCTGACTCCAGATTTAAACTAGCAGATCTCAACTGGGGTGGAGGGCTCTCTGTATGGTTTACCTGTATTACATTCCCATCAGTATTGCATCGCATTACATTATTCCTAAGGTAGGGGGGTGCTGAATAGGAGAAGATGGCCCCACCTTGAGGGTCATTGATGTGGTCTAGCCTGCTTTTTCATTTCACAGAAAAGACAGTAGAGACCCTAAGCATGAACTGCTTTGCTTGGGGTCAGCTTGTTGATGGCTACTCTGTGATTGGGGTTCCAGATTCTAAGTCTAAAATTCTTTCCCCTACTTCATTCTCTCTCTGAAAATGAATAAATTAGTCTAGAATCTAATCCAGATCATTTGCAGGGGCTGCAAAATTAATAACATTTAACGATGAATTTTGAAAATAACTAGAAGTTTTCTTCATTGTGGGCTATCTCTTCTTCTATCTTGTGGTTCTCTTTCTATTTTAATCAAGAGAGTAATAGATAATGTACATTTATTTTTTTACTTCCTTATGGCTATAACTGACACTAGGATAGTTCACTTAAGGATAGTTTTTCATAAACTCTACCCCTTTCTCAGGTTCTATTGTATTTTCAAAATAGTGGTTGCTGTTTTTTACATTGGAGACCACTGGAAAGACAGATTATACCACAAATTACTATATGTTTCTACAAGTGCAATTATCATCAAATATTGTTTGTTTCTGGAAATCGTAATTTAGGACTGAAACTTCAATCCTCTCTAATATCATTAATGTTATAGATAAAATATCATATTTGTTTTCAAACCCTTACTAATAGTTATAAAATTAGGAAGGTTATTAAAATATAACAATGTTAAAATCTCTGCCTGTGTCTGTGTTTTCTCCCCAAAGGATCCACAAAAAGAATTTTCAGCTGGCCCAGTCCCAGATGAAGTACTACCAGAAACAGAAGGTAAAACTATATTTAGTGAGTAGATATCAAAGCAAATCATTCATTATTTACATGAGCGAGACAGTCAAACAGTAAGAACACATATATGCATAAACTTGCTTTTAGGGAAAGAAACGGGATCCATGGAGTTTTGCATAATTTTCTATATTTTTGACAGAGAGAGTCAGATAACCTTTGTCTACAACTGAGGATAAGAGATAAAAATTATAAGGGAATCTTTGCAGCCTCCTTCAAATAGTTGCTAAGTTTTGCTGTTGTTATGAAAATAGCCAGGATGAATCATACTTACTCTTCCTGGCTTGGCAGGGAGACTGTATTTTATCGGTTCCATTCACCTATGCAAGTCTGTGTGGGAGGACCATTGGGGCCCTCTGTGTGCAGTGGCTTCAGTCACTGTATTGAGAGAGGCTGCAGGTTCTGGTCTTTTCAATCCACATGCACAGTGGTTCCTTTGATAAAGTTAAGTTTATTTTCAACCTTGGATAAGACCAAAAGACCCAAGCTTCCCGAACCTGACAAGAAGTTATCTCCCATGAGATTTGGTCTTTAGTGCTTCAGATCTTTCATAGAACCATTGAAAGAAAACAATTTTAGGTATTAAATATCTTTTCTCCTTGTGCTAGTAAGGTTTTGCCATATTAATTTCCTCATATTCTAGCCTGAAGGTGGGATCTTCCTGTGTCATCATCACTATTGCTATTAGCGTTAAACAATGTCCAGATTTACTATGAGCATGTAACTCTCCCAGAGAAGCTAGACTTTCCATTTTCTAAAAGTATATTATGTGTCACTTATTCCAGTTATTTGTTTCTTAAAAGATCATTTTAATTGATTTTTTAGACTATTATAAGTATTTCATGACATATTTTATTGCATTAGTCCAATCAATTAAAAACAAATTCTTTAAAACTTCTTATTGTTTTCCATTGAATTTAATTAAAAACTCCTCTGACTTCTGGAGCTATATACTTTTAGATGTGTTTATTATCTGTAACTTGATAATCCAGGAAAATAAAAATATAATAAATTAGCATTTTAATAACATTTCTTGAGAAACTTGGCTTGTATTTTGAAAAGAGAACCCAAACTGTGTTAAAATATTTCTAGTGATATTGTTATGAGCTCAGGCCATATAGGAAGGGAGGAAGGAAGGAAGGAAGGAAGGAAGGAAGGAAGGAAGGAAGGGATAGAGGGAGAGAGGAAAGGAAGGAAAGAAGGAAGGGGAGAAGGGAAGAAGGAAGGGAGGGTGGGAGGAAAGGGAAAGCAGAAAGGAAGGAGAGAGGGAGGGGAAAACACCAAGCCACACAGTGGCCAGGATCTTACTGGTGTGGAAGGAAGGTAAAAGCTATGCCGTGGTGATTCTGTTACTTTCTTCCTCTGAGTATCTCAGGCATAGCTGAGTCCAATACTAGAAATTTGTTCTTACCACTTTACCTATTGCTAGGTACTGATACAGATAAAACACCAAAAGCTGAAGAAGTCAAATCAAGTGATAATGTCTTCAAAGTAAGTATTGTAATCTACTTTGGGCTATTAATGTTAAAATATGACATGATTCATTGCCTTTTGGTTTATCTACAAATGGAATGAAATAATGATGTGCTTCTCTGGTTTTAAAGTAAATTTAATGGCAAACTATTAGCTAATCTGAGTTAACTTAGCATCCTTTATATTCTTAATACTTATATCTAAAGCAGAGGAAATTACTATTCAGTTTTGCCAGGTAAGAAAATAAACACATGCTTTTTAAATTTTAGACTTATGCCAAATTTATTTTTATACATTCCTTTTTTACCATATAATTTATGGCTTTTATTTCCTTTCATTTCCTCTTTACCTTTAAAGAATGGCTCCAAAATTTACCCTTATTCTTGTTGATGACTCTAAATAATTTTTTATTAATTTTTGAAAAAATGTTCACAACAATTCACTCACTATTGCTCCTAATGGAAATTAATGTTTCCATAAATAGTATTGCTTTACTGTATGTGGAGCATTTTTTGTTATCGAATAGAATAACCAGATTGATTAATCAAATGGAATTTTATTTATTTTTATTACATTTCATTACTTTTATTAAGCATTTCATCATGGAAAACATTTTTATAACATTTTAGATATCAAAACTTCTTAAAGATAGGAAAAATTTTATAAGGATATACACCTTAAGATGATTGATGTGGAGGGAAATGGGCTTAGAAAAAGCAATAAAGAAATAAAGGGGGACTTATAATATTTACTCTGTGCATTTGAAATACGAATCAGCAAAAAGGCTAAGTATATTTTTATATTTACATGTATGGATTTACAAATCTCCTAAATTCCATATTCAATTCAATTTGAAGAGTATACTTTGTCCCGTGTACTGTTTTAATAATTTAAATATATCAGTGAACAAAAATGACCGGGTTTCCTGCCCTTATGGCATTTATATTCTATTGAAGGGAAATACATGTTCTATGGCAGATGGTGATAAGTGCTGTGAGAAAAGGCAAAGTAGAGTGGAGCCAAAGGGAGCAGGAGCACAGGTCAGGGGCGGGCCTCCTTGGGAAAGGGACATTTAAGCAATTAGGGTATGGGAGGATAGAATATTATTTTCATACTTAAATCAATTTTTCAAGTGGGGAATATGCTTTGGATGGAGAATTGGTGTTACCAGAGCAAATGTTTGACATATTTAGGCAATTTCTAATTGAAAATGTCAACGTTACACATGCTTTTTGTATGATAATTGTAGGTCATTTGCGGATTTCAATAAACTTAAACTGTGATTACTTTGAAAAAAGAAAAAGGTGAGAGAGTCAGCTCACTGGATCTGGGAAAGCATTCCAGGCAGGGAGAATAGGAGAATAGCTGGGTGCTGGAGACAGCCTTGAGGCAGGAAGGAGCCTGGCCAGCAGGGCTGGAGGGTAGGAAGGGATGAGGTTAGAGCTCAGTATGAAAAGGGAGCAGTCAGCTCAATCAGGGTCTAACAGGCAATTATTGGGACATTTGAAGTAAAAGGGGGAAATTTTACAGGGTTTTGAGTAGAGATATAATATCATTTGACATAAAACATTCACTCTGGTGGCGAGTTAAGAATTGGTTCTAGGGAAGTTCCTGGAACACCAGTGATCTCAAGTAGTGTGTAATGGGCTAACCTACAGATAACTATTACAAATGCTGGGAAAAATATAAAAACGAATTATTTGAGGGCCAAAAGGAGACAGAAAAAAAAGCAAAGGAGCAAACAAGAAAGCAGCAAAAAACAGGCAGAAAATATATGGAATTTGACCATTGAAAGAAGAGAACTTCCCTGGGCAAGAACCATGGTTTATACACACTCCAGTCAGTCGGAAAGAGTGGCTAGAACTCCAGCAGAAAGCACAGTCTTTCTGATCTAAGGTATGAGAGGATGAAGTTTGGGGATGCCAGAGCAGCTGCAAATTAAGGAGGAAGATCTTGGAAGGGAGGGTGGCTTCAGAGAAAGAGCCTCAAAATCTACATACAAATTTTGTTTAAATGCTTCCCTGACTCCAGAACTGTGCCAAGTAATCAGTACCTTCATTAGAAACCGTGTAACTGTTTTTTTTTCCTCCAAACATTTGGAATCTGACTTTTAAATTAGCTGTCTTCTGTCATTCATTGTTTATTTTCCCAGCTCACTGTGCGTGCTCAGCTTGGTGAAAAATCAGAAGAGTTGCTGAAGAAAGGAAAGAGCATTTCTGACATGTTGCTAGTTGACATCATGGTAAATGCTATTAAGTATGTATTGCATTTTTCTTTCCTATATCCATTTAATATAGTCCTTATCACACAAAGGTGTACAAAGCATAATATAGAATTTTTTTGTTTCTAATATCTAAAGAATACTACTTGTCTACATAAGAAAATAAATGGCATCGTAAAGATAGATATACTTTGTGATTTACATGCCTATATGTCACTTTCTCCCAGCCTTGACTTCTTTCACTCAGATGTGAATATAGCTCAGGTTCTATTGCCTGTGGGGAATCAAGGAAAAATTGAATAATTGAAAAAGCTAAGGGACGGATTATGGAGAGACCCTAACTGTGTGGTCACAGGCCACTGGGCCTCCTCATTTTGTGTTTTGAGAAGAGAAATTGGCCAGTGCTGGGACAGGGTAGTGGTTGTACAGGCAAGGAGTAACATATATGCATGAAACAGAGATGATATGTGATAGGGGATAAAGAAAAATCAAAGCAGGCTATGATTTTGTTATCTCTCCTTTCTAAGGAAAAAGGATCCTCCTGAGCCCTCGTTTATAATACAGAAAAGGGGGAAATTAAAAGAAACCATAGAGACTTGGCTGGTCCATTTAATAAAGAGATGAAGTCAAGTAGGATGGAAAAAAATAGTCAAAATGGGTTCCTGTGAATGAGTTGTGGAGAGCTTAGAGTGGGTGAGGAAATAGAATTGGGCAGTTGTGGTATGTGAGAAACATTAAGACTGAGAAAGATAAGGAAGGAGGTTTTAGGGTTTTACCATACATCTGGAATGGACTCCCTCTTAGTGCTTTTGTAAAAGGCTACATTAAAGATTTAAGTTGCTTCTCAGTTATATGTATCTAGAAATCTGACCACAGGGCTGCAGCCCTCAGAGCTAGAAGGGACCTTATTCTAATAGTTGTAACATTTCTCAGAAGTGGCATAAAGCATATTTCAGACATGGGATTCTTTTCTCAAAGAAAAATGTATATGAAAAGCATCAGATATAAAGCACAGCTTCACTTTAGTTTCAGTAGAACTGGAGTATCTACACCCCACCGTCAGAGCTCCATTACCCTCCTTCCACCATCACCATCCTCATTGCCCGTAAGATGTCACCAGAGGTCTATCATCAGTTTGAAATCTTGATCTAGTCCAAACCTATCCTTTTTCCATGGGGAAAAGGAGGTACATGAGGGTTTAGCTTCTGTTACCTATCTGGTTAGTGGTGTAGCCCCAGCCAAAGTCCCCATAGTCTAGAGTCCTCACGCTACAGCTGGACGGGTGTGGCCCTGACAACCTCTTGTTCCCTCTGAAGTGGCTCCTGAGACTGCAAGTGGGGGAAGAGATCACCCAGACCTGGCAAGGCACTCACGGACATTTTCTTCTCCATCTTAGATCAATGAATCAACAAGTCCATTCTATGCAGAACATTTTTACCAAGCTCTGGACAAGTTATAAAAACAAAATGCAGTCTTTTCCTGCTCTTAACCTAGCGAGGGAAACATAGGCAGTGACCTGAAAACAGTTTGATATTGTGGAAGGATCACTGTAGTTTTGTGACTTTTAATAAGTAATAAAATCTCTCTCAACATCAATTTTGCCCCTCCTTCCTTATTACACTATAAGAAAGATAAAAGCACCAAAGCAAACTCAGAAACCTTTGAAAAGGTTGATTCTCTTATTTAATATTGAGTTCTAACAAAGAAAGAAATGAAATTATACCTTTTAATCCAAAGACCATAATCTCCAGTTTGTATAATTAAGGGTTTAAAAGAACCGAGTTTAAGTTTATCCCCTTTCACCTAGTTTTCCATTTGCAAATAAAATTAATACTTTTTGGAACATCCATTCTCTAAAGAGGACACTGTGCTGAGTGCAATAACCGAAGAAATGGTCCTTATCCTTTTGCAACCTATAAACTAACTGAGAGGAAAAAAAGACTCAATTGAATTTTTGTTAAGTCAAGAAATATGATAACCACTTTATGGTGAAGTGAATGAGAGCCAGAGGAGTTCAGATCAGGCTGTTATGACTCTACACAGGATTGAGTAGGGTACAAGAACTCTCCAGGTTGGCAATACAAGCATCTATTCATAGTATGTGCTAAGCTCTGTCTGGGTTTTTTAAATGCATCATTTCAGTTCATCCTCACAACCACCCTGTTAGGTATATTATTTTACCCCATTGTGTAGATGAGGAAACTGAGGAACAGCCTATGGACACAAGGAGGAACAGCCTATGGACACAAGCTAGAAAATGCAATCCATATGCTCATAAGTGAGGAGATCAGTTTGTTTGAAGTAAATGGTTCAAAATTGTGAGAGATATGAAGTTATAGAGAAAAAAATCATGGCCAATTAGTTTTATTATGAATACCATGTTAAGGCCTCTGGAATAGATTTGGAGAATGTTAGGAACCCAAAGAAGGATTTCAAGCAAGGGAGTGATTGTGGCACCTTATTGGATCTAATATTTTAGCTCTAAAGTAATGAAATTCATGCAGTAGGAGCTTGTTATGGAATGGAGAGAAAAAGGCAAGATTTATTGTATTATTATTTGCAAAGTACTTGGATCTAGCAAAATGTTAATGAGTTGTCCTGTTTCAATTAAGCGAGATACCTGTGAATCAAGGCTGGGTCCTGGATGGGTTTCCAATGACATTAAACCAAGCACAACTTCTGGAGGAAGCTCTTACCGGCCGCAACAGAAACCTCATAGAAATGGAGAGAAAGAAAGCACAGATATCTACATTGGTTGTTGATCCTACGACTTCCAAAGAAGTACCTCCTCCCACCCCTGCATTTGATTTTGTTGTATTATTAGATATTTCAGATATTTCCTTAATGAGTCGCATGAATGATATCATAGGTAAGTTGTACCCCTTTTGGGGGGGCACTCTTTTTGTACAATCAAAACTCCTTGTTTTATTTGTTTTTTGACTGAATATTGTCAGTGAATATTCCAATTTACAATTATAGTGAGTATGAAAGAATCCACTTCAGCCTTTGAGAGAATTATCTAGCTGAGCACAGTTGCCACTTGATTTGATTGTTAGCATTCAGCACTACAGGCTAAGCCTGGAACTAGTGGAGAATTCCAAGCCAACTGCAAGCATCTTCCTGAACCTTTCCATCAACTTGGCAGCTCCCTTTGTACAGAGGTGTTTTTTTTTTTTTTGAGGCTTGCATGCATGGAGGAGATCTTTGCGGCTACCTAATATGTCTTAGTGGATCACCCTCATGAAAGTGATAAACCACCTGTGCTGTAAGCAAGGATCTAGTAACATCCTTCCCTTGGATTGTGTATTAACTCTGAGGTATAAGTATAAGTTGGCTGAAGTCCTCACATGATGGGGTTGAATATTCTTGCCAAAATCCATGGTTTATTTAATTATTTTTAACCTTTAAATGAAAATATCACTTTATACCAATGGGTGAAAGCACATATTCTTGAACCCTGGCTTTCCAGGTATTCGACCTTGGGAAAATTACTTCGTTGTTCTAAATGTCAGTTTCACAACCTATATGATAGAATGGCTCACTGTATTGTTATGGATATTAAATGAGATGATAGACTCTGAATTAAATGAGATGATAGAATACTTAGGATAGAATCTGGTACTTGATAATAAGCCTGTAGTACATATATCAAGGAAAACTGTGGAAGACTTTGAAATAAACAAAAGGTTACTGGATATCCTTTCCATAGAAGGCTGAGTATTGTCTCTTAGACCCTTTGAGGTATCTGATTCTGTAGAGGTCTGTGCCTTTCATTGACTTTAACTCAGATCTTCTGTAACTCCATAAGTTGTAGGAAATTGATAGTAATGCAGATAATTCTTGTCCTTAGAAATGTGGATAAATTTTGTTCAGTTAAACCACAATTTCCACACTATTAAAAAATGTGTCCAAATATTACATTGCTTTATAGACAGTAACCAGTTTTCATCTGTTAATCCTATTTCAGCATTCCTGTTTGCCTATTAAAGTGTCTTTTATGCAAATTTTCATTTGAAATGCTTGTAACATCTTAAGGGTTCGCTCTTTAATTGAAGAGTTAAATGATGTCTTTGACATCTGTTCATTTTACATTTGTTTGAGAGTCTTAATTTTAGCTTTTTAAAAAACTATCCTTTTACAAATGATAGCACATCATTCTTTTATTACTTCTGTTACTAATAATAACCACACTTGTGGCTAGGAGAGACCTAGCGGGTCATCAAGTCCAATGCCTTAATTTATAGATAGGAATTTTAGGCACAATTGCTTGACTTGTCCAAGGTTACACTCATCCGTATTTTGAGTTTGTGTAATTGTGAGATCTTGCTTTCATTATTTACTTAAATAAAATGGGAAAACCATTAGATAGTACTTCAGCCATCCAGGCCAGTAGTTTAAACTGGGTACTATCTATTACATCCTAAAGGGAGAATTTACTTTTCTTTATAGAAGGGAATAGGAGCCACTCTGACAGGAATGATGATTCTGCTTGTTCTGCTAACTTCCCACTCCTGTTCAGAGGATGGATAGCTGAGGATTGACTGAGAACACTGCCAATCCTTGGCCATCTGGTGGCAGAACAGGGTCCTGAACATCAAAATTAATATGACTTGAAACTGGTTATGACAAGTTACTATAAAGTACACACACAGACCTGTGAGTGAGAGGGTCCCTGGAAACAAATTATAACCCTACAGGGGCCTCAGAAGGTTTTCCCACCCTCTTGGGGCTCCACAGGAGGCATATATTGTGTGTTATAGAAATGGAAAGAAATCAGTAGCAAGAATTTTTCAAGAAATCTAACTCAATCCAGTTTGAGTTCTTCTGATTTTTCTATCAAAATTACATGATGAATGATTCTGGCAAATTTTTTAAAGCTGATGTTAGCATCTGAATGTTTAATTTCTTTAGTTTAGACCCTTGTCTTATAACCAGGCTTATAAATGCTCTTTCTCCTCTACTCCAGGGAGAATTTCTTCTTTGTCAAATTTTGTGCATAAATATACATAAATAATCTTATTCCTCTGCGCTCATAAATTAGTCTTAAAGTATAATATGATTTATTTCTTTTTATTATATATTTCTAATATTAGTGTAACAGTTTTAGATTTTTGAAGTGAATTAAACCAAATCCTGGACTAGGGCCACATAAACCAGGAAAAGTAGTGTCAAATCATTAATTTGTAGTTCTTACTTGTTTTATTTAAAACTGACTATGCTAAGCATGTCCCTAACTTTGAAAGTCAGTCTACTATTTTCATTGTCAAATATTTTAAGCTAAGAAAACAATATTATTCTTTTATATCTTAAGTTTTTATTTCTTAGAATATAAAATTGACTTTTAAAAGATCATTTTGCCAGTTTACTCTCTTATCTAAAGCAAGACTCCATGTAAACTATTTTAAGACAAATGAAACTCTATTCTTCTAAAATATCTTGTCCATTTAAGTATTTATTTAACACATATTGCATGCTTACCAAATACCAGACACTGTGCTAGGCACTGATGATAGAGTAATAAGGGAGAAATGCATTCTGCCTTCAAAGAGCTTAGTGGAAATTATAAGTAACCAAGTGACTACAATATAGTATTATGCTGTCCGATATGGTAGCCACTAGTTACATGTGGCTATTTAAATTAATTAAAATGAATAAATAAAAGAGTCAGTTCTTCAGTTATCCTGGCCACATTTCATGTACACATGTGGCTAGTGGCTATCATATTGACAGCACTGACATAGAATGGTTCATTATCTCAGAAAGTTCTGTTGGACAGCACTGGTATAGAGTGATGGGAGCTAAATGGCACCACTGGTAAATGTTTATCTAACTTTACAAACTGTCAGGCACTGATAATATAGAAGTAAAGTCCCCATCCTCCAGTAGTTCACAGGGAAGTGTGAGGAGAAACAAAATAAGCTAATTATTATAATATAGTTGTTATGTGCTATAATAGGTGTGCCCAACCTGGGAGATTAGCCAGACCAAAAAAGAGAACAAAGAGGAAAGGAAGGCATCTGCAAGGCTTGAAAGGTGAGCATAAGCGGTTCAGCTAGAGAACAGCAAGACCTTCAGTGGGCCTGAGGGGAGGCAAGGTATAGAGCAATGGCAGAAATAAGCCTAGAGAGTAGGCAGAGGCCAGATCAAGAGTTTGGCACCAAGATAAGGTGTTCAGACTTTATCCTGAAGCTGTGTAAAGCTACTGAGTGGCATTAAAGCTAGATTTAATATCATTAGATGTGCTTTTATAATGACTATTCTGGCTGCCAAGGTGGAGGATAAATTGAAAGGGGAGTGAGATTGGAAGCAATTAAATGAGTTGGAAAAATATTTGTTATTTGAAAAATAACAAATACATTAAGACAGCAGCAAGAAGCTAGGGAGGCACAGCGAGATTAAAGTGGTATTTAGGGAGTAAGCTGCAGAATTTAGTTATCAGCTGGGATGGGAGATGTAGCACAGGGAGAATGGGATGGCAGCAAGTTTCTGACTTGTACAACTTTTGAATAGTGATAACATTCACTCAGATAATATGGAAAGAAACACATAGAGTTCCTTTTGGAACACATTGAGTTTGAAGTACCTGTGGGACCTTTAAGCTAAGTTGTACAGAGAACAGGTCTATAAATGGATCTAGATATCAGAAGGGAAGTATTCTACTAAAGTTAAGAATTTTAATGTAAGGGAAATCATTTAGGAAGAAGAACAAAGGAAAAAAAAAGGATACAGGGTGACATCCCAAAATGTGAAAATTTAGTGGGGAGAGCAAAGGAAGAAGTGTTTAGAGGCAACAGCTAGATAGAGAAAAAGAAAGCTAGGTATAGAAGTAGCTCATAAGCCAAGAGAGGACAGATTTTTCAAGACAAAAGTGTGTCCAATCCCCCTGTCAGGCCAGCAGGAGCCTGGGCCGGGATGTGGGAGCCTAGTCACTAGGGTCGGTGCAGAATGCTGTCCTGCGATGCCTGGGGTCCATGGAGAAGCCTGAAAAACAACATCACAGGGAAGCACATATAATCAAAGCCAGGTGGGCTGCAAAGGTTGAGCATCAGTCCAGTCAGTCCAGTCCAGTCTAGGCAGAGAGGAATGGTGCAAACTCAAAGCCAATAGGCAGGAGATGAGGGACCTAAGGAGAGGGAATAGCCATTGTGGGAGTAAAGGATGGAAGAGTAGGTGGCTGCCTCTGCTGTTTAGCCATTGGTCAGCCTGAGAGAGCGCAGCAATATTCATAACACGTAAGAAGTGCAGACAGGCTTTAAGTGCAGGCTCTGGAAGCTTACCCTTTGCAGCTAATGGTGACTGAAAAGGAATGTGAAGGGATTCTGGGACTGATAATGTTTGTTTCTTGATCTGAGTGCTGCCTGTTTTCAGTCTGTGTATTTATTCATGCAGCTGTATATTCATGTATGCATTCTTTTCAGCAGCTATAATTCAACACGGAGTATAAACATTAAAAAGAAGTCCAGAATCTGGGGTCAGACTGACTGGAACCAAATCCCTTCCCTACCATTTATGAGCTGTGCAATTTGGGGCCGATTATAGAATCCCAATCCTACTCCACAAGTTTTGTGTTGAATATAAAATAACATGATATGTGTAAAAGCATTTAAGGATTGTGTGATAAATTTTACCTATAAGTGCTACAAAGAAATCAAGTAGGATAAAGACTGAAACGTGTCCATTTGCTTTGGCATTTTTGATGACCAGAATGAAGCTGTTTCTGTGGGGGAGGGGAAGGATGGATTGCAGTGGGTTGAGGCCTGAAGGGAAGCTGCAGAGGTGGGGAGTATAAGTGGACGCAACTAGCAAGGAGCTTATCTCTGAAAGAAGGGAAAGCCATGGTGACAGGGCATTTGTTACCTCTCTCTCTCTCTTTCTCTCTCCCTCTCCCTCTCCCTCTCCCTCTCCCTCTCCCTCTCCCTCTCCCTCTCCCCCTGTCTCTCTTATTTAAGGAAAGGGTCTATATATATGAAAGAGTTCAGCAGATTTTTGAGCCAGGGGATTAGCGAGAATAAAGATTGTGTATTTTTCTTCAACTATGTCTACCAGTGTTAAATCTTGAGGAAGAAAGACATCATCTAAGGCTGGTGTAGCAGAAGGACACAGAAATTGAAGTTAAGAGGCAGAGAGAGCTTGAAGTATACAATCATGCAATCTAGGTTTTTTTATTATTATTATTTATTTTTTTATTTTTTGCAATCTAGGTTTGATAGAACATATAAAGTGAAGTCAGGATAGCACTGGCAAATTTGAGGAAAAGGATGTAGGAATTTAGGGACTGGATGACGTTGAAGAGATTCATCAGCTACACAGGAGTGCTGGATGGACGAGAGTTTGTGTTAGGAGTACAGGTCATTAGGATTGCAAAGATGGAACCATTCAGGGTGATCACAAAATCCAGTAGCCATGGTAGTGAGTGCCGGAAGTGGAGAGAAAGTGAAGAAACCAATGCCTGGGTGGAGTTTGGAGAGGGAGGAATGCTAATCCATGTGCTGTAGTCCTTGATAAATATGAGGAAGTGATCATGTGATGGTGCATGATAGCATCTCCTGAGAAGAGCTCCCAAAATATTCTTCAGTCACCCATTCTGATGTCAGTAATCCTTGGATATTATAAATAACTTTAAAGCATCATTCTGTATTCTAAATCTATTTCATCTTGTTCCAGCATGAATGTAGATAGAGAACAACTGATTACTGTATCCTGTGACGGGCCTTCTTTTTCTTGAAATCTATGAATTCACTCTTCAAGGTTCTCTTGCACTGATAAATCTAATTTCTTTTAATCTAGTTCAAGGCTTTCTTTCCTCTCTGTGGACATGATTTTCCATTTATCCTAAGTTTGTGAGTATTCTCAGCTTTCCAGAATAGGACTTAATCAGAGCTGTTGAGATTGGTTTTTTTGTTTGTTTTTGGTCTCTTTGGGTCTATTCCTTTATGTCTATTCTATAGGGAGATGATAAGGTCTACAAAGAAATATAATTATTTTATTGTATTGTAATATAATGTCAGCAAATAATTTTATGCATATTTGACTTTATGGCTACCTTATTATTTATTCTTAATTTTTACATCACAGTGTTAATTTTTCTAATTCTTCACAAGTTAATTATCCATGATGACCCATATTTTTCCTTCTCATCTGTTCATAGTCAATCCTGAGATCCTCTACATTGACACTACAGCTTGTCTTTAATGTGGTTTCCTAATTTCCCCTAATTTCCAGGAAGAATTTGAATTCTTATCACAAAACAACACTCAACGTCTTTTTAAAACATTTTTAAGTAATGTTGGACCAAATATATACCATATCTATTTGGCATCTTGCATTGGTATATTTTAGCAGTAAGTAGCAACTTTGACTGGTTTTGAAGATTATCTAATTAAAGAATTTTCATACTGTAGCTGAAGAATTTTCATATAAAATTGCTCATGGAGATATCAGTCAACATGTAGCTGCTGAAAACCAAGATATGCATGTGGACCAGAATTTAAGAGACCAGATACAACATAGGTTAGTTTTTTACTAAATGCCTTTTTTCTTATTTCTTGCCCATTGAACAGAATGACAATTAGTCACTTTGGAATCATCAGATTGAGAAAAAAGGTATATTTCATAGTATTCAATCTTTTTAGGTAAAACAAACTAAGTAGTTTTGATGATGAGTGAAATATTTATGTGCTAACTTTCATATTCAGAGAACAAGCTATTATAGTCTGAGGAAAGAAGAATTAAATCAGGCAACACTTCCTTTTACACAAACTATAAGTAATTAATGGAATCCTCATTTAGCCCTCATTAAGGAAATGCCAGTAAAGAATAGGAAACTTCAAAGAGCTAAGCATCAGACTAGAGAGTGTAAACTACTTCTGTTTTGCTAAAATAAAGTTATGTGGCATTCTTTTAGTTGTGTGCAATTTTCCATTGGAAAAGAAAATTTAGACAAAATTAGACTATTTTATGAAACCCTGAGAAATCTCATGATAGGAAGTAAGCCAGGGGAGAGTAATTTGAGCTACATTAACGCTATATACTCTCCAGAAAAAAAAGTTTCAAGAATCATTCCAAAATACTTTTGAGTAAAGCAAATAAGTATGAACCCTCTATACTTACTCAAAGATCTCTTCAATTTCTATCTCTAAGGAAAAAAAGTAGATGACCTAGGTGGATCAGGCTACAGCTACCATCAGAAGAATTCTCTGTTATTGTATCATGAGTACAGATGATATTCCCTTAAATTTTTACTTAAAAGACCTGAACTTTTACTAAAGATTTCCTGAGTTGGTGGAATTGTCCTCTTTTACTCTTTTACATATCTTTAAAAAATGGCTATAAACTATTATTTACTTTCCATTGCCTACAGATTTATTTAAGTTTCTTTTTCAGATTTGACTGTATTGACAGCCTATTATTTTGTTTTTATGTCAAATAAATTATGCTTAATGTCATTCAAATCTTTCAATCAGTGTGAGATATTCATTCATATACTATTTTGATTTTACAGAATTACAGGCTTCTTGGACAACTGGCCTTTATTGGAGCAATGGTTTTCAGAGCCAGAAAATATTTTGATAAAAGTCAATGCTGAAATAGATAAAGAGTCTTTACACAAAACAGTAAAAGATATTTTTACAATTGAAATGGTGAAAAAAAAGAATAAAGGTAATGTAACTAAATGTGTGGTTTTAATGAGTTTAGAAGGAAAGAAAAGTGTGATTGCAAGGTTCTCTCTTGTATTTGAATTATACTATCTACCAGTACATTCTACCTCTGACTTTAGCTTTCTGCTGCTTATGTTTCTGAATAAAATATTTTTATCTTTTCATAATTTAATTTAATTTAATCAAAGAGAGATTATCCCACTGAAAGCATTTCTTTCATGTAAAAATAGTAACCAAAATAAAAATAAATAAACAAAAAAGAATTAAGGATGCTATAGAGAAGAGTAAAGATTTCAATTTGTTAATTTCAGCACTATAAGGAAACAGTGTGTGAATTCTTTTAGGATGTAAAACACTAGGCAATTAATTTTCCCCAAATCTACATATTTTGTTATGAATTTATTGATTATTAATTACTTATTTATTAGCCTATTGCTGGGGTATATCTCATTCACATTAAACCATCCAGGACTCCTTCATCCTTTATTCAGCCAGTAATAATTGCCCATTAACTTTGTATGCTATTAACTTTGTATTGGAAAGTTTATTGAAAGGGATCTAAGCCGAGTGCAATGCCAAATTTCCACTGGGATTTTGCCTTTGAGAAGTGGCTTGAGAAATATTTCCTTTTTGTTTATCTATCACTCCTAATTACACTGGCAACTGTAGTTTCTTGGTATAATAAAAATGGTCAAAGTTAATATCAGAAGGATTCTTAACTTGCCTTGATAGTACTTTGTCTCCTGTCACTAGATTTATGACCTACCTACTATGATGTATCAGTTAACTGACATTAAAATAGCCCATAAGTATGAGCCACAATCACCATGGGGATGCAGGAGCTCACACTTAGAAAGACAAGCTCCTACATCTAAATGTGTACTCCATAAAAATGCCAACGTGAAGCTTTCAGACAAAACAAAACAATTGTATAGCATTTTTAAAGGCTTACCATGTCACTTGACAGAAAGTAGGCTGAGAAGTGTGAGCAAACCTTCCACAGCAATCACACAGAGTCTTGGGTGAGAGGCAGAACCAAACTAATTCTGACTTGTAAAGACTTAAAGCTACAGGTTAGGATCAGTTAGTTTTTACCAGCTACCAGACTCCACTTTAATATTTTTCTAAATATTTTACATTCTAATCACTAACTACATTTATAGACTCAACTATCCCTTAAGATTTATATTCCAATCAATTAATTGCTGTAACAAATATTTAATCATTAAAACAATAATGTACCTAGCTCATTGCTCTGTATTAAACATTCTGATTAAGTTAAAGGAAATAAAAGGATGTGGTACCTCTATAATATTATGAAATGAAAAAATGACATAATACACTAAGTAGGAAAAAGCAGTTTATATATAAAATAGTCTGTTTTTTAAATAATTATATATGTATATATATGTATTAAATATATATGCACAGAAAAGAGTCTGACAGTATGTACAATAATTGATGGTGGGTGAAGGAGAAGGGAAAAGAGGCTTAACAGCCAACTCCTCTTTCTACTTGTTTGTCTTAATTCTTGGCTTTTTAAAATAATAATTATGTATTACTTTTATAATCAGAAAAAAACAAAAAAAACCTAATTTCCACTTAGAAAGATCATCTAATAGAATGAAACCTCCTTGCTTGCTGAATTGAAAAGAATGATCTAAGTCTGCAGTCCCCAACCCACGGGCCACAGACTGGTACTGGTCCATGGCCTATTAGTAACCAGGCCACACAGCAGGAGGTGAGCAGTGGGCGAGAGAGTGAAGCTTCATCTGTGTTTACAGCTGTCCCCCATTGCTTGCATCACTGCATAAGCTCTGTGTCCTCAGATCAGCAGCAACATTAGATTCTCATAGGAGCATGAACCCTACTGTAAACTGCACATGCAAGGGATCTAGGTTGCGTGCTCCTTATGAGAATCTAATGCCTGATGATCTGAGGTGGAGCCGAGGCGGTGATGCTAGTGCTGGGGAGCAGCTGCAAATACAGATTATCATTAGTGGAGAAGTTTGACTGCATAATAAATGTAATGTGCTTGAATCATCTCCAAACCATCCCCCACGCCCAAAGTCTGTGGAAAAATTATCTTCCATGAAACCAGTCCCGGGGGCCAAAAAGGCTGGGAACCGCTGATCTAAGGGCAAATGGAGCATATGTAAACAGAATAGTCATCATACAAGAATGCAGGCATTCATTGCCAGTGGCACAGTCAGTAAAGCTGTGGGCATTTGCAATGTGGAGGGCTGGAAAGGCTGGGGCAGTTGAGGAGCATGTGTTAGGAAGGGTGAAACTGCATTATAAAAGGAAAAGAGGTATCGCAATAATGGGTGCCTAGAAAGAGGAAAATCAGCCATGCTCCATTCCTCAATGCATTTGGACTGACTGTCTCCTTTGCCTGAAACACTCTTCCATCAGATATCCATGTGACTCAAGCCCCGGATTTCTTCATGTCTTTGCTCATGTGTCAACTCCTGGGTGGGCCTACCCAACTTAGCACTCTCTCTGAAACTTCAAAAGCTGCCCTACCACACTCCTTATCTCCCTTCCTGTGTTCTATTTCTTTTCTCCATAGCACTTATCACCTTCTAACCTCTTATACATTAACTTATTCATCATAATTATGGTTTGTCTCCTACCGCTACAGAGTATGCTTCATGTAGCCACTGATTTTTCTCTATTTTGTTTTATTGTTCTATCTCCAGCAACCAAGACTGTGCCTATTGTTGTTTGTAATATTATTATTATTATTATCATTAGTAGTAGTAGTAGTTTTACTTTATTATTGTAGTCTCTCCTATTCTTCAAGGCACAATTTAGGTTCAATAAATAGTTGTTGCATGAATGAATCAATTGCTAAGGCTTAATTGAGGACATATGTACTGTGTACATAAGTGTTTTATATTTATTTATTTAAGGCATTGCCGCACATTGCCTTCCCTCCTCACCCTTACCTCTTCCATTACATTGCTCTTTACCATCTCTTTATGTTTTTTTCCTTGCTTTCCCACTGGAAATTTTGAAATAATCCTTTATTTTCCTATTTGTCATTATTAGTTACTTTTAGATTGTTACTTTTACATTTGACACCCATTCACCAAACCTTTATACCTACTTCATACACACACATACACACCCCCACCTCTACCACCACCTTCACCTTCCCCACTATCACCACCATCATCACCCCACCACCACCATCACCCTCTCCACCAGCACCACCGTTTTCACTGTCTTCACCACCATCTTCACCATCACTACCATCTTCACTATCACCATCATCACCCCCATCATGATTGCTACCATCACCATCCCCACTATCACTACCACTATCACCACCATCACCGTCACCACCTCTACCACTACCATCACCACCCCCACTCCCACCACCACTACCATCTCTACCACCACCATCTCCACCACTACCATTTCCACCACCACCACCACCATCTCCACCACCATCACCACCATCTCCACCACCACCATCACTACCATCCTCACCATCTCTACCACCACCATTACCATCCCCAACCCCATCACCATCACCACCACCACCACCACCATCATCACCATCACCACCATCACCAACATCAAGAGTCAAGGGAAAACATATTTCTAACCAGGCATAGAAGGCTTGAAATCTTAGCTTTAAGGACTAGATAATTTAAAGGAGAACCCTAAAACGTGGATTAGACTTAAATCAGTAAGTGTAATTTTACATTAACTTAGGTTTCTCTTAGTTCAAATGAAATAATAGGAGTCCCTAATGAAGGTCTTGTCATCTTTTTGAAGTTGAAAAGGAATTAGAAGAAAAGGAAGCTGAGAAAAAAGCAGCAGCTTCTCTGGCTGAGCCTCCACCTCCTGCACCTCCTCCCCCTCCTCTTGAACCAGAAAAAGAGAAGGAAATTCATCCTCAGCATGAGCCTTCAAAAACTACTAGTGCAAAAGGAAAACCACAATCAGGTGATTGACAGTATGATTTATAACCCTGTTTGCCAGTTTCTTATTTTTACTTAGTAAAGAATTATAAATTATAGTCTGTTTATGTAGATTCAGACTTTGGGCAACTTCAATCATATGAAACAAAGCTCTACACTCAGATGAAAGTGGAAAAACCCTCTTAGTACCTAAGAAAGTAGTTGGTACAAAGCCCAGGTTCTTTACTGTGTAAGAGAGAACATGAAATCATCACACTCACGTCTACTGATTAGAATATGACCACAGGTGAGAAGAGGAAAGACAAGGAATAACAAAAAGTAACTTAGGGAAGATCAAGAGGACAGATGTCTGCTGAACCGCAGAGTTACATTTGTGTAAAGAGTGAAACCATCTTAATGAAATAAAAATTAGCATAGCCAGTTTTCCACAATAATAAGGGAAGAAATCGAAAGCATTCATTAGAGACAAGAATGGATATGTAACTGTAAATTTTCAGGACTATGTGATTATAAAAAGATAGAAACTGGCACCTCACATCTCAGTAAATATATATTTGTGGATATATTAATAAAGAGTCTGGGTGGAGAACATTTTTTAATTTAAATTTTTTCTAGATACTTACCTGTTAAGGACCATGAGTCTACCTGCATTAAATATTATACAGTGAATATAATGAAAACACTAATTGTTGTAATGCATGATATTGATAGAATGTCAGTATCCATTTGGTGTGTGTATATGAAACAAATATGGCTCTGGTTTCTGGTTTTAGCTTTCTAAATGGCTGACTTCACAGTTTCACAAGTCTACCTAGGAATCCCTGATATGGTGTCATGAGTATATTTCTAAACCCCATTGTCTTTCTGCTTCATGGAGATTTGAGATAGATCTGAATTTTATTAAAAATTAAATTTATTCACATGAAACAAAGAAATCTTAAGACTTTAATAATATATATTATGGTATATTGAAGACCATTTTACTCCAGTAAATTAGAGCTTAACTAAAGGAAATATACATAAACCCTAAAAAATGTTTCTATCATATGAACAGTAAAACACAAAGCCATGAATTAAGTATATACACCTTTCCCACTACCTAATTAAGAATTAGAAAAACAATTCAGAGGTCTGGAGGGAAAATGGAAATCTTTAAATTGGTTTTCAGAAATAGAAAATATAGTTTTCATAGTAGGTAAACGGGCCTGGAATTATCAAATTGGTTCTTCCACCTGTGTCTGTGGGTCTACCCACGTCTTTCTCCTCCTCACCTAGCTCACAATCAGGAGTATCTATGTATTTAAGCCATTCCCTGAAACCGATCTCTAGTGTTTCTGATTATGACATAGTTTAGTCTTTAAGTTTCTGAAGTGTGTTTGCTAGTTTAAAATTGTATTTTTGAATATCGTGCATTGGAGGAATAATAAATCTGTTGTTGCTTCAAAGAGTGGTTGTACCTGTCTCTTTTTTCCACCAAGGGCAAGAGTAGTACCTGATCTTTAAAAATGTGTACAAAGGTTAATCTCCAAAGGCTTAGTTACCTCTGTCCAACAACAGTGCCTTCCTGATAGGAAACCTTGACGCAGCGGGCATTGGCGGGGCAAAAGAGCAGATGGCGCTGCCCCTAAAGCTCAAGGAAGCTTGGTTAAGTGATTTTAGGGAGGGACATTTACTGCAGGTTTTTAAAAAAATTTTGCATGAAAAATTTCCAATTTTTGTTCCAAAGAGAACATTTTCAGAACTGAAATCCTGAGGCTGCTGAACATGTCCAACTCAAACATACAATCACAACTTCTGTAGAAGTTGATATGAAAAGAGGAAGTATTTACTAAAAAACAGAACAAAACAAAAACATCAGGATGGAAATGGGGTAGAGGAGGCACAGTACACTGAGTCCTAGCAGTCATTTTGTCCCAAAATAGTTCTATACTGCATGTAGTTCTGCATTTTATATCTGCTTCAACTGCACTTAGGATTAAATTTCAAAAACTTCACAGTTACGCTCCATTGAAGGGTCTGTTATCACATCCACTATCATATATCAGAATTTAATTCAGAACTAAAGTTCTCAGTATGACACAATTGAGTAGCACTGCTCATGCTTCTATTTAAGAATATTTTTTGAGACTTCAGAATATATTTTTGGAGCTAATAAAAAAAATGAGCAGACTGCATACTATGCCTGGCAGCAATGAGACTTGCCCACAGTATTTTATGAGTTTAGTATCTTTTACTTTCTTTTTTCTGTCATCTTGTACTAAAGTTTAGAGCTAGTTAAATATTTGGTTACCCAGAATATTTTTGTTAAAGAAACTAGGAGTTTATCAACACATTTTGATTATTAAGCTTATTTCTAAAATAAACAAACAAAACTAATTCAAACATTTGGGCCGACCTTCCTTCCTTCCTTCCTTCCTTCCTTCCTTCCTTCCCTCCTTCCCTCCTTCCCTCCTTCCCTCCTTCCTTCCCCCCTCCTTCCCTCCTTTCCTTCTTTCCTTCCTTCTTTCTGAGTTTGATGGTCAACTGCTTGGATGTTTAAAAGTTCTTTTAGAGAGCTTACAAAATTCCAAGGGGAATCCTTCTGTCTGTCATTCACTTGTTTTATTTCTATGGAATCTTAGCTGTTAGATCTGAGATATTAAAATGTAAGTGGTATGTGCTGTGCATTTACACATTCTATGACTATCAAATACAAAAAAAATAGGTTAGATGGGGTCTCTCTCCATCACAGACATTTAAATTGCCATACTTATCCATACTTCCAATGGGGGGGGGAGGGGGAACTATAGCCCAGAACCAAGGGAGGAAAATGACTGAATTTGCTGAATAGTGCAGGATGTAGAGAATTTTTCCAAGGAACAAGTTTATTATTCAAGTCATCTATTGACCTCAAGGTTATCAGTTTCCTGTATATTTTTTAGCTAGATTCCAGGGAGTCCAGGATAAATATACTTGAACCATCCTTTGCATTATAAATTACAGTCCAGGCAAAATGCAAATGTAGAAGGCAACCAAGTGTATAGTCAAGAGAAGTTCAAGGATGCACCATATTAAAACAATATGGTCATTTAACTCTTCCTCAAACTGTTTTGGTATCATTTTTATTACAAATCTAGTTGTCTTATTGTATAAGCACCATTCAATTGAAATAAATCCAAATAGAGATATGTGCTTCAATGGACTTGTGATTAACTTTTAAAACTCCACAACTAGTTCCATTAAAGAGTTTATGAGGGAAGCCATTACCAAATATTTATATTAAAGTTAGGACGAAATCTCTCAGTGTGACAGAATAGTGCTATCATTCAAGAAGTTTCAATCCATAGTCTGTCTTCAGATTAATTTCAACTCACAGTAAAGACCTGAGCCATTTTATGTGGCTCACAAATGTAATGGTTTATCCTTGAGAAATAACATTTGATAGCTTAAAAATCATATAGCCAAGTCTATTGAAGTAAATAATCGATAATATTTGTGTGTTGAATTTTGTTTAGAAACCCCACATGGTAAGAAAGAATCTCTTCAGGAAGGAAAGGGGAAGAAAGGTGAAACTTCACTGAAAAGAAAAGGTACAACAGATATAGATATATATGATTACATGTAATTCTGCATTTTATAACTGTCTCAGTGAAAATAACTAAATTTGTATAGTAGTACACATTGACTACTTCTCTTAGGCATTTGTAAATCATAAGCCTTTGCCAAAGAGTACAACCTCAAACTTTCTGCATCCTGCTCTTAGCAAAGTCCCTACTGAGAAAAGTGATGTCTGTAGGGATAATTTAGAGAATATCTAATATGCAGAATATCCATTCATTATAGATATTATAGGTATTATGCTGTATGGCTAAGCTATGCCATCAGAAAGTATATGCTACACACTGAACTGTATTTTCTTGGACCATGTATTGAATTTATTTTACTGATAAGCACTTTGGGAAGAAGTCCTTAACTTTTTGGTAAAAAGTTCTCTACAACATAACATAGCAATGGAGGTGAAATTTTCATGATACACATAATAACCTGGTATTATATTTTCTGAAGTAAAATACTATATTATGCCCACTATATGATTTAATGGCCCTCAAATGAAATTCTAGGTGAGAAATTTTATTCAGAATCAAAGGACAGGAAAACATTTTTTCCTCTTAGTGATTAGATAATGTGTACCTCTAAATGACAGCATTTCTGTTTTTGTTTTGGCTATCTGGAATTTCAAAACCAAACTAGGCCCAGGCTTAGTATCTATGAAGGAGCTAGATCTCAATATCTTCCTTCCAATTCCTCTTCTGGTTTTGACTTTCTATTTTAAGTTGTATTTTTCCTGACCCTAGTTTTATTTATGTTTTTTTCTGTTTTACTTTAACTATTTCCTTGAAATAATAGGGACATATTTTTTAAAGTAATTTTTCTAAGTCGGTAAAAGAAAATTCCAGACTCTAAAAGTCTGTTAGTTAGATTTGTGTTGAAGCTGCTATAGCAACCAATTGACTAAATAAAGATAGAAATATAGTTATGAGTACATACGGTTGACATCTTCCAAGGTAATTCAAATAGCATTATCATGAAGTGTGTGCCTTTGTTTAACGATTCATCACAAAGCACCAGTGCATCTGTAGTCTGATAGTGTGCAATGTCCACAAAATTATGTGTTAAAAGATGTTTATTTTGGCATTTAAATACAAATAACTATAATTCTCAAAGAGAATCTCACCATTCTCTGATTATATGACATAATTGGTTTATATAACTAGAGCTAGTTGTTAACACTGAGATAAAAATTTAGCTAAAATCTTAAGGGCTACAATTTATGCTCAGCTCTCACTTGTTTACTAATGGAATAATTTTCACATATTACATTGCTCATCCCTTGCTTTCTCATCATTATCAAAAAGAGCAAATGAAAGATCATCACAGTATCATCAAAAATAAACATTAAATGTACCAATGCATATTAGATGTCAAATTATCAAAGTAGACATAATAAAGCATATGCTCTAACATCATCCTTAAATAAAAGCATACAGACTCCAAACAAACCATAAGCAAACACACAAGTTCAACAGTAAAATGTATATATGTAGTGGTATGTATAGATACATATATAGATAAAGATAGAGGCCATGTAGTTACCTTAAATTAACTAACTCAGAAGACTTCCAAGTAGTTTTGGCTTTTATTTTGCTATTCTATTGTTTTAAATAATATTTGAAATAGGTTAACTCTCAATCAAGATTACTATTAGTAGTCTTCCTGTTACAAAAAATGGTGTTGTTTTGGCATTTATAACTGGATTTCCTTCATGGGGAAGAAGTTACATGATTGTATTTCTTAATATTTGAAATTAACACCATTGAGGGTGAAAACTATTAATTATATGTTTATCTCACAGGCCATTTGATACTAATTATATTTAAAGCATCTCTTATGACCTGAGGGACCATTTCTTTTCTCCTTTTTTCAAACTTCTTATTTCCTGCATTGTTGTCTTTGACTTATTAATATTCTTTTCTGCATATTAGATCAATCTCTATCCTTCTCCCTCCAAAATTTTGACACTGAGATGCCATTCACAATTGTACTTCTGGTGTTCTAAAGTGTTTCTTACCCTCTTCAACCCATTTGCCACTGTTCCATTATATTTCTTAGTAAAACAATGGCTTTTCAAATATATAGCCTTACCAAGGAGAGGTTAATTGGGAGCTAAATGAAGAAAGTTTTCCATGATCAACTATGTTCCATGTTCAGAAAATGCCAAGTTACATCACGTTAAAATGTTTTCAATTACAGAATTTTTTTCTATGTTAATGTGCATCTCTAAGGGAGTGCGAAATGCAGTATGTAAGATCTCAGGACATTTTGGCTGCAGAATTCTTCTTCCTTGGAGAAGTATATGTTGGGACCAGAGTTCTGTGGAGCAAACACTTGGAAATAATGTCATCTTTGGTTCCAGTGTCCTACTCCATGTATTAGTATTAGCATTGTTCCAATGTTTGGTTTCTGGCTTAACTTATAGTTTCAATTATTATAGATGCTACCAGGCCACTTAAATAAAATGTAGTATCAATGTTATAAACATTAATGACATTTAATTTGAAGGATGTGGAAGAACAGAGAAAAAAGACAAGGTGAAATGAAATTGACATAACTGGATGCATCTATGAGAGCAATGGCTCTTAAAGTGTGGTCTCTGGACCAGCAGCATCTATAACACCTTGGAACTTGTTAGAACTACAGACACTCTGCCCCACCCCAGACCTACTGAATCTGAAAGTTCCAGGTTTGGAGCCCAGGAGTTTGTGTTTTAACAAACCCTCCAAAGGATTCTGATAATCAAAGTTTGAGAATTACTCTACTGGAGCCCAAGGCTTACTGCCCTATTAGACCCATTAGAAAATCAGAAACATACAATTACTTCTTGTGTCTTATTTATAATATACCTCTTCTTCCAAATATTTAAGTTGGATTATATTTAAAACACCTGTATATAATAACACTCTTGAAATAGAAATAAAAATACAAAGCCTTGAAATGAGGGAATAAGCATGTCCAGCTCAAGGACATATGCTTATTGTTATGACTCATTAAACTCAGAACAACCTGAGTTGACAAGATGAAGAAGGAAACAGGATGGTTTTAAACTTTTCCAGGATAAATTTCTAAAATAGATTTTTATCACCAGGACCTTGAACCAGTATGTGGCACAATGTACAAGGTCTTAATAGGTTTTATAGAAAATGCAATGTGTATTGGGTTTTATCCGAAGGTTGATGCATATCCAAAAGTTGATGATTAATTTATGATTATGGTTCAGGTAGTGAAATTGAACCACAATTTTCTTTTATAATACAATACAAACTCACAATAATAAACTACCTCTTATGTAGTACCTATTATGAGCCAGGAGCTACACGACGTAATTTACATGTATAATAATCTCACTAAATTCTTGCAATCACCTATGAAGTAGAAATTATCATTTTACTACTTCAAAGATGAAGAAAAGGAGAGTCAAAATAAATAAACAAGTATTTTGCTAGGCACTGTTTACCTATGAGAAAGGAAAGTTGAGCCTCTTCACTCTTCTGGAAATGTAGTCTACACTCCCACATTAATTTGCAGCACAAGACTGCTCATAGCTTCTCTGGATTTTGCCTTAATACTGTCACCATAGTTAAAAAAAATTAAATAATACCATTTGCACTCTTGAGTCTTTTAATGAATCTATTTATTAGCCTTTGATTTTTAAAAATTTTACCAGAAAATTACCAAAAAGAAAATTGGTATGCAACATAAATAGAAAATAATCTTAAATCAATTTATGAGCCAAGTAAATAGAATTAAAGAACTGCTCTAAAGTTTGCAAATCTCTAAATATCAATCTAATCAACATTTATCGATATGAACTACATCAATAGACCTTAAAAGGCAATGAAGAATGGTAATCAAAAGCATGAAACCTGGAGCCAGCTTGCCAGGCCTTAAATTCTAGCTCTGCCATGTACCATAAGGGTTACTTCAGGGAAGTTACTTTACATTAGTATGCCTCAGTTTCCTCATCTATGAAATAGAATCAAAGGAGCATCTGCTCATGTGGCTATTATAATTGTCAAGTTTTAGTCTGAAATGTTGGTTCTTATTGCACTCATGGCCAAAGAATGACCAGACACACCAAAGTTAGGCAAGCAAGGGGTGAAGTTTATTGAGGGGGAGCAAGATAGGATTATAGAGCAAGAGTGAAACACAGGTTTGCAAAGCATGATACATACACCACAGATGACGACTGGACCTCTTGTCACAGCAGGAAAAGAGAGAGCTTGGTTATGATCTGGGTCTTGTTTTATGGTGTCCGAATAAGGACCTCTCCATGGTTCAAACATCCCCATAGAACCACTTTCACTGGACAGTTGGGGAGCTGCATGACCTGAGTCTTAAATGTGCATGTGGGTTCTAAGTCACTTTCTGGACGTTAGGTACCCATGCGGCTTGGCCCTGTGGGCTAGAGAGTCCTCTGCACCAACTTCTGATTGGCAGATTCATAGGATATTCCCTCCTCCCACAGGTGTGGAGAATTAGGGTTGGGCAGGACATCCAGAATCCCTCACTATCTACTTAACATAATGAAGAAGTAAATATACAAAAAAATAAATAGAACACAGTCTAGCTCAGAGTCAGAGTAAACTCTAAATAAATAAGGACTTGTATTAGTGGACCCAGACCAAGATCCTAATAATGGGCAGAAAGGGGCATCCTCTGCAGTTCTTGCCACTTATCACTAATTATAATTATGATTATAGTTATACTAAAATTAGGTCTTATAAGTGATCCCAGATAACCAGTCTCATTACTTTATAGTCCACATTCCACATCTCCAGATGCACACAGAGTAACAATGTGAATTTTAGGACACTAAGGAGAGAGAAAACTTTCCCTCCATGAGCTTTTCCAAAAGAGTTTCTCATTAGTGAGTCAGAGAATACATGTTTGGTCTCTGGCTCCTTGCTTAACACTGGCCCCCTTCTCTTCCTGCTTCCATTTGTAAGCTAAAAGTTTCTTTTCCAAGACATCCTGAGTCTCAACTTTGGTTGCCACTGTTGGCAGCCCAGACAGCCATCAGCACTATCTTTTACCAAAACGATGTTTTTTTGATGAACTTGGCTGACCCCAAAGGCAATAAGGAAGCCACCAGTGTTAAGTGATCTTCTGGTTTATACATAGTAAGACTGTTAATTAAATAAAATCCTATAGGAAATATTTTACAACTGAAAATAATACGGCAAGGTAATAATAATTCCTTTCTTTTTAAAAAATCAGGCTTTCCATATCCTTTCCTCCATCCTATAGTTCTCACCTCCCAATCCTCTCACTTCCCTGAATAATGCTGATTTTATTTGAAAGTGTTCTGTTTTCTTAATGTCCTTTCATCAGTTGATATAGTTTACTCTTATTTTAGAATTAACTATTTACTTTCTTACTTTTAAATATTGGTTCTAGCTCTTGACTTTCAATTACTCAGACCTTTACTGAGTTCATACTGTTATTATCTTTGCTCAAATTTATTGCATCTTTGGTTGACCCTTCCTTTATTTATAACATTGATTAAATAAATTCTCTGTCCTAAAATTGAGTTTTTCTTTTTACTTGATTTCATTTTTATTTGTACCTGTTCTAGCTCCATGGGCTTTTGTGTGATACTGTCAGTTTCTTATAACAACAACAACAAAAACAAAAATCTACTTTTACCATATGCTAATCATAGTTTATTTCCCAAGCCTTTTATCTATGGGGAAATGGGGATTCAGTGATCCAACTTTGCATGTGAAAGCAAATGTTTTACAGAAAATGAAGCCTTCAGATGGTTGTATGAGTGGAATGCCCCTTGTTTCATTTAAAATGCTGATAAAGGTTTTGTTCAAAAGTGAAAAATCTATTTTCATTCACTATGGCATAGATATATTTTTACTTATTCAGATCTTTTGTGCCTTAGCATTGTTAGTGTCAGAAATTAGATGAAAGTTGTATAGACTCAAACCACAATGGTCCAAAAATATTTCTGGCTCTCTTAGTTTTAACTGAATGCTCATGATATTAAAGGAAAGAAGAAAAAGAAACTCATTTCAGTCTTCAATTTTTTTTTTTTTTTTTAGAGATGGGGTCTCGCTCTTGGTCAGGCTGGTTTCGAACTCCTGACCTTGAGCTATCCACCCGCCTCGGCCTCCCAGAGTGCTAGGATTACAGGCGTGAGCCACCGCGCCCGGCCACAGTCTTCAATTTTTAACTACAAACTTCTTATAAATTTCGTTAGAGGAATTCATCTAAGGTGGTCATAGAACTATCACTTGGACTTCACTAGATATTCAGGTCGAAGGATGAAAAATCATCATATAGAAAAAAACATATTTCCTTGCTTTAATTTGGCTTAATGGCATTCCCGATTATCAAAACTTAGACAAAATCTAATAAAAACTAATAAGGAGGAAAATCTGTAAAACATATACAAAAAAAATTTTAAAAAAAGAAATATATAGCAAATTAAGAACTTTTTCAGTTACTGCCTGACCAAAGGTTCACTTAAACTTTTCTGAATTTTCAAAAATTTAGATGCAACTTCAGATCTATAGATAATGGATACTGTTTTTAAACACCTAAACTGTCCACAAGACAATTAACAATTTCTCCTCTACTTACAATCTACTTATTTTTAACTATTATAAGAGTGGAAGATGTATTTGCTTTTCTAAACAGCATTAACATTTAATAATACTCAATAAAAACATATATTATGGGGAAAGAAAGTGCTCCCAGTTCTACAGGTGCTTTTAAACTTCATTTAAAAATCCCAATAATTAATCTAAAGGTAAGTGGAATTTTAAACTGAGTGAATTTCCAAACTGTAATAACCTTGATCCTTTCAGGCAATATTGGTGCTCTCACTTAACAAATCTAGATTTCCCTCTTGATGATGTCAAGGAAAGTGAAATATCCGTCTGTTTGAATTCTGAATTGAAAATTAGACTTCCTCCTCCTTCTCTCCCTTCTGGTTTGCTTTTGCAATCCTCCCCTTCCTTCCCTTTCCCTTCCCTTCTCATTATTTCTTATGCCTGATTCAGTCAGGCTCATGGCTCAGCAACTACCTTGATCCTTATTCCCTGACTGTGGCAAGAGATATAATTTCCCCTAGAAACTCTGTGTCTCCTGTGGGGCCGTGGGGATATTCGGGAGCCACAATACACCCTCTTCTTTTTCTCATTCAGGATAGAGAGTTTAATTTGCCAGTTTTTGCAATAAGAAATGAAATCCACTTTGCTCTAGAGTCTAAACTGTGTAAGAGCTACATGTTCATTGTGGAAGCAAAGACAGAGATGAAAACAAAATATCAGGTTGCTTTTAATAGCCAGTTGGACAAGAAAAGTTGGATTGCTTAAAAAGAAAGCAACTCACTACTATTAGTATCACTGGTTAATTTCAAGGCTGCAGAAAATGAGGCTTTGTCTTATATTTTTGATTTGATAAGACTGCCCAAAAGGAGCTTAAAAAGTAGCTAATGAATTGCTGGAGTTTATGATAATCATATATTTATTGATCCACCAGAATCCTGTCCCATTCATCTACTTGTATTGGAATAATTTGATATGCATATTTAAGGTTCTCCTAAAGGAAAATCGCCAGGAGGAAAAACACCAGTAAAGAAATCACCTGTCAGCTCTGCAGATATATCACCTACTCCAGTAGTGCCACCACCACCTAAGCCAGGATCAGAAGAATGGGTCTATGTGGATGAACCAATTCCTGAGGTATGGCAGTTTAGAACCAAGCTGGTAGAATCCATTCTTTCTCCTATTTACAGTAAGATTCATACTGTTATTTTCAACATCCAGAAGGCCTTTCATATCTGGTAATATATATGTATTCATTAAAAAACTAAGATGATATTTTTCTAAGAGACTACTCATTGAATGACATCCCATCCTTTTTCCTCCTCACATAAGTTTCTGAGTCATTCTTTGAACTACTGTTCAAAGTGCTAAAACCGGGGGAACAAGTGGGTTCTGTGAAGACCAATTTTCTCCCTAAGGACAAGCAGAGATGCGGTTTCCTGGAAGAATGACTTCTCCAGAACACATATCCAGCAAATATCCAGCCCTCTATCCATGTTCTAATACCCACATCATAATGCATTTTAGTGAAGTTTAACCTCTGACTTTTTAGAAGTGGTAGAACATTTTTGAAAGTAACTCAATCTGTAATAGAACAACAGCTATCTGACCTGGCAGCTTTAACTAGGTATGCTGGTGTAAGCCAAGGAGATGACCCAGGGGAGCCCTGGAAGCTCCACCCAGCTCACTGTTCTCTGACAACTGCAAGCCCAGTCACCACCTAGGCACTTCTGGTTGCTTTAGCAGATGAATCCTTGTGAAAATCACACCGAATGATCCTTCCTTTAAAACTTTTTAAAAGGCAAAAAAGTCCTTTTCAAAAGAATTATGTCCCTGTCTCCTTCATTCTGGTCCCTCGTGATCTCTTATTCTGATGAACTCAGCAAGGACCATCTGTGCCAGGCAAATGAGACTCAATTATGAAATGGAGCAATTGTGGGGTTGTTGTTATTATTGAGCTTTCCTAGGAATATGTCTTATCTCCCAAATTAGATCATAAACTCTTTGGGGAGGATAGGAACATGTGGAATAATTCATTGTATTCAGCACAAAAACAATACAGAGTGTATGAGATTCTTGATAGGTTCCTAATTAATTAATTAGCATTGACGATGAAATTAGAACTGAAAATATTTGAAGATGAGAACATTAAATGATACAATTATGGATGTTTATAATTGACATCACTCAGCCAAACAGAAGCTACTTTAAATATATATATATATATATATATAGTGTAGAAACACGTACATACACACACACACAAACTGTCACAGAGGCAGGATATAGAATAGAAATGGTTTTTGAAAAGGAGGTAAAATTAAAATGGTATTATTTGGTAATGGATGGGAATTGCAGGGCAAAAATACCAAAATACAATCCTTAACTCCAAACCTTGAAGCCCTTGAAAGAAACAAATCCATAGAGGACAGGAGGGAAACAGAGGACAGGAATTAAAAAAAAATTAACACTGAAATATGGTACCAGTTCCCATATAAATATTCTAGCAGTCGGGATTCTGCCAATAAGCAGATGATAATTTGAGAAGAGTGAAATAAAGGACTATTTAAAATGTGTAGGCAGTAAGTATGGAAACTTATAAGGATTAGGTTATCTACGATACCCCACCCCCACCAGCAGGGGACAGCTGGGGGTCATGCTGGCCCCTAAGCCTGAGAAGGTGAAGAAAAGGAGCAGATCCCTGGACCTCAAGAGGACTTCTGCACACAGAGAGCTATCTGACAGAAGTGGTGCCCCACAGTGACCCCGCAGAGAGAAGTGGAAAAACACTATCTCCAAGAAGATGGACAGCAAGGGAGCTTCCTGACGTAGTTTACATATGTTAGCCTCCCAGGGCACTGAGCAGGGTGAAGGATAGGGAATTGTTCTGGAGGAACATGGGGAGATATGCAGCACAGACCTCTGCTTAACTAAGACCGACCACGTAGAGGACACCTTTCACAAAGCAGGCCATGTGGTCCAGTCTAGTTCTTTTCCACTCTAGACTTCCCACACCTGAGCTGCAGAGCTGACTTCTCAGTGAAGGGGAAGACAGATGCCCATTAAATTTGGATTCCAGAGAAACAACAAATTTATATAGGAATCTTGTTCATTATCTGGTAACACTATTTCCAGACCTCATAAGGACCCCAGGTTTCTACTTTACTTTAATAGACACATGGAGGGAAAGAGAGAGAGAAAAGAGAGATTGCTTCCATATCTGGCTTTCTCAGGCAACAGCCAAATGTGAGGAGAGCCTAGGACCTCGTTTTGCTGGTTACAAGGGAAGGTGCAAAGAGAATCAAGGAGGCAGTGAGAGCAAGAGGTCTTTGCTTTCCAGCCTGTGAAAGCACAAAAACAGACCCCTGAGGAGAGGATTCCAGGAAAGAGGCCCAATGGCCCCCTCAGTGCCCTCACTCACATTCAGCCAGCCCATAGCAACCCCCTCCTCTTCCTCCTTTACTTCTTCCTCGTCTTCCTCCTCCTTCTCCTCCTCAGAGGCTGAAACTGGGCCCAGGGGCCACAGGGCCATGTGTGCTGAATTTGGAAATCCATCCTTTCTCAGGAGGCTGATAGACATGGTACTCTTCTGCCAAAAGTATAGCTCAGGTTAAAGCAAAGCTTCTAATCAATTCTCTACTGGCTTTGCTGACAGTTTCAATACTCAAAATGTAGAAGAAGCTATGGGGGCTTCTACTTTGGATTTAGTACTGACCAGCCAATATGGATAGTTGGGTGAATGGAAATGGTCAATAATTTAGGAGAAATTACTAATACAAAAGATATAATTGTGAAATAAGAATCTAGTAGAACATATGTGCCCTAATTATCAGGAAAGCATGTTTCAAACCTATAGTGAAATCATAATCTGGACTCTAAAGGGGAATATGACTGTAGGAGAAATGAATGGGCTCAAAAAATATATTTTATATATAATATATAAAATATATATACATTTTATATAAATATATACACATATATGCCTATATATATGTATATATACATATATAAAATATATACACATATACATACATATTTTATATATGTGTATATGTGTATGTATGCATATGTATATCTGACCTTATAATCCTAATAAAGTATAAAAAGAAAGTAATATGAACTCCCTGGGATTTTTACTGGGGGGTTCAAATCTCAAAGAATTAAGGAAAATTATGGAAGGAAAGCAATTTAATGAGTATCTAGCTCATTATAGACATTCAAATGTTGAAAGAATACAGTTAAGGTTATTTATAAAAATTCTTGCCAAAATGACAAATAAAAAAATATTTGTAGTTAAATTATCTAAGGAGATGATTAAAGACTAAAAATGGGAACCCAGCTTGGGCAACCTAAAATCATTTTAAATGAGAAAAAAAATGCCATCAAATTAATTAGGGATAGAAATCAGGTTTTGTGAGGCCTAAAGATTTGGTGGGCCTTCTTTAAGAAAAAGAACACAGAATTGCAAATATAAAATTAGGCGTGGAAGTCAATATTTATTTAGAACAAGTTTGCATTTAGTTAACAAATATTTTTATAATTTGAAAAAAAATAGCCAAGTATCACAAACATCACAAAAGACAAATTAATAACATACTTTTTATTTTTTAGATGCCCAACACACCTCTATTGTTCTCTTCTTTCTACATCTTTGGATGTATTTCTTTACTTGTCTTTACATGTGACAATGATTTTGTAAAATCATTTTCCTGTAGAGAGAATAGAAAGATATTCCAGCCTTCCCTCTAGCATGATTCATTGAAATTTGGTCTTTTATTTTTGAAAGTCTGGACTCTTTTCTTTTAGCTTAATAACTCATTATAAAGAGAAATGATGACACAGAGGAAGTTAAATTGGAAAAAGGCAGAAGACTTGACCTGTGTCACTTAAAAATGAATCTGCCACTCATGTGAACAAAATGCTAGGCCATTCTTAGGATCTTGGATGATGCCTATGTAAAGTGAGGCTCTCTGAAGCTTTGGAAAATATTGCCTAGGCTACTGAATTCCTACTACATGTACTCTTCTCCTACAAAGAGAAGACTGTTTAATTGGAGAGGATAGATCTGAATACCTAGTTATATCACATAAGTTCAAGTTCCCAGAGCCAGAAAAATTATAGCCCAGGGTCTAGAAAAACCTATAGATATGATATTATCAACGACTTACAGAAATCACAGAGGATATAAGGGATTCCAGAAGACTGAATATAAGCAAATGCCTAAATATTTAAGAAAAGGTACTTAGTAACATACAGACCAATAATTTATACATTAAACAGAACTGAAGAGCAAATTATTAAACACGTGATTTCTGAGCACTTATAAAACATACAAATGATCACTTCGAGCCTGAACAGCAAAAATAAGTCCTGTTGAACTGTCCTATTCCTTTTCCTTGACAGAAAGTTTGGATAGGTGGATCAGGGAGTGTCTTGGACATAGTATCTCTTGCATTCAAATAGTATTTGTCAATTTCTTCATGAATTCATTGTAGATAAATGAGAGCTGTGACCAGGATGCTAATTCAATTAAACCCATTCTTAGGTGATAATTCTTCATGCACACAGTGTTGATTAATGGATTGAAGTTGACCAGGAGGGAGGCTAGTACTGTGCCTATTTAAAATGGTCTTCAGCACCATTCTGGATACTATTTCCTTTAAGAGAGATCATGACAAACTAGAAACCAGAGAGGGGAACTAGGTCAGGAAAGGTTGTTGAATTAATGTCAGAGAAGCATTAAAAGAACTGTAAATGTTTAATTTAGATAAATGAATACTTGAAGTATGGTTAGACATAAAATCTTAGGCTTTTAGAACTAGATGGAGACATCCAGTCTCCCCAAAATTTAATAATTATAAAACTGGGTTCAGATGAGTCTACTCACACCCATATTAATATTTATTGAGCACCCATTATGTGCAAATGCTGTACTTGGTGCTGGGAATACAAAAACAAGCAAGTTGCAATTTCTATGTCCAAAGACACAATCTACTTGGAGACAGAGGCATACACAGTAGTCCCCTCTTATTTGAAGTTTTGCTTTGTGGTTTCAGTTACCCATGGTACAGTACAATAAAATATTTTGAGAAACAGAGAGATCACATTTACACAACTTTTATTACAGTATTTTGTTATAAGTGTTGTATTTTATTATTAATTGTTGTTGTTAATCTCTTACTGTGCCTAATTTATAAATTAAACTTTACCCATGGGTATGTATGTATAGGAAAAAATAGTATATATAGTGTTCAGTATTATCCATGGTTTCAGGCATCCATTGGGGATCTTGGAACATATCCACCCCCGATAAGTGGGGTTGACTTTAAGCAACTGATTAGAACATGGTTTTGTAATTTCATCTGTAACAGGACTATATATACTGTTACAATAACATAAAGGAGGGCATGATACATTTTGTTTGGGGTATTCAAACTAAAAAAGGCCTCACTGCAAGTTATCTTTCAAAGTATGAGTTCGTTGGGTAGGGAATATACGGAGAGAGAATCCCAAAGAGGATGGCTCAGTGTATAAGGAACAGAATGTGTGAGGACACAGCTTCAGGAGGCAAGTCTTGTAGGAAGGCAGACACCAGATTTAGAAGGATCATAAAAGCAGTGCTGAAGCATTTGGACTTCATCTGCTAGATAGTGGAATGTTTTTCAGCAAGAAAGTAACACATTGGAGTGTGTTTTCAAAACAACACCTCAGAGAGACAGTAGAGTGAATTGTTTAAAAACATGGGTTGTGATTGGTCCGCCTACATTCAAATCCCAGCTGTATCACTCAGCAGCTGCATGTCCTTGTACCAGCTGCTTATCCTCTGTTGCTTCATTGGCCTCATCTTTAAATGGGAAGAGTAATAGAAAGCAATCTTATAGGTTGTTGTGAGAATTTAATGAGTTAGTACACATAAAGCCCTTTGAACAGTATCCGACACAAAGTAAGTTATCAATAAGTATTAGGTGTTTGGGGAATAGAATATTGAAAAGAATCATAGACACTTGTCAGGAGGACCCTCTACTACTCTAGACAAGAGCTGACAAGGACCTGAATGAGGACAATGACACTAGGAAGGAGGGGAGAAAGGGACAGAATCTGGGAAGAGTTCAGGAATTGGGTCTTACCCACCTCTCAGACATCATTGTCCTTCAGTCCTGCTCTGTTCCACCAAGCTCTACTCACGTGAACCTGCATTCTGCCCCGTTAAATATGCCTAGAACATTCCCACCACAGTGCCTTTGCACCTGCTATTTCTTCTGCTCAGAGTGCTCTTCCCCTAAATCTTCCTTTTCCTCAGTGCCAACTCCAGTGCCACCTAAACAAAGAGGTCCTCCCTCACTACCCAAAAAAAGCAGCACCTCTGTCACATCATATCACTTAGTATAGGAATTACTTTTTTATTAGCTTATTGAATTGCCTAGGTCTTTACTTACCTGCTTACTGATTTACTTAATTACTTACAACTTCCTTACTGTTTCCCATCTCCCACCAGAATATTAGCTCCTAAAGCCAGGGACCCTGCCTTATTTGGCATAAAACCCCTAGTCCCTATAACAATGCCTCCCTACATAGAGTGATCACTCAATAAATAATTCCTGGTTGGTTTTCTCATTGGGTTGGACAAAGTGAGACACTTAAATAATAATAGAATGGCTTAGACTGAATCTAATATATCCTGAATCCCAGTTTAGCTCGCTCCGTATTAGTGATACCTGTCCTCAAATATTTGACAGTCTATCATAGGGAAGACAGTAGGCATAGTCTGTCCTTCTCCAAAGAGAATAGCTAGGGCTAATAAGTGGAAACTACAGAAAGGCAAATTTCTGCTTAACACAAGGAAACATTTTCCAATAGCATGAGTTGTACATCACTGGAGGGAAGTGTCCTGAAATATCATTCTTTAGACATCCATGAGGTCCATGGAGAGACTGAGTAATATATCTCTAGGATTTGATATTTTTTGATTGGAGAGGAAATTAGCCCAGATGATCTCTAAGGTCCCCAGGTGTGATTCTTTTGAGTAAATAAATACATGGCCAATAAGGGAATAATTAGTACAGCAAGTTTATATTAAATATAATATAGATTCTTAATTTTATTTCATTTGGATTATTTCTTGTTTTTGATTGTTTATTTACATTATCAAAGATAATATAAAAGAAACATTCTAATTTTCATGGTGCACACAGTGAGGATAGAATCTCCTAAGTGAAATCAGAGAAGTAACCCATCACCACCCTGACATGAACACTAGGTGTTTGCCATTCCAGGTAGTTTTCCAACAGAGGAAAATGTATTATCTGTGGTTCAATTCATTCATTCAATGATTATTTCTTGAGGACTTTCTATGCCCCAGACACTTTGGTAATTACAGAAAAAAATTGTATAATAGTAAACAAAACAACCATAATTTCTGGCTTTATGGGACTGACATTATAGAGGTGAATACAGACAAATAAATAAGCAATTACAATTAATGTCATCAGTGTTATAATGTGAGAAATACAGGGTGCCAAGGGAGAACCTAAGGGCATCAGAGGGTGACCTACAGACTTGTTGGGCAAGGGAAGGATTTCTGGAATAATTGATGTCTGGGTTGAGCATGAAGACTTATCTGGAATGAGAATTAGGTGAGGAAGGGGGAAAGAAAAGGAACAAGAAGTCTCACGGGGAATGGGTTGAGTAGTTGCAGTTGCATCTTCATCTTCTTGCTTAGCACTGTTCTTTTGACTTAATTATTTGGAAGATTTTCATTTTGAAATAACAATTTCTACACTTTACCATTTAATAGGAACTACCTTCATTTTTAGTACCTTACTGGGAACTAATAGAAAATTCTTATATAAATACCATCAAAACAGCACTCAGACATCTGAGAGAATACCAGAAGACTGTGTTTGCTCACTTACATGAGATTAGGTAAGTAGAGTTTCCAAAGTCAGAATTTTATAGCTTACAGGCATGACATATAAGGTCCTTCTCATTCTTTTATTGTTGACAGAACAAGTTTCCAGGAGTTTCTAAGGCGTCCAGATTACAAGCAAGATTTTGTAGCTCAGTGGCAGGCTGATTTCAACTCTCTTCCTGATGACCTGTGGGATGATGAGGAAACAAAGGCTGAACTACACCAAAGAGTGAATGTAAGGAAATCTTTGACCTGCTGGAACAGGGTTGTCAGACTTTCATCTCTTGTCCTGCAAAACACCAATTCATTCCCTTCTTACCTTCATGAAGTATGAAGATGAGAAAGGAAATCGTTTGAACTCTTAATCAGCTAACTTTCAAGATAAGTAGCTTTTCTGCACTCTGAGTTCAGAATGAGAAAACTTTGGCAATGCTTCTGGAAAAAGGAGCCAGGTTCGGCAGTCCAAGAGCATTATTGGCATCTGTCTTATAGATTAGATTCCTATCCTCTTTGTTAGTCCACACAGCTGTCCTCATCCCTGGTGTTAATCCCATTCCTATCTTGAATGCAGTTATACGGCTTGTTGATAGCTTATTGAGGGAGAAAGGGAGTAAGGGAATTGCATGGAAAACCTAAAGGATTGTCTCTATTGAGTAGATCTCTTGAGAGAAGATACTAAACCTTACACATCTTTGTGCCTCCAGCAAGCACAATGCCTGGAAGTTGGTAGACAGGCAGATTTTCTTAACTTCATGAATGAACTATATTACCCTGATACTTTAGAACATGGCCTGTGATGTATGAGAAGCTTGATTCCAATATCTTACCCTTCATCTTTCTGTAAAATGGGCAGACCTCCTTATCTCTTCAGGGGGATCCTGTGCTGCTACCTTAAGTACAGGCCACTAACAAACAAATCTGATTATGACCTCGATATTTATTTACGCAACAAAGCATTGCCAAACTCTTACCATGGTCTATTCATCTGCTCAATAAATATTTATTAAACATCTGTCAAGGTCCCAGCACTGTTCTAGGGGCTAGAGTTTCAGCAGTGAACAAAACATCTGTGACCACACAATGTTTATGTTCTAGTGGCCAAAAGACAGAGAATAAGCAATAAACAAGCAAATATTAAGAGAATGTGTCCCTGGTAATAAGAGCTATGTAGAGAACAAGAAAGCACAGCAAGAGGAAAAGAACATTTGATGTACCCTTCTATGTATGGTGACTGTGGAAAGTCCTACCGAGAAGATGGCATTTGAACAGACTCAGGACAGAGTGACTGAGTAAGCTATGTAGATATCTGGAGGAAGGGTGCATCAGGCACAGGGAAAAGCAAGGGCAAAGACACTGAAGGGGAAGGATGTGTGGTGTTTGAAGAACAGCATGAGGCTGGTGTGGCTGGAGCAGAGCAAGCTGGGCAGGAGGGGCTGGTGATAAGTGGGAGAGAATTGGAGGGGACCAGATTATCTAAGGCTTTGGAGGTCATTATGAGAATATCAGAGTTGATCTAAGTGAGATGAAAAGCCTTGGCCTCTGGTTTTAAAAGAGTCTATAGTAGAGAGAAAAAAACATCAGGGAGAACAGCAGGAAGACCAGTTGGGAGACCAGTTGGGAAGCTCTCGCAATAGAGGCAAAGCATCATGGTGGCTTGGGTGATGGGGCAGGGTGCTGAAGGGTGTACCCTACAAGGTATTCAAATGTTCTAGTAAAACTGAAGTATTCACATGTTCTTAGACATTCCTCAAATAGTAATTAATAAATGTAAGTCCTAAAACTCTTTTTTCTATCTTTTATCTACCTATTCATAAAGCAAACTGCTTTCCTGTATACTTCTTCCCTTTATTAGTCAGGTGATTGTTGGCAGAGACTGAAAAGACTCAGAAATGTAAAATATCTTATTTGGGTTTTTTTCCTAATTACAAATGTACTATATGTTTATTATAGATAGATAATAAAAAGAATCAAACTTTAAAACAACAAATCCACAATCCCAACACCAATAGTTAACTGTTGTTACTACCTTGGTGCATGCCTTCCAGCTTATTTTTTATAATGATAGCAAAACACACATTGTTTTTTAACACTCTTTTTCAACTGATAGAATATGTTTTCTTTTTCAATAAAGATTCATCTAGAACATCATTTTTATGACTAAAAGATATGCCTAATGGACTATATCATAATTTATTCACGGATTTCAATTTTTAGTAATAATTTTATTAAAAAATTTTGTTGAGCACCAACTTTTCATTATAAAGACTTGTACAATAAAATTTCATCCAGCTAAATATTGACCACATCCTTAATTATATCCATGAGCAAATTTCTTAAAAAGTTGGAATTGTTGAATTCAAGATTATGCTTATTTTTAAAGTTTTTGAAATATATTAAAAATTTACAAATTTCAAAAATTTGAAAAATTTGCACACTAAAAACTTGTACATTTCACTTCAACTAACAGATGATGCATATGCATCAAATATTAGATTTTATTTTTTTGTTAATCTTTGCCAAGTTAATGGTAAAAAATATTAATATTTTATGGTAATTTGCATTTCTGTTTTTACAACTGAAGTTGACCATATTTTCCTAAGTTTAATGGTCATCTATTTTATTCCTCCTGAAACCTGTCTGTAATTTCTGTCCACTTTTCTACTGAAGTGTGCCTTTTCTTACTGACTTCTAGGATCTCTTTCTATTTTAAGGAATAAACCATCTGTTGATCATATATTGCAGATATATTCCTAATTGATATTTGATGTGAGTTTTAATATGCAAAAAG